>JAJOZX010002813.1:0-492500 GCA_023014485.1 Bathynomus jamesi
AACTTGGAGGCGGAGTTCTCCCCCAAGCTATTCCCCCCAAAGGGCCAGAAAGGAGAGAAAGGAGGAGAGGTGTTCACCTGGCAGGAGCCAAGTGCATATTAAGACTTCAGCCGAGTAGACGTTGTCTTATAGGCTCCTAATCAGCCAGTTGGCTTAGAAGGCGTAAATGGCTTGAGTTGCCAGATAGCGCCATGTATTCAGTTTGTGCTATATATTTAATTCTAATCGAAGACTGAGTTGCCAGATACCATTGTATACATTATTATAGACTCCTAATCAGCCAGTAGGCTTAGAAGGCGTAAATGGCTTGAGTTCCAGATACCACTTTTTAGCGATACCATTGTATACATTATTATAGACTCCTAATCAGCCAGTTGGCTTAGAAGACGTAAATGGCTTGAGTTGCCATGTTGCCAGATACCATTGTATACATTATTATAGACGCCTACTTTTTAGCATTGCCAGATACCATTGTATACATTTAGAATTCCGCTATGCGCCATGTATTCAGTTGCCAGATACCACTTTTTAGCATTATTATGGTGAGTTGTCTCACTAAACAATTAAAAGATTTCGTGCCATGTATTCAGTTGCCAGATACCACTTTTTAGCGATACCATTGTATACATTTAGAATTCCGCTAGTAGGTTTAGAAGGCGTAACATGTTATAATTAGAATTAAGTAAAACAACATTGCATCATTCTTTTTATTATAAATATATAGAAAATAAATATACATTTCAATAATAATTGAGGAATATGCATATAATCAAAAAAATATACACACACACAATTATGGAGATGGAGATATATAAAATAAATATACATTTCAATAATAATAGAAATATGCATATAATCATAACAGTACAGGAGAAATATCACGCAAAATATATAAATACATTTCACTTTTTTTTCAAAATACTAAACTCGCACTTAATCGAGTTTACAATTACATCATTATTGCTCTGCATTACGCAGTATATGCGGTTTAATAATATTTCACCGCTTAAAGTATAGGGAAACCTGTATTCGATATGAAGGGCTTTCATATCGTTCAGTACTATTTTTGTTCCCACTTTACAACCGGTTGGTAAGTCATCTTTAAATACGTCTAGAATACAATCAAAAGCACGCACAAAGAGTTCATCGTTAGCTACATTATTAAACACAAGTTTATAAACACGCTTTTCCAATCGAGGGTTTATTTCTACCGACTCGAGCTTTTCAATCGTGAACTCACTCAACATAGCGGCAATTGAAATAATCTTCTAAATCGTTACGACAACTGCGCGTTATATAAAGAAATAGTTCTTCAGGGTGAACGGTGTAGGTGAGCTCAGCCTTGTACCGATCAATTGCTTTGTACCAAAGTTCATGGTATTTCAAAGAGTCTAAACTTTTTAAATAAACGTCCAGCTCTAGACCATTCTCACCAGCCCTACACTCGGTAAACCCATCGAGCAGAGCGGTGTATGCGTATTCAAGTACTGTATCAAAATAAAGCATATCCGTAACACGCGCGTCTAATATAGGTTTCAGCTTGCGGAATCCGACGATTTCAAACATTCTGTCGAGGATGAAACGGTTTCGCGTAGGAACAAGAGCGTTATTATCAGAAGCATTCTTCCACATCAGCCGTATATCAATGCACGGCCGATCGTTATTTATACACAACGTACATACAACGGCGTATGAGGGTGCGTCACTAATCTGCTCTCTTCTTGTACCTACGTTAGCAGGTATTTTATAACGATCTTCACTCCACTTCTCAACTATCACGAAGATTCTATTCATCTCCTCGACACTTAAATAAACCCGTTTGTTTGTTTGTCTACATTCCGTTTCCAGTACATAGCTAACGGTACCGGATTTACGCCTGAACACGCGCAACGATTTCGTCACGGACACATCGTACGAGGCGTTGAGAATGCTGCTCAAAGGAAGTTCCATCGTATTCGAGGAGCGCACGTCCACTCGGTTCAAGCTCTGAGATAACTATGAGCCGTGTGAGGCACGCAGGTAGGCAGGAACGGTTCGACGGGCGGCTGACTCGATGATACGTGAATGGGGTTGTTCGAACTCGTATGATCCGCGAGTCGCGAATTGTTGTACATATTTGTTTTTCCGGTACAAGAATTAATTTCATCACTACCACTACGCACCAGACAGTTTACCTCAGGATAAGAACTAGGCACATTTTATGTTTTACTAAACATCTTCACACTCCGGCGCACTATTTGAGAGGAACATATGCTCATATTTTTCCTTTCTGCCCATCAAACGATACTCGTCTCTAAAGTCTGTTAAAAACTCACGCAGGGCACTAGCCACAACCTCACTACGAACCTCATCATGATATACATTAATATAGTGATAAAAATACTTAAGATTGTCCATGATCACGAGATTCACATTTTCAGTCGTAGGGTATGAGTAATCGACATGGTGTAGCATGACGTAATACCGCTTGTCACACCACCCATCCGCAAGACTCATTATCCATACCTGCTGCTTCTCTTCTGCACGCGTTGTTTCTTTTACTTCACGGTATGTGAGACTTTATAAAGTTTAGCTCTGCAGCATACTTCAGCACATCGTCTGTGCAACGAAAGCCTTCAACGGTCTCACCAGAACATCCGTAGAGTATTTGTACATCTTGGAACTTCGCACAATCCAATGTGTTTTTAAAAGAGGCATAGGAGGGAGGAATAGGAAGTTTTTCGGTATCCACCACATCCTGGCACTTTGCTGAATACCATTTCATAAACGTTGTACAAGCAATATTAAAGGTAGCCATTTGAATACACGTCTGATCTCTCGGGCTTACTGCAGTCGACTGACCACGCAGGGACTCCCAGATAGTAGCATGACTCACGGTCTTACAGTGGGCGGAGCTTAGAACTTTCACCTGCGCACACCACACACACACACACACACACACAAAGGAGAAAGTGAAACGCTAATTGAAACATGATTTATTTAATAAACGAGATATTCAAGTATATATATATTTACAAATACGATTTAATAAACGAGATATTCAAGTTATATATATATTTACAAATACGTGTAATAAATCAATAGATACGATTATATACAAGACAAATACGTGTCAGTTAACAATAGAAGCATCAAACGTTATGGTATCCAAAGGGTACGGTATCATAGGTACCAGGTAACTGGTAACGTTTCCTATAGGTGTTACGGCACACCTTCGTACCCCTAAGTTCCTTCACGCCCCCCAGCTTCTGCGCCCGAAAATTGTGGGTGCCTACAATTAGTTGGGGAGGTCGTTCGCCCTCATCATCGTCCAAACACACTAGATCCTTCAACGATTCAAAGTTAACAACCCGCCGATTCGCATGGTTGAGCGTAATACCCTTTGCCTTCACGATATATTTCATTTCCTCCCCCACCCTGACCCGTACCCCATAAGTTTTAGGTCCTGTTGAGACAAAAGAGTCGGCGTATGCGTTGTCCCCATACATCCTTGATCTCATCAGTGAGCTCGCCGAGGAACTCCCCAATAGCGGGCATGTATTCACCCTCCCTCTCTGTGAATATCACGCTATCTGTATCGGCATACAATACTCTCCGCCCAAGAGAATGCAATAGACCCCAAAGTTTTATACGGGCGTAGGCTGTTGTGAAGCTGGCCACAGGTATGTTTGTAACCCTTGAGGTATCTGTGGCCAATTCAGTGTTGTTGTACTTTATTATGTAAGTATTACCTACATTCACGATCTCCATGACCTCTTTATCGGGAGCATTGGCATAATCCCAGACATCGCTATAACTTTGTGCCAAATGAATGTTCCCTTTGCCGGTATTCTGCGCAAATTTTCCCCATAGACTGTTTAGACACAACTTTGCACTAAAGCGCTTGCCAGGATTCTTTACAATTTGGACACGATCAAGTTGTATACCTTCGCGGTCGCGGTAACGTTGAATATAGGCAGACTTTTCATCTTCGGTATCAACTCCTCGCGGATACCCTGATGCCTCAACCTTATCCTTCAAAAAGGCGTTTATATATGGTGTGAAAAGGTTGGGTAGCTTCTGAAACCTCCACACCTCATGTATCTTCAGTATTCTATAACCATGGCGTACGGCTAGGGCCAGCTCAGGACTTGTATATACGCCTCTGATCTTACGCTGGTGGGGTATATGGTTACAATCGCCGTTATCCTCTTCCGCGCACTTCACGCACAGGGGAAACATGAGCTTGTCGTCGATAACGACAGGTAAGATTGGCATCCATAAATTGCGTGGGGGGAGTACGTCTACGAAAGAGAGCCCAAAGTAACGATCATTCAAATTTCTTGAAAATTCATTGATGGAGGGCAGGTTAGGTCCCACCAGTTTCTCAGGAGCGCCCACGGGGTACGGATTGTTCTTCATCACGTATGGGTATAAAGAACAGAAATCGTAGTAATGGAGCTTCACACCCTCCGTAGGTGGAAAGTATAGTCTGAATGGATTTGTACGTCCTCCAAACAAGCTATCACCACATTTGAGAGGATCCAGCACCATTGAACGCTTGATCGTGTTTATTTCCTCACGGTACACCTCGTCTGTCTCCATCCGTGCATCATATTCATGCTCCCACAAGACTTTGTGAGTGAACTGTGATCCTATAAGTTGATCGCGGGTGCGGGTCCATGCAAGACAGTCGGCAGGAGATCTACCGTGGATATCTCCGGCGATTCCGCACTCAGGACGGGGGCATCCATGCCACCAGCATCCGTTAAAGGAGTACACAGTCTTCACACCAGTGACACGGTTTTCACTTAACCCATCAACCCAAAAAACACGTCCATTAATCTTAATGGGTACTTCACCCGTGTTGCGGGCGTGCTTTATGTATACACCTGTCTGTTGCTGTAGGTGTATGAGCCAGTAAATAGCCTTGTGTCCGTAACTGCGGGGTTGTTTCGGTGAATAATGGCTAAGGTGTCTTTAGGCATGAAGTTATTCTTGAACACCGTAAAACATAATGATGCGATGGTGGTTGCGACTTGCAGTGGATCGCATTTGAAACGGGCTATGTACATCCTTCTAAAGGCCTGGAAACATACTCTAAGCACGCGCACATCATTCACGCAATAACGCTCACATTCATCAGCTATATTATAAGGGTTACTTTCATTAAAACTGTTGTAGTATCGATCAAAGTCTTCACGTTCATCCATACAGTCAAAATAATGTTTGGGTGGTGGTGGGCCTACGTAGTTTAAAGTCTCGCTGGTGAGGAAAGTGTAAGGGAAGTATCCTTTGGAAACTTCAGCTGCTACTCCCATCACCTTGGGTAGCTTTGCTAATTTACAAGGTGTGAATAATAAAGTCTTTAAATTGTACATTGCCTCTTATTGCATCTGTATTAATTTGTTGCCTCTTTTCAATGGATCACCTGTAAATATCTCAGAGGATTCGTGTTCAAGCAACTCCTTATAAAGGAACTGCGTGTCAAACTTTGCCCCGTTATGGGCGAGAATATACACAGTCATTTTTTTGAACTTGTCGGCTAACTTGACAATATAGGACACAAATAGTTTCACAGGACTATCGCGGACATTCGTTTTAAAAACGTTTGTCCGTTTACCGCATTTGGGGCACTCGTCACATTCGATACCCATACACTCATCACAGATGGTCTGGCTCACAAGTAAATGTGGAATTACCTCTTTGGTTTCAGCGTTCGTATATGTTTCTATATCGTAGTATACAGTTATACAAGGGTTATTTTTAGGCTTAGCATCTTTCATATAACATACATGCTTTACTCCATCCGCCTTATATTCCTCCTGGCATGTAGGACAGTGAATTACGTCACACTTGTGCTTAAATTTCCCCAATTATCCATTGTGTGAAACATACCACATTCACAGATTCTCATTTTCCTGCACGTGCCAATTGATTTATGGAAATCAAAACAGCTATTATTGAAAAATGTGCGTCTACACACATCACAGTCTCTCTTCTCAGCTTCAACTACACGGCTTTCACATTTGGTGCTTTTACACTGCTCACATACCATGTGACATTCTTTACAATGTCTCATATCATCCGCAAACTCGAGGCACCCCTTACACAAATCATGATGTCTCCCATATTTTCGACTTTTGTCATAACTCGCGTAAAGCCACCTTATATTACGGATGGGGAGATACGTTGTCCCTGACAATCCTAAAATAAGTAGGGGTCTTGTACGATCTCTCACACAGCTTTTAAAAACATACACAGTCCTACGACGATCATCCACCCAAATACAACTATACGGACATTCATTTCCTGTTCTACCCTTCTCACTCTTCAGGACCCATATTACAGTCAAATTCAAGTTCACAGTCTACAGCTAGTTTACGGGCACGCTCCACGACCGTAGGCAACCAAATTTTTGGCCTGTGTATTTTGTACAGTAAACATACGTGCTAAGAGTACTGCTATAAAGCCGCAACCACGATCGACGTTTATATGCTTTCGGTAAATAGTCGGAGAATTGAAGTTAAGAGTATACGGTATGGCACTATGACCCGCAACACGGAATACACGATCAATATTTACCGTGAAGTTGTCCATATTAAAGGCTATACTACTTTGGGCGGCTTGCATTATACGTCCTAATATATATTCTACATCTTCAGCCGCCAAACGTCTAAATGGCACTATCACCCAATAATCGTCTACATCACCGTCATCTGACCCGAATCCAAAGGACAGACTCGTCCTGACTTCACGCTCGTCGCGATTCTGAAGAGCAAACTCTACAATACGCTGTACAACCCGGCGTAGCCCGCGCTCAATTCCATTGCTATACATGGCTCTAGGGTCGACCCTGACTCTATACCGATTTCTAGTCAAGGCTGGGGTGGGGGCTGCGGAGCGCACCAACTCGAACGTTATACATCCTCAACAGAACGGGGGGCACTGTGGCGGATGAATTAGGGGATATATTAGCGGAAGGTGCTGCTGGGGGGCCTGTTGCGTAGGAGGTTGAGGGTTGGGGATCTATTATTGTAGACTTAACAGAACGGGGGGCAACTGTGGCGGATGAATAAGGGGATATATTAGCGGGAGGTGCTGCTGGGGGGTTGTTGCGTAAGAGGTTGAGGGTTGGGGATCTATTACGCTGCAACAGGCGCGTATTTCGGTCGCTTTATACCTGACGTGGGGTTCTCATACCTCCGCTTTGGACGTGCTACCGGTATCGCTGGTGAGGGTTCGTTGGCAGGGGAGGAGATCACAACTACACTGTCGTCGAGGTCATCCGTAATGTCAATGATGGGTGCTCTACCTCATCGTCATTCACGGTTCTGTGGGAGAAGAAAGCAAAATATAAGGAACAGCACTCAAAATTTGTAATATTTTGTAAATGACCCACTTAGGAGTGTGACGTGTTAGAAATGGACTCTGTAGAAAAATTCAGATTCACGAGCCCATCCACATGTATTATATCTGGACCTACAGGATGTGGTAAAACTGTGTTTATGCTTAAAATCATTAAAGAAAAGGGAGAGATGTTCTCGAAATTTGTGCATAAAGTTATATGGTGCTATTCGACGTATCAATCAGTGTTCAACGAGTACCAAGATGATATTTTGTTCCACAAAGGCGTATATGACGTTAATTCGTTAAAGGGAAATGAACATACAATATTGTAATTGACGATCTCATGTTGGAGATGGATAAAACGTTTGCCGAGACATTTACAGTATTCTCCCACCATCTTAACATAAGCGTGTTCTTCATCAATCAGAATCTATTTTTCAAAAATAGATACATGCGCGATGTGTCGTTAAATACGCAATATCTAGTCTTATTCGCGCAACGTAGAGATGTATCACAAATTGGGGTATTAGCCAATCAAATGTTCCCGAATCAGCGTAAGGAGTTTTTGGAAGTTTATAAAGAAGCTACAAGCACGCGTTACGGATATTTGCTTTGCGACCTTCATCCGCGAAACACGTTTAGAGTGCTTCTACGAACGAATATATTTCCAAACGAGCCTGAAACGGTGTATATTCCAGAATGACAAAGAGACTAAAGAAATACCGTGAATTAATAAAAATCTATCATCGACTGCCCCGGGCAATGCAGCAGATGTTTATTAAAAATATCGACGCCGACTTTTTAAAATGCATCTGTGAAATCTGTCTTAACGTTATAAATTGCAATGTATCAATGAAAACCCCTCAGAAGGCTCGCCTACGCCGCTACAAGAACATAATACGTGCACTCGCTCGTAAAAGTCAAACTGTAGCGAAGAAAAAACGAATTATTGTACAAACAGGAGGGTCATTTTCCCCATCTTATTTTCAGTTTTGGGTCCTTTACTGACTAGATTAATATAATGAAGAAAGTGGTAGTGATTCCCCACGAGGTGTACGCTTCACTGCAAAGGAATCCAGACACGGATCTAGATCCCCGTAAAAGCAGACTTAAAAGAATGGAAAGCGAATTGCTAGCCCTATTAAACAGTGAAAAAACACCTGATGAGAAAAGAATCTTATACCAAGAAGCTCTGCAGAAATTTCTTCACGAGTACGAAAATTATAAGAGCCCTACAGAGATTCCTGTGGTTATTAGGCACAGCACGGGGGACGATGGACATGGCGACATAGGATCTGTGCCCGACGATACAGCTGACCAACCAAAAAGATTAGCCACACAACATATCGAACATGTATTAAAAAGCACCCTCCCACATACATTGATGAGTAAAGGCTTAAGTCTTTATAATCTATTGAATGAGGATCCAGCCATACAATGGACCGATACAGGCGAGATCATTGTGGAAGGATCAAAGGTACAGGGATCGAATATCGTAGACATTGTCCATGATCTGGTGAGAAAGTGGGATAGGCCATCACCATCAGGATGGAAGCATATTAAAGCAAGACTACAACAAATAAATGTCCCTAAAACGTTGATAGGAAATCTGAACAGGTTAAAAGACTTGGAACATGCAACGCATGTGACACAATTGAAGGAGCCGTCACCCCCGGCGGTAACACCTTTGAAGAGGAGCAAGAAGAGGTTAAACCAACCCTACCCACGTGCCTCTAAAATACGCAAATGGCTAACGTATTAACTAAACGCTATTATGACATTTCTACCCATCCTCTTACGGCGGCGTAGATAGACTGTACAGAAGTGTTTACGGAGTAGGAAAAAAAGATGTTGAAAGATTTTTGAGGGAGCAGGACGCTTATACGCTTCATAAGCCTGTGAGAAAAAGGTTTAAAACAGCCAAGACAACGGCTTCCTCGATTGATTCTATTTGGCAAGCAGATTTAACAGACATGCAAAGATATTCTGTGTATAACGATGGTTACCGCTACATTCTATTCATAATAGACGTATTCTCTAGATATCTGTGGCTAGTTCCTCTGAAAAATAAATCACCTGAAACAGTTGCTAAAGCCACCAAAACGCTAATGTTAAAAGAAAACAGGGTTCCTGGCTATTTTTGTACGGATATGGGGAAGGAATTTATAGGCCGTGCTTTTCAGAACATGTTGACAGAGTTTAATATCAGCTATTACACAACCAATTCTATACATAAGGCTTCTTTAGCTGAAAGAGTTCAGCGCACCATAAAGGAACGCATGCACCGTTATTTTACACATAAAAACACATACAGATTTCTAGACATTCTGGAATCATTGGCATCATCCTACAACCGCTCACACCATCGCACGATTGGGACAACACCTAACGAAGTTTTAGAAAGAGGTACGCTCCCGAGAGAGATGGATCACCACCACACACACTCGGCGCGCTTCAAAATCAATGATTATGTAAGGCTGTCGCGTTCGGGGAACAAATTCGCAAAGGGTTTTGAGCAAGGATGGACACGCGAGATTTTTAAAGTTAGGGCTATGAGACCTAAAGGTGAGATAATGATGTATTACATTGAAGATTTGAATGGGGAAGAAATCTCAGGAGGTTTTTACCGCGAGGAATGCAGAAAGTTGCGTTTAATTTAGGAAAAAATGTGTTTAAAATTGAGAAAATTTTAGGAAGCAAAGGTTCAGGAAAGAGAAAAATGTACCTGGTGAAATGGCTAGGGTACCCAGAAAGCTTCAACACCTATATAAAAGCTGATGCAATAATGAAGCTTAAATAGTATGCAACATGGCTCCTAACCATTTCTACGTCACACTCCCGTCCTCCTCGTCCCTGTCTGTACACCCTAACAACACACTAGCCAACTTTGTAACAGAGCTCCACGGGCACATTGAATTGGGTCGTGATTCGTATGAGGTGGGGATATGCGAAATTCAGCTGGACACCATCTTTTTAAATATTGAACATAAAGAAACCGTTTTTACGATTCTTAGAGACATTGACGAGTGTGAAAAAGCTGGGGTAGCTATGGATGAAACTATGCGTATCGCTCGGACTAAGGTTGCACGGTATTACAGTACAGAAGTAAGACTAGGACCGGGTCAATATGGTTCGGCCGAGGATGTTGTGAGAGGCTTAAACGTAAGTTTAAGAAACTCAAACCTTACGAATGATTTAGTATACGAAATCGTAAACAACCCTGCACATACACTAATCCTAAAATCAAAGACTAACAGACGTATTAAAGACCATAGAAAGTTCCAAATTCTAACCAATGGCCGATATAGCGCAGTCTTCCAAAGAGACACATTTCACGAGACACAGCATGACTTGTCCAGATTAATGTATCAATTGAAGATGGAGAAATTGGCTGAAAGGTCCCCAGACATGTGCTATATTTACAGTAATATAGTGGAGCACCAGTTTGTTGGGGATACCCAGGCACGCCTGCTGCGCATTGCTCACATCCCCAACCATAGAGGAAGGAGTTTGAGTATTACATATGACAGACCCCATTATGTGAATGTCGCAACTAATTTAATAACCAATATCTCAATATATATAAGAACGATTGAGGGTGAAAACTTCCCATTTGGTAACGGGAGCTTAACAGTGAAGCTACACTTTCGACGCACTGAGTTATAATGGATAGAAAGCCTTTCACCGTCTATCGAGGGGTGAGATACCAGCGCGGTAGTGGACTTGGATCCATTTTTTCATCCATACTACGTACGGCTGTTCCTTTGCTGAAGAGGGGTGCCAGATACCTTGGAAGGAAAGCGCTACAATCAGGCCTTAACACTGCAGAAGACATATTGGCCGGGGCTAAACCTAAAGAAGCTCTAAAAAAACATTTAAAGCGTACACGGAACGAAATCATCAAAGATGCAAAGAGAAAAATGCGTGGTGGCGGGAAGAAGAAGAAGAGGGCTCCCCGGAAGAAGAAGGGGTCACGTGGTATTAAACGTAAAAGGCTATCAAAAAAGAAGTGCTGTACGCGAATGAAACCTATGGTTGACCACTTTTTTGACTGATATAAGCTAAGGACATTGATCTCATGAATCATAGTTTGTTTACCACTTGTCGAGAGAGGAGTCACTATTTCGCCATGGCACGCTTCATCCACCCATGTAGTTCACAATGCTGTAAATCGGAGCTGTCCCTTTTTGAGCTGCCTCCAACCCAAGTTTCTATTGAGCACAGTGACTTTATTACAATTAACCCTTTAAACACAATTAGTTCCCCGAGTGCACCTATAGAATTCGTGATACCCAGCTCAGGCCCTTACTTTTTTTATCCAAGCTGTGTGCACATGTACGCTAAGCTACGTATAGCCCATTCTGATGGAACGGTCTGCGATGACAAATATGCTGTATACCCTGAAACAAACTTTCTGCACTCCATATTCAACCAGTGTGACGTATATTTAAATCAGACCAACATATCGGCAGGCACGGGGTACTATCATCTACGAGCCTATCTGGAAAATGTCCTCAACTTTTCCAAAGAAGCGAAGGCTACCTTTTTAAGTGCCGAGGGATATTATCAAACTAAAGATGAAAATAGTATAAAGGACAAATTTAAAAATTCTAAAAAGAAAATATACGAGTGTTTTGGACGGTTGCACACAGATTTCACTTTCCAGGAGAAGTTGCTTGTCAACGGGGTGGATATGAAAATAAAGCTCACCCGCACGAGTCCTGAGATCTGCTTAAATCTGGATGCTGATCAAGAAGAGGGTGCAAATCCCGTTGTGGTTCACATTATGGACACATACCTCCGCGTACGGCGAGTGAAATTAAGTTCACCAAAACAACTAGAAATTGAGAAAAATTTACTAAACGCTACAGTGAAATATCCTATTAACAGAGTGCAAATCAAACTATATACGGTTCCTGCAGGGTTGGCATCGAAGCAGATAGAAAACATTGCCCTGGGAAATCTTCCTAAAAGGATATTAATCGGCATGCAGGACCATGCTTCGGTGAATGGAAAATATAAAAAGAGTGCCTTTAAATTCGAGAATTTCGGACTTAAAAATATAACTCTATACGTTAATGGCACTGCTTTGGGTGGAACAATGGGTACGGACTATTCATCAGACGCTGTGTTACCTCTTTGTGCCAGAGCCTATAGTAATCTGACCCATATTGCAGGTGATTGTGATGAGCTTGGTAATGGGGTAACGCAGGAAGAATTCATTGATCAATTTAACCTTTATCCGTTTGACATTACACCTGACTTATCTGCTAGCGTAAATACCCATTTAACCCCACAGCAGAGCGGAAACATCTCAGTGCGGCTGGAATTCGCCAAGCCTATAGACGCTCCTATTAGTGTACTAGTATATATCGAATCGCAAGCCCTAATAGAAGTAGATAGATTTAGGAGCGTTATCACTGACTATTAAAATGGATGCTAATACACTTCAGAAAGTAATGGAACGAGTCACACGTTCCAAATTTATCGGCGTGTTTGCGAAAAATGAACATAGCTGGGCACTTCCGCAAACCGCAAATTCCGCAATTGCGGAAGTATGTTTTTCGTTTGCGGATTTGCGTTTGCGGCAAAGTCATCGCAAATTAGTGAATTTGCGTTGCGGAACTAAGACCGCAAACGCAAATCTTTCCGCAAATTTCCCACGTGGCGACTGCAATTCACCCCTTCTTCAAACTGCATGTGGTCCGGCACATCAACCCTGGCAATGTCGACGCGACGAGAACGAGGCTGTTGGATGAAATCCGGGAGCACGCTGCCATCGAGACTTCCGGACCCAGCAGTGCCGAGGACGACGATGACGAGGACGAATTCTTCAAGGTGATTTACTGATCATTTTCGTTATTTACATAATCATTAATTCATTATGTAGATTAAAATTTAATTATTTAGTTATAAATTAATGTGTGACCGCACTCTGCGTAGCCTAGTTGTAGTAGTTGCCAGTTACTGTTAGTACTACTCATAGTCTGAGCTCACACACTCAGTTATTCAATTTGAACAATTTCTGACTTGTTAGTTGTTGTTACTGAGTCTGTTAGTAACTTAGACTGTCATACTTAATAGTAAATTACTATTTTTTTTGTATTATTTATTAAATTATTTAATTTATTTCCAGGAGTTGAGGACCTATGGCCCAACGCCAATGGAGAGGGAGACCAGCAACAGCAACTCCAATCGCCTCTCCAACAAGTTGGCGAAAGAGTTGGACAGTTGGTCCTCTGACAAGGAGAAGAACAAGGAGCTGGAGCAGAGCATGTTCCCCAAACTTCACCGCAACGCCTGGGTTCATGTTTTCCTCAAGTATAACACGGCCATCCCCAGCTCTGCGGCCGTGGAGAGACTGTTCTCCCATGGGTCAGATATAATGAAGCCCAAAAGGGCCAGCCTGACCTCTGACAACTTCCAACGTCTCGTGTTCATGAAGGGGAACATGGACTTATTAAAACTGGATTTGGCTCAGTTACTGGAGGAGGACGACTGAACTTGTTGACAAAGCCAGAGGCGTACACTTGTAGAGGCTAGAGGGGTTGAGTTGTACAGTGAGTTCAAGTTGTGTACAGTCACAGTGTTAACTTAATTTAACTTGTGTAATGTAATGTGTGTACAGTTACTACAGTTACAGTACAGTCTTCTCTAACGTGTCTAAGTCTCAAAATTTATGAAATTCAAATGATTAAATTTATTATTTAATTTATTTACTATTTACTTGCAGGAGGTGTTTTTGTTCAATATAATATATCAATATATGTAGTATTTTTATTTCTTCTACAATAGTGATTTATTGTAATAAATTATTTACCCTTGTTTTTAATAAAAACAAGGCTAAAACATTAAACATTAAAAAGATATAAAAACTTTTTATACCTCTTTAATGTTTTGGATACTTTTTATAGTTAAAATTGCGATTGCGGAATTTGCGGTTTGCGGAAGTGTTTGCGAAGTGCCCAGCACTGTAAAAATTGGAAATATGGTTTGCGTTTGCGGATTTGCGTTTGCGGCACCAAAAATGGCAAGCAGTTTGCGGATTTGCGGTTGCGGAAGGTAAGGTTTGAGTTTGCGGATTTGCGATTGCGGAAGTGATTTTGAGTTTGCAGTGCCCAGCTCTGAAAATGAAACATTGAGTTTGCCAAGTACGCGAGAATTTGGTAGTCTTATTGTGAACACAGATGTCATCGGTAATGAAGGGATTCACTGGATCGCTGTCTATTTTAAAAATAGACAGCGCCTGTACTATTTTGATTCACTCGGTACTCAACCCTGGAGTGACCCTATTATTGTAAAATTTCTCGCTCAGTTACATATTCCCGAAGTTGTATGGAACCCATTTCGTATACAAGGATATTTTAGTAATGTTTGCGGAATGTACTGCGTCTCATTTCTCACGCATATGTCATGTGATAAAGAATTTATAAATTTTTTAAATTTATTTGACCCGTGTCACACTCGCCGAAACGATGAAATGGTATGCAGACAGATAAAAATCCGTTTTCCAATTGTACGTACTCGTTGTATAGTATAATGTTTTTGTTCGTATATTTGTAACGGTATATTCTGTAGTGGTTATTGTACTGATTTCTTTCATTAAATAAATTTATGAAAATATATTGTCTTCTTACCCCAAAAAGATCGAAAAATACTTACATTATTTCGGTGTGACATTGCTGACTGATCAGTATATCCTCCGTATTCATGACACGAGATTCTTCAAAAGATTAAACACGTGTCAAATCCTCATCGGACCTTAAAGGAATAATGTTCATTCTTTTAAAACATATACAGAGTATACAGGCAGATCCCCATTATGTGAAGATATCTTTGGTTCATTTAAGAGGAATAACATTGATTGCCATAAAAAATTTCGATTTTAGCATAATGGCGATAAGAGGTAAATCCAAATAACATTGATTGCCATAAAAAATTTCGATTTTAGCATAATGGCGATAAGAGGTAAAACCAAATAACATTGATTGCCATAAAAAAATTCGATTTTTGGTGAGTATCTAAATGAAGTATTTGATGAGATACTACAACCTTCCATATATATATATATATATAAAATCGAATTATAGACACTTACATTTCTATGGTAGTCCCTTGCGTCGGATTGTAAGGAGCGTCACTGCAAATATCTTCAACGGTTTGCGTTGGAAATAATTCATCACGGTCAATCGCGTTAAAAAGATTAATTGCAGTTAATGCTGCAGTGTCACTTTCTTCATACAATTCCGGGGAGACGTACAGGTCCATGGTGGAGGGTGTGTGACATTGCTGACTGATCAGTATATCCTCCGTACTCATGACACGAGATTCTCCAAAAGATTGTATAACACGTGTCAAATCCTCATCGGACCTTAAAGGAATAATGTTCATTCTTTTAAAACATATACAGAGTATTCAGATAGATCCCCATTATGTGAAGATATCTTTGGTTTATTTAAGAGGAATAACATTGATTACCATAAAAAATTTCGATTTAGCATAATGGGGATAAGAGGTAAAACAAAATAACATTGATTGCCATAAAAAAATTTCAATTTTTGGCGAGTATCTAAATGAAGTATTTGACGAGATACTACAACCCTCCATATATATATACATATATAAATCGAATTATAGTCACTTACATTTCTATGGTAGTCCCTTTCGTCGGATTGTAAGGAGCGTCACTGCAAATATCTTCAACGGTTTGCGTTGGAAATAATTCATCACGGTCAATCGCGTTAAAAAGATTAATTGCCGTTAATGCTGCAGTGTTACTTTCTTCATACAAATCCGGGGAGACGTACAGGTCCATGGTGGAGGGAATGATTATTCACTGACGCGAAAATAGCTACTGTTACTCCCAACTGAAAAATATCCCCTTTTATATGCACAATCGCCAAGCTCCGCCCCAAAAGACCAGATGTTCGTAGTGATTGGCTGCCGATGTAGCTGGGTGGAGCTATGACGTGTACCAATCCGCTATAACGGGGCCGGACGACTAATGACATCTTTATATTTTCTCAAAGAAATATATCCTAATTATATTTTTAAAAAAGCATTCGGTTTCCACATTAAACTGTGGGTCTGAGGTGGAGTGAAAACTTTACCCGTTGTTACAATTCGAGCTAGTTGTTATTATTACTAGAGAAAATCATGCATGCTTTTCGGTCATACTACTGTCTCGGATCAAATGATCCTGTTATTTTAAATCCGGTTCAATAATCCTGTTATGTTGATATGTGGAAGAGTAAGCAACGACTCCCTGACGAGATGTATTTCGGGCCACAGAACAGCTGTTCACTGAAGACTGCATGTTCCACATTTTATAATAAAGAAATTATAAATATATCCTAATTATATTTTTAAAAGAGCGTTTGGTTTCCACGTTAAACTGTGGGTCTAAGGTGGAGTGAAAACCTGAACCGTTGTCACTCTTCGAGCTAGTTGTTATTATTATTATTAAAGAGAAAATCATGCATTAACATGCTTTTCGGTCATACTACTGACTCGGATCAAATGATGCATTAACATGCTTTTCGGTCATACTACTGACTCGGATCAAATGACCCTGTTATTTTAAATCCGGTTCAATATTCCTGTTATGTTGAAATGTGGAAGAGTAAGCAACGACTCCCTGACGAGATGTATTTCGATCCACAGAACAGCTGTTCACTGAAGGCTGCATGTTCCACATTTTATAATAAAGAAATTGTAAATATATCCTAATTATTTTTAAAAGAGCGTTCGGTTTCCACGTTAAACTGTGGGTCTAAGGTGGAGTGAAAACCTGAACCGTTGTCACTCTTCGAGCTAGTTGTTATTATTATTATTAAAGAGAAAATCACGCATGCTTTTCGGTCATACTACTGTCTCGGATCAAATGAACCTGTTATTTTAAATCCGGTTCAATAATCCTGTTATGTTGAAATGTGGAAGAGTAAGCAACGACCCTCCATATATATATATAAAATCGAATTATAGACACTTGCAGAAATCCTTTCCTCGTGAAAGGAAAAATAATGCTTAATGCTTAACTTCTTATATTGAATAAATAACCACTCACTCGTGAAAGTTCCTCTAATTATATTTTTAAACGAGCGTTCGGTTTCCACATTAAACTGTGGGTCTAAGTTACGCGTAAATATAAAATATTTTCATTGTAGAAATAATAATAATGATGATAATAAGAAACGGAGTGAGCGGTGTTTTTTGCTCGAATAGTTTGAAGAAGGATTAACCCTCGTCCAAAAAGGTCTCTATGGAGACGATTCGAATTGACCTAGTTTCTGCCTTTCCTCGTGTGCGCGCGTGTGTGTGTGTGTGTGTGTGTGTGCACGAGTTGTTTATTCGTTTATTTTATATATATATATATATATATATATATATATATATCCACAGATGGGTTTGGGGAATGACAATCGTGTGTTTTGATTTTTTCCGTAAATTTTCTTTTCATTTGGAGTGAAGGGAGACTTATCAAGAGCGGACTGGAAGGAAGGTCTCTCAACCAGCAGGTGTTCTTCGAAAATATAAAGATGTCATTAGTCGTCCGACCCCGTTATAGCGGATTGTGTTTTGGCTAATTTCAACTTTAAATGAATCTTCCAATTGATTAACTATATAAATATATTGTGGTATTTTATATGGTTGAATCTTCCAATTGATTAACTATATAAATATATTGTGGTATTTTATATGGTTGAATCTTCCAATTGATTAACTATATAAATATATTGTGGTATTTTATATGGTTTGTGAGCACGAGTGATTCATTAGTTTATTATATATACAAGTACAGATGGGTGGGGGGATTTGGGGGAATGAAGAGCGTGTGTTTCGAATTGTTTCGTAAATTTTCATTTCGTTTCGTTATTCGTGACTTAAATATTTATAATAAAAATTAAGTGTGTAAAAATTATTTATTTAATAAACAGAATTTAATTGGATTCATCGATTAACTACCGTCATATAAATATATATTGTGGTACACTATTTAAATGGATGATTAATATATGGTTTTTGCTATCTGGAATACATGGCGCTATCTGGCAACATGGCTGATTAGAGGTTTATAAAAGACCGAGAAGCTGATGACGGAATCATTCAAGCTCGGCTCCCAGCCGAGCAAGGACCTCTGGTCCTTCTCTTTCTGGCCCTTTGGGGAAAACCCTTTAGAGGCCTCTTAGGTTAGGTAAACGAAAATAGCTTGGGGGAGAACTCCGCCTCCAAGTTGCATGCCTTGCAATCAAAGGCAACTACTCTCTCTCTCTCTCCTTCAGGTGTACCCCTCCCCCCCTTGGCTCAGTCAACTGACTGATTCAGCCAACTGGCTGATTAGGAGTCTATAAAACAGCGCCTACTCGGCTGAAGTCTTAATATGCACTTGGCTCCTGCCAGGTGAACACCTCTCCTCCTTTCTCTCCTTTCTGGCCCTTTGGGGGGAATAGCTTGGGGGAGAACTCCGCCTCCAAGTTGAATGCCGCTTGCAACCCCGGTTGGCAACAAAGGGCCCTTTGGGGGGTATTTTTTTTATTTTTTATTTTTTTATTTATTTTTTTTGCACCCCCCACCCCCCTTTGCAACATTACGTAATCACTTGCAACATTCCTGCACTCTAACCTTTTGTGGCTATACTACTCTCCTCACTCAATACCATTATCAATGTCTTCATAGTTGCTGAAAAAATATATTTATATTTATATATTTATATTTAAGTAAAGAGGTTAATTAAAGAGTTAAAGACTGTTCTGCGTCAGGGGTAGATGACTTATCGAATGAGCACTTAAAATATGCAAATGACGTAGTATGTCTGCATATATCATGCCCATATCAGCCATGCTGGCTCATAGCTATATCCCTGCAGAGTTCATAAGGGTATATATCTTGCCCCTGGTCAAAAATAAGTACGGAGACATTCTGTCCAGCAATAATTACAGGCCTATTGCTGTCGCTTCCTGATTCTCGAAACTACTAGAAAAAACTCTTGTTACTCCGATTAAATGATTTCCTATGGACATCTCCTAATTAGTTTGGTTTTAAAAGGTCCCACTCAACTGACCTGTGTATCTATGTACTTAAAGAAACAATATTTAAATACATTGACAGTAATTCAACTATTTATAGCTGTTTCCTAGATATAAGTAAGGCATATGATAGGGTGAACCACAAAATTTTATTTGCAAAACTAGAAGACAGGAAGGTTCCCATGTACATATTAAATTTATTGAAATTTTGGTATTCCCACCAATCTTTCACTGTTAGGTGGAGCAATGTACTATCCGAGTGTTTTGGCTCCTCTTGCGGGGTGAGACAAGGCTCCTTGCTCTCCCCTATGCTGTTTAATGTGTATATCGACGGATTAATTGCTTCACTTAATGAGGCAACAGTGGGATGTTGTATAGATAACACAAGGATAAATAACTTAGTTTATGCCGATATGGTGTTGATGAGTCCCTCTGTTAAAGGTCTGGCCAGATCGGCTACTAAAAGTCTGCGAAGTGTATTCGCAGAAACATGATGTTCTCTTTAATGTTACAAAAACTAAGGTTATGCAATTTCATTCTAAAAGCTGTAATCAGCCAGCTGATATTAGATTTAAAATGAATGGTGAAGTAATTGAGAAGTACAAGAGTTTAAGTATTTGGGTCAAACTATTACCAGCTCCTTGAGTGATGATTCGGATATAAGAAAACAATCTTGGGGCCTGTGTGCTAAAGCGAATATGACCATAAGGAACTTTCGATTCTGTACAAGTGAAGCTAAAGACACTCTTTCGTACTTTCTGCAGTAATATATACGGATAGCAACTGTGGGTGAATTATAAAAAAGGTTCTGGCAGAACCCTAAATTTGCTGTACAACACGTCTTTTAGACTCTTACATAAATTACCCCCGAGATGCTCAGCTTCGCAAATGTTTGCCACCCGCAATGTCCCGAGCTTCCCGGAGGTAACAAGACGTGCTCAACACAGTCTAATGCAAAGAATTAAAAAATCAACCAACCCGATCATCCAAGCTATCCATGAGTCCTGCCATTTATCCTCTAAGGGCGGCGGGCCGGGTGTTTCCCAACCGGGGGCCATGGCACATTTGAAGGGGGCCACAGGAAAATGTTATTTTGTAAAATAGAGTTAAATCTGCATATTACCTACTGAAAATAATGCTTATGGGGGCCACAGGAAAAAATAAGGTTCCTAAGGGGGCCATAAGCCAAAACCGGTTGGGAACCACTGCCTGAGTCTAAGCTATGGACTTCTTGGTACGAAAACGTCTGTCTGTAGCTCCACTTAACTTCGACATTACAGTATTATTTCTAATCAATTACACTGGTCAACACTCATTTTATTGCCAATCATATTAGAGTGATTTTGGGGTAACTTTGTGGTGCTGATTCCGAATATGACATCGGTTTTGCTAGATTGGCTCTAATTTATGAGATAATTGGTACCCCATTGAAACACGTAAAAATGCAAAAAATTTAATGTTCAGGCGGAGCCTACTTACAAACCGCATTGAAATTGTCTCAAATCATACAAAAGTAAACACATGAAATACATAATGGCATTTTATTCGGTCTCACCATCTAGAATGTTCCGGTAGTTTCCCATATGCACGCGTTATGGTTACGTTTCCTATTAATTGAGGGTATTCATTATCTCAAGAACTAGAGCCAAATCGGAAAAACTACTTTCATTTTGGAATTCAGCAACCCCAAAATACCCTAAATTCGTACGAATTTCCTTGGCAACGAAAAAAAAATTTTTTTTTGTTGACCTGGTTATATATATTTCTATCCTTAGTATATGAACTGTCATTGTACAGGGTGATCGAAAAGTCTCTCCGCAGTAGTAATAAGATATTTACTTTATTGAAGCATACTCACGTACAGCCTACCGTAGCAAGACTTAGCTTAGACTAACCTAGACTTCACCAATATTTTGTTAAAGATTTCACGATATCGTACAATTTTCATTAAAATATCTAACTTCTTGTACGATTGCATTTTTGTCTTATAGAGTCATAGTTGCGGAGTGACTTTTCGATCACCCTATATTAATAATATTTGTCATATAGAAGATAGTCTGCCAATAAACCTTTTCATTTTCATTATATAGAATTTGGTTGCACCACTATCATCTCGCATTAAAATGCGTTTCTCCTCATCCAACTACTACCCAGACCCAGTGTCGCTCAACTTCGCTGATCGCTGGGAAGAGGTGCTGCGACATAGCCACGGCTCATAGCCCTGACAAACATACACTTACCATTATTCCTTCTCTCTCTGTTGCGACGACTTCTCACGCCTCCATTGTTTTGGCGAAACAGGAATGAAAAAAGACCGATTGTGATGAGTAATAACGCTGGAAAAGGGAGGAAATTTTACTCCAATTTACTTCTAGCTAAAAATAAAATATAGGGTGATCAAAAATGTGTGTACCAGAACTAACTTTTATATATAAATAATTTTTGTTATCACCCTGTACATTATTTCTACTGATAATAAAATTAAAATTTTGATCTGGATTTTCCAGATATTTATACTCTAAATATCTGAAAAATCAAGATAAAAACTCTACACTCTATCAGTGTCTCAATAGTATAAATTTTATACTACTGACAGTGATGGAGTTAAGAATGAAATATAGCAGCGGAATCCCTCTATATACGCGAAGGAATCAATTTTTGGTTGGTTTGATTAACGAATACTGGTAGTCGAGTTGTATAATATTTCTATTAAATACGACCAGCCAAGAATAAGTTTAAATACTAGCTAATTTTATCAAGGTTAACTATTCATTACTCCGAGATGAAAATCGTATACAAATTGAGATCCTCACCAAACAGGGAAAACAATAGAAGCACTCCGGATGCGTTTGGAGTCCCGAACAGAGAGTTTTTCTGAGGAAAATAATAATTGGGAGTATTCTCATACCACCAAATGGCATCTTCCGGACTTAAGGTCTTCTTTCCTCCTCTTCCCTGGTAGCAAGAGGAAGGTTCATCGCTGTTGTCCCCGCAGTGATCGAAACCGTCGCATCGAAGCAGCTTGGGAATGCATCGGTGGTTGTGGCAGAGCAAATCGGCCAACGCGTAACAATCTGAAACACGATTTAATAGAAAATATGAAATGTAAAAAGAAAAAATAGGCTCCCCGGTAGCTCGGTGGTTTCGGTGTCAGATTCTCGGCGGTGAAGCTCGGCGTTCATTCAGCTGCTGGCGCCTGGGTTGAATTGGCTCGTCACTCACCCTATTAATTCTCGGACTCGGATGACCCTTGGAGCACACTCGCCGCGAGAAGATGGGGAAATGAATTCCAGGTGATGCCTCTTTGCCTTTACAGAGAAAAATACTGTACAGTATATGGTTTACTATTTGTTAACTAGTTACAGTATTCAGTACAACGATGCAGGGATTCCATTAATCATAGTTATTTTATTGGTAACAACTTAAGTGGTACGTGCAAGACAGGGAGTGCTAAAACTCCCTTTTCTCCTGTCATTGTCCTCTTTAGCTGATTTTTTTCCGTGTCTCATCTACCCTGTTACACATATACACATACACGCAATTTACACACTGCATAGTCTTTTCAAAATTTATTTTAAAAAATAAGTAAAATGGCATCGTGGGCCTCAGAGACCTTAACTTTGGCTCTCTCTCCTTCTTATATATGGGTGCCATTTTTATGGGCGCTCGTCCTTGCCCCCTCGCTCCTACATAAAAAATAATCATGGGTTGACTATTTGGATTGGTTGGCAAATTGTTATAACCATGCCATGTATTTTTCTCCGTGATATTATTTTTACTCGTATTCCAGAAGGAATACCCCCCCCAGAAATACCCTTACGCATGGTCACCATACTCCTCTCCAGAAGGGTGGAAACTGTCTGTCTCTACAGAGAAAAAATTTTGAGTGAATTTCCTAGTCGTTCTATAAAGGTTAGTTAAATTACTATGCTCCCAGTCATTTACCAGTTTACCAGAAAAATGTTGCAAAATCATTAGTCGTTTGACGACCTTTAATCATCTAAAATTATCCATAATCCTTTTTGCGATGAACTATAGTTAGTTCATTAGTTAAAACTGAAACTAATCAAGTAAAGAAGATCACAAACCGATCAAGAAACTCATTCAACTATTTAACAATATCTGCTTGCGTAGTGTATTTGACCAGTAACTAAAATTTACTAGTACAGTATATCATGACTACCTCGCTTCTTAATGAAAAACAGTATATCTGCCAACTCTCACATTTCACACGAGCAATCTGACAAGTAACTAAGATTTACTAACATATTATCTCACCACCTTACTTGTTAAGGAAAATACAATGCATCAGACTGTCTTTACATATTTCACAAAATTAATCTGACCATATATATATATATATACAGGGCGTCCCAAAAAAATGTATACACACTTTAACAGCTGATAGCTCAATTGAGGTTTCTTTCTTTCCAAGTTAAACCCATTAGAATTAATAATGGCAGTCAGACTAAGCTTTGAACAAAGGAAATTCATTCTAAAATGCTACTGGAAGTGTGAAAACGCAGTTGAAGTGCAAAGACAGTTTAGGAGGGAGTTTCAAACAGATCCACCAACGCGACTTACCATCACTCGAATTAGAGATAAGTTTGAAGCCGATGGAACTGTTCAGAATGTCCACAAGAAGCGTTCCGGAAGACCACGGACATCGACAAGCCCCACAAAGCAAGAAAGAGTACTGGAAACGTATCACCAAAGTCCAAGAAAATCTGTGCGGCAAGCGAGTCGTGAGGTAGGAATTTCAGAATCGTCTGTCCAACGCATTTTGAAGCGCTGTCAATGGAAAAGTTACATTTCAAGATTAGTCCATGCTATTAATGAAGATGATGATGATCCGGACCGAAGAGTGGAGTATTGCGAGTGGTACTTGGCACGATGTGGATGTGGATTGGACGAAGGGGTTTCGTAGAATACCCTCCGCGTTCACCAGACCTCACACCACTAGACTTTTTTTTATGGGGATACTTAAAAGACAAAGTCTACGCTATAAAACCTGCAACAGTCGCTGAATTGAGAGCAGCCATTGAACGAGAATGCACACAAATACCAAACGAAATGTTTCGTGATGTTTGCGATTCCATTGCTTCGCGTTATCAGCAGTGCCTGGACCAGAACGGACGTCAGTTTGAAAACAGGCGTTGACAAAACAATTAAATAATGTCCGTAGATTCTATTACATTTTGAAAATGAAATGTATTTTAATAAACACTGCCTTTATAATTATTTAAAGTGTGTATACATTTTTTTGGGACGCCCTGTATATATAATGCACAAATATTTTAGTTATAAAAAATATGGTGAATTTCGAGAATCCAAACGCAGTTCAAAGACATAGTCTATAACAGCTTTGTAATACAGTATGGTAAACTGTGTTAGGTTAGGCTAGGTTTGGTTAGATTAGACTAGGGATGGTTAGATTAGGTTAAGTTAGGTTATTTGCTTAAAATTTAATGAAAGGAAACTTACTGCCGAGGTAGCTGAAAGATGCGTAAACAATAGCCAATTTGGAATCCTTCTTGAAAGATGCCTTCAATCTGACATAGAATCCGGTGTCTACTGCGACGACATGTTCTTGAGATACAGCGTGAAAAGAACCCTCCTCCGTAAGTTTCTCGAGAAGATAGTCTTTACTCGTCATACCTTGCCGAATTTCAAGTTCGGTTGCAATTCCTGGAATCATGCGAGGTTTACAATATGTTGCTTCACAAGATTTCACTACCACCATAATTTATGCTGAAATACTACGACTGTCCATTATTGAAGTAATTTTAGTAAGTTATTGTAATTTGCTGAAGTTCAGGAACCAGATTCACAAGTTCACTCATTTTCATTCGTTCTCTCTCTCTCTCTCTCTCTCTCTCTCTCTCTCTCTCTCTCTCTCTCTCTCTCTCTCTCTAGTTCGGGTTGGGCCTCGGTCACTAGTGGGGTTCCTCAGGGTTCCGTTTTGGGGCCACTGTTGTTTACCATTTACATAAATGATATCGACGGTGGCATCGTCAGTCGGATCGCCAAATTCGCTGATGACACCAAGCTTGGGGCCAATGTTGGGACGCCCGAAGCGATCGAGGAACTGCGTGCGGACCTAGGTAGGATAGGAGAGTGGTCCGAAAAATGGCAAATGCCGTTTAACTTGGGTAAATGCAAAGTGATGCACATTAGCTACGCCAATCCCAAGTCGGACTACTCGATGTTGGGCAGTAATATCGAGGTGACTGATTTAGAAAAGGACTTGGGTGTGCTAATTAGCAGCGACCTTAAGTTTACGAAACAGTGTGTAGAGGTGGAAAAGAAAGCCCAGAAACTATTGGGTTATATCAGGAGGCAATTTCAGTTTCGGAACAAGGAGATTGTGCTCTCACTGTACAATTCCCTTGTTCGGCCGTACCTGGAGTATGCTGTGCAGTTCTGGTCGCCCACCCTCAGGAAAGATATTGAGAGGCTGGAGCGAGTGCAGGCGAGGGCCACAAAGTTAATCCCTTCCGTTAGGCATATGGGCTACAATCGACAGTTACGCGCCCTGAACTTGTTTTCGCTTGAAACTCGGAGGCTGCGCGGTCAACTGATCGAGGTTTTCAAGCTCTTACGAGGGTTCAACGATGTCGATTTTAGAAGTATGTTTAGTTTAAATGATAACCCAACTCGCAACAATGGTTGGAAGTTGGATTTGAAACGGTTTAGGACTAGTGTGTGGGAATTACTTTACGTATAAGATCTGTGACACATGGAACAGGTTACCTTCGGAAGTTGTGAACAGTTCCTCTGTGGATCAGTTCAAGAAAAGGTTAGACGAAATCTTGCACACTATTTGAGTGTGTAAAGACATTTAGGACCTCAGTCTGCGGAAATTTCTTTTCCTATAAAATAGTTAATATCTGGAACCAACTTCCCTCAGAGGTTGTTTCCAGTCAAAGTGTAAATCTGTTTAAAAATAGGCTAGACAAAGTACTGAACACACTCATAGTTTAAGATTAAAACCTCAGAAAACTCTGCAGGAGTTCGCTTGCTCGGTGTCTCTGTGAGCAAGGTAAATATAGAGCTATTTATATATTCTCCACTTTCCTGTAAAATTTCCTTGGCTACTTTTCCAGGGTCAAGGTATTTTCTTCAACCTTTTTCCGTACCTGCCTCTGGCAGGGAGGGAGCGGAGGGTGGGGAGAGAGCCTTCTACTTTTCTATCCAGTTTTCTACTACTGCTAGGATAGTTGAAAGAAAAATAAACTTTTACCCGGTGCCATTGGTACCTCCTCGGTATGGGCCGCAAGGCCTTTTGAGGTACTTCTTTTCCTTGTAACTCCTTGTAACTCTCTCTCTCTCTCTCTCTCTCTCTCTCTCTCCACACACACAAACACACACACACACACACACAAAATGTATATACGTGGGTAAATCCCTTCATATACCCATTTCCTCGAACTGGACAACTCTGATAGAAAGGTGAGACTTGAAGGCATAGTCCTGAGGCGGCTGGATAATCCACACGCAGTCAAAGAAAACGGAATCGTTGTTTGATGACGTCATATTCATCATTGTTATTACTCCGCCGAAGTTGGTCACGTAACCTCCGCAATCTGACGAAGATGTTGGACGTTGAGCAACGAGTTAAGTTTGTTAAAGTTAAAGGTTCTACGGGTAGTCTGGAACAGTTCTATATACAATACTGTGTAACGCTAAAATTATAAGCATTTGTAGATAAAAAGAGCTTCCTCTGGTTGGCAATGAGGGTTAAAAATTAAATCACATGTCGGCACTCTCATTAACTACGCCGACCCATAAAGAAAAGATTAGTTCATCACTTGGGTAATTTCGAACAAAGGAAGTCGGATAAACATCCTTATTTTCAAAAGTACCTCAATAATAGACTAAGCTTAACTGCTTAATGGAGCGGAGCTTATTTGACATAATTCTGGTTAAAATAACTCGATAATTTTTCTAGAATGTGAAAATCTGCTGATTAAAGAAAGCCTTACTTTACCTGTTAGTGGTGGATGTACTTCTATGGAGTCTGAAATGAAATAAAAGCAGCATTATATATTATATATATATACAAGAATTTAAGTACCTGGGTCAAGTTATTACCTCTTCCTTGAGTGACGATTTAGACATAAAGAAACAATATCGAAGTTACTGTGCTAAAGCAAACGTGATTATAAGGAACTTCAGTCTGAACAAACGAAGCTAAAGACACTCTTTTTCGTATTTTCTGCACTAATACTTGTGGGCAGCAATTGTGAACTAACTATGAAATAGGTTCTGGTAGAACCCTAAATTTGCTTTATAAACCTTTTAGTTTGCTGCATAAATTACTTCCAAGATGCTCAGCTTCACAAATGTTCGCTAACCATACTGTCTCGAGCGTTGGGGAGGTAACAAGACTTGCTCAATACAGTCTTATGCAAAGAATTCAAAACTCAGGCAATCAAATTGTGGAAGCTATTCATCAGTGATGTTTTATGTCTTCTAGACTACGAACTTTTCGGTATGAAAGTGTTTCTCGGTAGCTGCTTCATTAACATCAACATTGCCATTTTCATTACATGTACTTATTTTTAGTTTTCAGTATTAGCTTTGGGTAAGTTTTATTAATTTTATTATTACTTATTTCATTACGTGTATTATTTTTATTTCTTTTTTAGTCCTTATTTTTTGTTTAATTTTATTGTTTAACAATAACAGTCGTATCGTTTATTACTTTAATGAATATTCTACATTTTTATGGGAGTTATCTCATGCCAATAAAGTTAATATTGTCGTTATCACACACACACACACACACACACACATATATATATATATATAGTTTTCTGACGAATCCCTCCTAAATAGTTTTCGAATTTTACCTCTACTTACGAAATTCTGATCTTTGTTCGACTTACCCTCCGTCAGGAAATCGTACTGCATCCTGAAACCTCTTGCAGTTTCTCCATTTGCGGTAAACCTCACAGTTATCGAAGGACCGGATGAAATGAGGACAGGAGGACGGAACAAATGTCCATTAAAAACGGCAACTCTCGACTTATTCGTGTCTTGAATCTTAAAATTTAATTGAAAGAGACAAGTTTTAGAGCAGAGGTCGGAATCAGCATAGGAGTATCGTGTCCTAAGGAGTATAAATGTCTCACTAATGAGGCAGGGAAGGATGTAAGGAGCAAAAAGAGACGGAGGAAACCGTTATTGGGGAAAGAAAAAGAGAAAACGCATCTTTGTTATGAGACAAAACAGTCTCGAATATATGAAATTATGGGATAGGAAATCATAATAAATTTAATGAGGTAACTAAATCAGTATAGCAGTTATCATCATATATTCATAAAATACCTGAGAGAGAGAGAGAGAGAGAGAGGAGAGAGAGAGAGAAATCGTTTCTACTGTATTTGCTCTTTCTGTAGCTGGAAATGTATACCGTATGCATTATAATACATAACGCTCGAACCCCAATTTCCACAAACAGAGGGGTGAGCTTCAACGCCTGACAGAATCACTGAGCCTGGGTATATGCAAAGTAGGTAGCCAGTCCAACTATAATACAACCGCAGCGGAGGTTAGAGTCGAATCCGAATTCAATACCCAACCAACTGAGCCAATTGTGATTTCCTTTTGAAACCGTTTTCGTGCGGTGATGCAATAACGAGAAAACTGTACAACTTCGGAAAAAAGTTCACCTAAAACCATAAAATTTGTAAAAAATAAAAAAATTACTCTGGTAAAAAAATATATATATACACAGGGTGTTTCATAACATGTGGGACGCATTTTCAGGATGGATTCAGGACCTGAAAACAATGAAAAAGTCTATATAAACACATGCCCGAAATCGCTTTGTTTCCGAGTTACAGCCCGTTATGTGTTCCAGCAAGTATCTGCCTTACCTTTAAAGGAAGTGCTCAAAATGACCGCCTTGCGCTTGAATACACGCCTCGTCATATACTGCCTGACGCGTTCAAACATTCCAGGTATTGCTCGGATTTTCTGGCATCCTTATTCTACACGTTGGCGAAGCATTTCAACGTTGTCAATGGGTGTCACGTAAACGATAGATTTCAGATGACCCCACAGGTAAAAATCGATTGGATTCAGGTCCGGGGAGCGAGCAGGCCACGCAATGGGTCCTCCACGGCCTATTCACTTATCAGGGAAATGGTTATCCAAATAGTCTCTGGCTACTCGACTAAAATGAGGCGGAGCGCCGTCATGCATAAACCACATACGACATTGGACTCCAAGAGGAACTTCATCTAGTAAATCGCTTAAATCATTCCTTAAAAAATTGGAAGAGGATTCTCCTGTTAATCTTCCAGGCAAAACAAAAGGACCGATTAAGTTGTCAGCAATAAGTCCTGCCCATACATAGGTACTAAATTGTTGTTGGTGCCTTGACTGGATAATGGCATGCGGATTCTCTTCGGCCCAGTGATGAGTGTTGTGAAAATTGATCACGCCATTTCTTGTGAAGCCAGCCTCATCAGAAAACAACACGGAGAAAAGAAAAAGAGGATCGCGAGCATACTGTTGAAGGAACCATGAACAAAATGCCTCTCGTGGTGGTAAATCAGCTTCAGTAAGGCCTTGTACTCTCTGAATGTGATATGGGTAAAGCTATTGTTCCCGTAAAATTCTCCACACAGTTGTGTATTGTACACCCTCTGCTGCTGCTATCCTTCGGGTGCTGACACCAGGATATTCCTCCACGCGATTCAGGACCCGCTCCTCCAACTTAACAGTTCTGGCGCTGATTGGTCTACCACCATCTGAAATTCGCTTGCTGAATGATCCTGTATCACCAAGACGGTCGTCTATGCTCTGAAAGGTCTTATCTGTCAGACAGCGATTCGGAAACCTTTCCGCATACAGGCGTCTTGCTGCGGCCGCATTACAGTCGGCAAGTCCATACATGAGATGCATGTCTGCCATTTCTCTGTTTGAATAAGCCTCCATTCTCACTTCAAATGCACACAATCACTGAATAGCACAAAAACTTTTAAGGTTTTTTTTTTACTGGACTGCACAATTATTCACGGTAAGAAGTTACGAATACGAACAGTGAAACACCACGATCACCTCTGACTGACTGATGGCTCTACACTCAACGATATTGAAACATGTCATAGAGTGTACGAAACGTTACAATCGGCAAGGCCAGACATGAAATAAGTCTCGTACACACTCATAAACACTGTCGGCAAGCAGTGTTTGTGAACAGTTTGCGGAAAGAATTGCTGGAACACAAAACGGGCTGAACTCGGAAACAAAGCGATTTTGGGGATATGTTTAATTGTTTGTATAATCTTTTTCCATTGTTTTCAGGTCCTGAATCCATCCTGAAAGTGCGTCCCACATGTTATGAAACACCCTGTATATATATATATATATATATATATATATATATATATATATATATTATATATATATTAGTAAAATTTCAAAAGCGAAATTTAATTTCTAGACGAACATTTTTCCCCAAAAATGTGCGTATCCATAATATGACCCCATTGAATAGCTCTACATTAAAATTGATGAATAATTCATTAATATTAATAATACTTGATGTTTACGAAAAAGTTTCTTTGCAGAAATCAAGACAAAATTTGACATCGTACACTTTTTAATGCAGGAAGGCGGGGCCAAGGGCGAATGTCCGCAAAAACACTCCTCCTATAAAGAAGGAGAAGAAGAGATCTGAAATCAAGATCCAGAATAATGACATTTTGTTTTCTTTTTTTAATTTTGAAAAGACTGTGTTGTGTATGGTGTGTATGTACAGTATGTGTGGTGAGAAATAGAAGGAGAAGCGCATTCTTGAGAACATGCTGAACGGCTCACAGAGTAGATGAGACACGGAAAAAGATCAGCTAAGGAGGACAGTGAGAGGAGAAACTGGAGTTCCAGCATTCCCTGTCTCCTACCTAACGTCCCCTCCGGAGTACTTCCCTGGTCGATTGGTGTCTACAAGCTCCTCCGTAAATTAACTGCATTTGGCGGTTAATGAGTGTTTATAAAGGAATGTAAAGGTTAATAAAGTATAAAGGCACGCAGAACAACACTAAAATCTCTTCGTTATGTACAGGGTGGCGCAAAAGTCGCGACCATGGGAATTTTCAGTGTTGATTAAAATACATTATTTTTTTCTTTTAGGTAGGGGATGGCTGCGAAATTAACAGTAGACGAGAGGGTGAGCTTGGTTTTAATGTATGGAATACCAGGTACTACAAATCGATGAATCGGTAGAGAATTTAATTTCTGTACTGATTCACTTTTTGGAGTGATACCACGATTAAATGGCATAACTTTTTTTCTTGTTTTCAACAGCAGATTTAGAGTTGTTTCATCGATATTTTCGAATCATTTCACTCATCTTATTTGAATTTGTGCGGTACTCCTGCTAAACTTCTTTTACTGGCAGTTGACCACACCTACCTTACGCGGTCCAGTGCGTCCAGATTTTGGTAACTCGATGGTACAGTGACAAAACGATAAGAAGAATTAACTAACCTCAACAAAACTCCAAGGTGAGATTTGAAAATCTAGAAATGTAAGTTTTATTTTACTCTTTGGATCAGAGCCTTCAAAATGTATTCCATCCAGTAATCGGTGGGATACAGTTCTGGGTGGAACGGGGAACTAATTGTCCCAACTGTTATCCCGGGATCCCCCGAAACATGGTAAATATTCTCTGAAAAATCAAAGCGTTCAATAAATTAAGGAAATATATTTATAAAACTCAAAACAATACAAAGTCGGAATATATTAATTCATATACAAATAATTTTAATTCAATGTTAGGATTTGAAAAGAATGACGTAATTTATCTATAATTTAGAGAACATTTTGTTAGAAATTCGTATGAGAGACAAATAACGGCATAACGGCTCTATCTTCATTGGATGGGGCGCTTACTTCACATGTTTACAAACAGGCAATCTCTATATAGTATCTGAGCGTACAACTGTGGAGAAAATTTGCCAAAACATAATGAAATTTCCTAAAATTGCTAATTTTGAATTCTGTTTGTATAAAAAATAAAATTTCGGAAAAAAATAACTAAGTATTATGGGGGGGGTGGGGGTGGGGGGGTGGGGATTCCTTTGTACAGTCGCAGGTAGAGAGGTTTCCTTTTTCATCACTAAGAAAGGAACTTCTTGACCGCTTTTACAATAATAACACACAAAGTAAATATTAGCAATTTTATTTTTTGGGGGTTTCTTCAGAAAATTTTCTTTTATTATTTATCAACTTTTTTTCATTAAAAAACAAGAAATGAAGAACACACAGCGTTTAATTTAATATATTTTCTATAGTTTTAATAGTTTAATTTTTACTACTATTTTTGTATCTGTGGAAATTAGTATACAGAGTGTCCCATAAGTCCTGTCTCATAGGAAAATTAATTTTAAATTAAATTTACAAAAGTAATATATTAAAACATTAAAAAACAAATGTTCAAATTGATGTCTTGTTTTGGGACCGTTTATTTGTTATAGGGAGAATAACACGCGTTGGCTAATATGGAAGTGAGTTACACTCGTGAGGAAAAGGCGGGGGCATCAATTTGAACTAACTTACATTTCCTTAGGATAAAATGTGTAAATAATTGATTTGCTAAATTTCGTAAAAATCTGTAGCAGTCGGCCAAACCGAAAAGACCCTGAAGGATCTTTTCGTTATCCGTCGTGATATTTTTGTTAAAACGAAAATATCATGGACCTAGTATGTTTCATGGACTGCTCTCGATTTTCCTACGAAATTGCAAACAAGGGCAGTCGATGACCCTGATTTTTTTCTGCAATAGGTTTTCTTGAGAAACCTAACCTAACCTAACCTGACCTAATCGAGTTTCTTATACTATTGTTTTTTGCAAGATATCGCACTAATTCTTGTCATTTTTTGTGAATTTGTATGGCGTAAGCGCCACACCAGCTCGGACTTATTCAAAAAGATGTTGGAGTGTATTGTGTCGTTTCAGTAAATAAATTTATTCAATATCCAATAACATTTTTCTTTATCATTTCTCAAGAAAACCGATTGCAGAAACAAAATCAAGGTCATCGACTGCCCTTGTTTGCAATTTCGTAGGAAAATCGAGAGCAGTCCATGAAACATACTAGTCCCAATATCACGACTTAACCTAACCAATCGTCAAGAGCGGACAGATGACCTAACCGGGCATTCAATTAACCGGATCACCTGAAGATCAGAGCCCCCAGCCTTCTCTAGTTAGCCTTATAAGGCTAACTAAGGAAAATATCACGACTTAACCTAACCAATCGTCAAGGACGTATAGTTGACTTAACGAATGGTTAGGTTAAGTCGTGATATTTTCGTTAGTTAGCCTTATAAGGCTAACTAACGAAGGCTGGGGGCCCTGATCTTCAGGTGATCCAATTAACCTAACCGGGCATTGAAGTAACCTAACCAGTTGGTTAGTTTTAATGTTAAAAAATATATATATGTATATATATTATTCTTGACTGTACAGTAAAAAAACAATTTAAATTTAACCTTGATGATTGGTTAGGTTAATTCGTGATATTTTCGTTAAAAAACGATAAAAAAATATATTATATTATTTTTTACTGTATACTAACTATGTATTACTCGAAGGATAATAACAGCCTTCGGCAGGAACTACCAAAAATATTTAACCCGTAGGCCGGAATATTTTTGGTACTCGCACGAAGGGCGGGTTCTCTGCTAGTTTATCCAACAAAAATGAAATGTAGATTCTTTTTTTCTATGTTTGCTTTTCATCACAATATTTTTACCAACTTCACTTACTTTCAGCAGTAACAGCGATAGCAAAGGCTTCCTCGTAATTGCGACTGTAGAAGAAATCTACAGTAACCTCCTTAGTTTGCGTAAAGTAAGGCGTGGTCATGTCCCTCACACTGCAAATATCCCTTCCTCCGACTGTAAGATAAGGAGGTTCTCTCACTCGTATGTAGTCACACCTACAAAATGCAAGAAAAAGTAGAAAGTGGATAGTTTTGTCTCTGGGGGAAGTGCAATGCGTTACTTACGAGTTCTACGTCGCACGGAGGACATGCGCAGTTTGAAAAAAAGTTTGCCTAGAAACAAAATTTCTAAAACGTATAACAAAATTACTAATTGGTATAATGATTAAATTTGGTTTCTGAAATTTTATTAGTGTCACCAAAACAATAATAAAAAAAGGGAGTCTTTTCCGTTTGGTGGCTAGCAGCGAATTTTAATGAAAATCGGTATACTAATGTAGTTTTGGTCACTGATTTAAAAAATAACTTTCTTTTTTTGGAGAAATTAAAAACAAACATGTTAGAGCACTTTAAATAATTATAATTAATGTGTTTTAACTAGCTTAAACTAGTTACAGAGGATTGTGTTAAATTTAGCCAGAGTCACAAACTGCTACTGTTTATGAAAAAGTGCTCTAAGTATGGGAAAGTGCGTTCCTTTGATAAAAATACCCAGTTCTTTCTTGCCAAAAGCGTCGGTCAAACGGTAAAACGTGCAACTTTACGAAGAATACGTTTTTTGAAGGATCCCGGCAGATCTGTAAAAGTAGCAGAAAAAATAAAGAATTAATGCCCAGTTAGGTCAAATGAATGCCCGGTTATGTCAATTGAGTGCCAGGTTAGGTCAATTGAATGCCCGGTTAGGTCAACTGTACGCCCTTGACGATTGGTTAGGTTAAGTCATGATCTTTTCGTTAAAAACACATTAATTATTTAAAGTGCTGTAACATGTTTGTTTTTCATTTCTCCAAAAAACGAAAGTTATTTTTGAAATCAGTGACCAAAACTACATTAGTATACCGATTTTCATTAAAATTCGCCGTTAGACCCCAAACAGAAAAGATCCAAAAAGGGATCACCTGAAGATCAGGGCCCCCACCTTCTTTAGTTAGTTTTATAAGGCTAACTAACGAAAATATCACGACTTAACCTAACCAATCGTCAAGGGCGTACAGTTGACCAAACGATTGGTTAGGTTAAGTCGTGATATTTTCGTTAGTTAGTCTTATAAGGCTAACTAACAAAGGCTAGGGGCCCTGATCTTCAGGTGATTAAAAAAAAAAGAGTATTACTATTACCAATTAGCAGTGGTGGGCACCGTTAACCAAAAAGTTAACTTCGATAACGATAATCCGTTAACCCCAATTTTTAACTCCGATAACGATAATCCGCTAATTTTACTACAAAGTTAACGATAACTATTTCTTTACTAACATTTAAAAAAATCAAGGAAAAAAGCTTTAAAACCCATAGAAAATGTTTATTTATGCAAAATCCAACAATAAATAGCTATTTAACTGTATTTTTATCAAGTTTTGCAACTTTTTTGCTTAATAACTTTTTTTTTTTATTTTAATAAAAAATGTACTGATTACATGTTTTGAAACCCTTGTAACCACTAACCATTAACTAAATTTTAATTTACCAGAGAATTATTATGACGGGAACTGAAAGGTAAAATTAAATTTTAGGCACATTTATTAAAGACTATGACACAATGTGCTGGTTGCCCTTCAGAAAGACCAACTTCTCAAAGTTAGGCCCAACTGCCAGTCTTGACCTCTTGGGCCTCAGGATGTCCTTGCCGAGAGAGAAGAGCCGTTCCACTGCGGCAGAGGACGGAATTGGCAGACTGAAGTTATGGCGGTTTGAATTCATTCGCGGAGCGGTGATCTTCCGTGAATGACTCCTCGCAGTTAACGTGTTAACGGACTTTAACAGACTAAATATCGAGTTATCGGAAGTTAACTGGTCCGATAACGATAAATGGAAATTAACTTCCGTTAATAGTCCGTTAAAAAAAGTTAACTTCGTTAATTAACTGTTATCGGATTAACGCTTTAGTGCCCAACACTGCCAATTAGTAATTTTTTTATGCTTTTTAGAAAATTTGAGGGGTCGCGCGTCTTAAGGTACCTAAGCGCCACCACAGGCGAAAACGTGTTTTTGATGAATATCACTATTTTCACTCTTCCTCTATTGCGTGGTTTGGGTTATAATGACCTTACGACACTAGAAGTATGGTTGGAAACCTTATGAAGCGAACTACTTTTTTCACCTCTATCGCCAGCCAAAAGTTCACCCAAAGTTCGGCATAATAAGAAAATCAAAAAATTAAAAAAAATATATATAAAATATGAAAATCTATTCCAAAAACTCATCAACATCTTCATTAGCATACTTAGAACTCTAATTTAGCCAAAAATGAACGTTCTAGCTCAATTAATAACAGAGATACTATTGCCAGAATATTGCTGAACTTTAGAGGCGATTTTCGACGAATTTTAATTTTGGCGCTTAGGTACCTTAAGACGCGGAACCCCTCAATTTTGTTTCTAGGCGAACTTTTTTCCCAAATTGTACATATGTTTACCCTTTTAATTACATTATAAAATTACCTTAATTCATACCACTTCGGTGTGGTCTGATCGGAAAGACTTACAAAACTACAATTCAAAAAATCCTGTACGAAAATTTTAGGTTCTTTACCGATAAATAATGGTATGAAACAAAATTTCACGACAGGACTCTTTGAATCGATTGTGCGTTTAGGTTACGCAGAAAAGTAACATCGTAATCACATTGTATAGATTACCTTAGTTAAGTTTATTGCTAAAATTTTTAAGTAAAACGTACCTACAGTATATCTATACTATGTTTATACAAAATTACGTACTCTTTAGTGAGACTGAGGAAAAGAAAAGCCATTCAGTACATAAATTTATACAAATACCACACCCATCAAACCTTTGAGCTTCACATCCAAAGTTAGTGAGACTAAATTTGTGAAGCTATCCTTCTTCTGATTGGCTAGCCTTTGGAGAAAATGAAACATGATCCCCGATTGGACAATTTATAATTAGTAGGAGGAGTTAACGGAATCTAATCCAGCTAATCCAGAGATTATCTGGAATTCTTAATATTTCAGTAAAGGGTTCAACAGCATTCTTAACAGCTAGAGATGTTTATAAAAGAGAATAATAATAATAATAATAATAATAATAAAAATTTTATTATTCTTTGCTACATATATAAGGCATACAAAAGGTATAGAAAAGGCATATTATAATGAACTTGAGTCTATATTCTTCTCCAAATATTCCATCTGCACCCACTACTTTACAGGAGCCCTCTAGTTATAGTCAGTGTTGGGCACTAAAGCGTTAATCCGATAACAGTTAATTAACGAAGTTAATTTTTTTTAACGGACTATTAACGGAAATTAATTTCCATTTATCGTTATCGGACCAGTTAACTTCCGATAACTCGATATTTAGTCTGTTAAAGTCCGTTAACACGTTAACTGCGAGGAGTCATTCACGGAAGATCACCGCTCCGCGAATGAATTCAAACCGCCATAACTTCAGTCTGCCAATTCCGTCCTCTGCCGCAGTGGAACGGCTCTTCTCTCTCGGCAAGGACATCCTGAGGCCCAAGAGGTCAAGACTGGCAGTTGGGCCTAACTTTGAGAAGTTGGTCTTTCTGAAGGGCAACCAGCACATTGTGTCATAGTCTTTAATAAATGTGCCTAAAATTTAATTTTACCTTTCAGTTCCCGCCATAATAATTCTCTGGTAAATTAAAATTTAGTTAATGGTTAGTGGTTACAAGGGTTTCAAAACATGTAATCAGTACATTTTTTATTAAAAATAAAAAAAAGTTATTAAGCAAAAAAGTTGCAAAACTTGATAAAAATACAGTTAAATAGCTATTTATTGTTGGATTTTGCATAAATAAACATTTTCTATGGGTTTTAAAGCTTTTTTCCTTGATTTTTTTAAATGTTAGTAAAGAAATAGTTATCGTTAACGGATTATCGTTAACTTCCGTTAACTTTGTAGTAAAATTATCGGATTATCGTTATCGGAGTTAAAAATTGGGGTTAACGGATTATCTTTATCGAAGTTAACTTTTTGGTTAACGGTGCCCACCACTGGTTATAGTACTACGATATCTGCTTACTGGATCAGAGTACTGTAACGATACATACCTACATGACTGATCGTGGGAGCAAGAGGTTAAATTGATTTCAGTGAATGTAAATTTGAAATGACATTCAGGACACGTGAATAACTCCAATCCACACCTCAATTGTTGGTTTGAGATCGAAACAGTCTTTGCTTCTTCTAATCCAAGAAAAAAGATATAAAAACATTAAAATTTACTCATTTGTGAAGGAAATTTAGAAGTGCGTGATAAATTTGGTTATATAAGAATTATTTAGACGAAAATGGTACGCAGTTAAGCAGGAAAATTCGTAAAGCTTTCGAGTCGAAGTACCCAAATGGTCTTTTTAAATTCAATAAAAGGTTCCTAATGTTGGCCATAGAGATTTCCTTCTTGATCTCTCTATAGGGTCAAAAAGATAGCCACCAAGTTCCCGGTTAGTGTCTCTGCGGTCCTTAATTTGGAACCTAATTCTGAGAGGAGCCTTTCGTGAACCCATTTTGATACGTAATAGGAAACCAAACGGTTTAAAATGTTTCATATCATACGGAATTTTAACTCTTATAGTAATACGTTATTGCTAAAACTATACAAAATTATGAAATGAGTTTATGAATTTTATTTAAATAAGCCCCAAAATAAGGATAATAGTAAATATTGTGTTAACTGCGTGTATATTATCGCACCATAAAAGTATCTCTTATCAAAAAGTAAGGAAATGAAGACCTTCACATATATCTCGTGTGACCTTTTCACCATTATTATTATTATCAATATAATGATAATTAATCTTCGCTGCTTACCGAGATTTCTTTTGGAGTGAAAGAATTTAGGGTCCTTTGGAATCCTGGCGACTCCTTTGAGGATGTCCTTCGAATCCCCGAAAGGATTAGGCAGGCCTCCAGTTGGGTAATCACTCTTTTTAAAGGGATGAAAGGAGGAACTAGAATGAGAAGGGAAAGAGACAGAAAGAACTGAAGAAGAAGGTGTAGGAGGAGGAGGAGGAGGAGGAGGAGGAAGAGGAGGAAGAGGGGAAGAAGAAAATAAGTCTTCCGTTACGGAAGAAGTCTCTTCAGAGGAAGAATTAGGCTTACTAAAATTCTCGAGCTTCAAAAAGGACAAAGAATTATTGAAAGACGGTTTCGGAATCGAAGGACCCAATGAACTATCCGACGAAGAAGGGGACCGGAGAACTCTGGTGGAATCATTCGAGTTAACGTCATCCTCGAGACCTTTAGAAAGCACTTTATTAAATGAATTATCAATCTCTTTTTCCGAGGCCATTACATCATTACTTTCGAGGGACACGTCCCGTTGGTGTTTTTGTCGTTGATTTTGGTCATCTTCAGAAGGAGTTGAATCATCAGAAGAATGTCGTGGAATATAGAAATATGACGTGGAAGGTTTACTAAACCTGGGAATACTCTCGTACACCAGTTCTGACTGAGAAGGTACGAACAGAAGTTGTGGAGATGCGATGACACCAAAATGTATTCTTTCCTTGGACCGCCTGCGTGTAACGTGTGGCAATTAGAAAAGATAAATTTAGTAAAAAAATTTAGTTTAATATTTTGTCCCTAAGTTAATATAGGCCTACTTCTATGTACACACACACACACACACACACGAAGTTTTTAAAATTTCATCTAGACTGCAGTGGTTCCCAACCTCGGGTCGCGACCCAAATCAGGGTCGGTAGATCCTGTTGATGGCCAATTTAGGGTCGCAGCAAAAAAAAGGTTGGGAACCACTGATCTAGATAGAGTATTCTAACTTCACTGAAAATTTTTATCTTTAACTTACAACTTACAGAAGCGTATGAAAAAAGTATTCTAAACGCGTGTTAGAACATTTTTGGGCTAAATTTATCTGTTTTAACAAAATTATATATATATATATATTATATATATATATATATATATGTGTGTGAGGAAAAGTGCTTTTCTTCTACACGAGGCTTAATTATGAATTGAATCATGTCTTCCCCTCTCAAAACTGAGAGGGGATTCTAAGAATTGGCGAGGCGTCACACGACACAATTATTAATTAAATAAATTAATATATTATTAATAATTAATCTGCAGTAATTATAATTATAACTTATCGCATCCATCTGTTTATATTCGGTGCTGTGATATATATATATATATATATATATATATATATATATATATATATATGCAAATAACTGCAATGACCGCGCAGTATATAAATGAATAGAAACGACATAAGTATTAAGGAACGTTTCTGCACACGAGGAGGAGAGATAACGAAATAATGAAAAATGAGGCGAACCGCCTGGCGGTTCGCCTCATTTTTCATTATTTCGTTATCTCTCCTCCTCGTGTGCAGAAACGTTCCTTAATACTTATGTCGTTTCTATTCATATATATATATATATATATATATATATATATATATAGGGAGAGAGAAAGAGGGGCGACAAGCTTGACCTTCGTGAAATGAGGAATCATCGCGCGGAACATTTGAAAGGTTGAAAGGTGTATATATATATATATATATATATATATATATATATTATATATATACGCAGGGAAACCAGGAATCTTAAAGATGAAAGGAAAACTGAAAAAAAATGTCCCAGTAATATCCCAAAGTGTTATTCTAAAGTTGCCATTTCAAAAAATTATTATTATTATTGTTATTATTATTATTATTATTATTATTATTATTACGAATATTCATAAAGTTATTTGCGAAGGAGTGTTGAGTTTTTCTTAATTTTTTGTCTTCATTTTGTTACACGAAATAAAATAAAAATTTCAGTACTAAAAAAACAGTTATTTTCTAAAAACACTGATCAAAGTGCGTGTATCACGCGGCATTCGTTCGTGAAGATGCTGGATATACAGAGTGAGTCAAAAGTCCTGCCTCAAAAATAAATATAAAAATAAATACTTCTGAGGCGGAATTTCTGACTCACCCTGTATATTTTTTTTCCATTTTCACAGTTCTGACCTGAGTCTTCTGTTTACTCTGTGGAAACCGGGTATGGCGTGGCCTCTGGTATTTCTTCTGGGCACGGCGGGAAATGTGACATTTTTGCCATAAATTAGAGCCGTCATGCCAGATTCAAGGTAATACTTTCGTCCATCCAATCGGCTGCAGAGATCTCCGTGGATTACGTCTCTCAATGGAAATTTGATACCCAATGTTATACCCACGAGTAGAATATCTACGAAAGAAGATTTAAATTAGCTACAAGGAACTAATGTTAAATTATTTCAGCCGTATTTCTTCAATTTTGACCGAAGACTATGAATAATTTCATCGTTAGAAATGTCAAAGTAAGTTAACAACTATGCTATATCCTTTTGACACCACTTTTATCCTTCATAAAACCAATGACAGCCAGAAACAAAGTTTGACAGTAATAATAGAGGCAAATTCGAAGTGAACTTCAAGAGATGATGCAGTAAATCTAATTTTCCTTTCGTGTCAATAATTCTTTAGTTTGCCCTTTAAAATGTTTTGATAAGTTGTGCTTCTACGCGCGACCTACCAAATTTTTACTACCTGATTCGTCTGTCAAGTTGCGTCTCAGGTACCAAAGCAATTAGTAAATATGACACATTCTTAGTTTGACGAATCACCCAAACTCTTTTTACAAATGGATGAAATTAAGAGGTTTTTTCTTTAGAAAATTGTTCTGAATATTTTATTACGGGGAGACGGGGATGGGACGTATGTCAAAGGGATCCTATACAGCTAAACGTGGAATCTGATTCATGGATTGCTAAACCATCTGGATGGTCACCCATCCAACTAGTACTCGACAAGTTCTTTAGTTCACTGATCTCCCGGGAACTGGTGTTGGAACATGATTACGACATAATTCTTATGATACGAGGTGATACAAATGTGATAAAAACAACAATAGGATCTTTTCCATTTGGCGGCAGGCGGTTTTTTTTAACCAAATTTTCACCAGTAATACTTTTTTGTGCTAAATACGAATCTAACATTCTTTTTTGAGAGAAATGAAAGGAAAATATCGAAAAAAAGATTTTAAATACGAACTACTTTATACCGCGCACGAACTATTTACACTGCGAAATTCTATATATTTTTGCAATATATATATATTGTATTATAATATAATAATTTATTAATTTATATTATATTAATTATTTTATGAATATTAATTATTTGTTTATATAAATTTAATTATTCCAAAATCTGTAGAATAATTATGGCAACTCGATATGTTTAAGCATTCCGCGTGATTCATTATTGTTTCTGGAAATACGAGTAAATCATGGACGTGAATTATAATTTACAGTGGATTTTTGTGAATATTATATCAGAAGAAGATGCAGTGAAATTTTTTCAAGAATTTAACATCATCCCAAGGAAGAAATTATGTAAGAAAAACACCAAATGCAAATAAAAGAAGTCGGGAAGTCTGTAAGCTGGACCTGCCATAAGAAGATGTGCAACATGAAATTACCCGTAAGAAAAAACACGTGGCTAGAGGGAAGTAGGATTTCTCTAAGAACAATTATAATATTCATTTACTCCTGGTCACAAGAATATACAAGTATGAAGTACTGCGAGAAAGAGCTTGAGATATCCCACACTACAGCAGTTGATTTCAATAATTATTTAAGAGAGGTAAGATCTACATAATATAACAATTATAACCTAACTTAACTTAACCTAACCTAATCGGCTCTGTTTCAGATATGCGCTGCGTCTTTACTCGCTACCCCGTAACCCCTGCAGTTATCGGTGGGCCAGGACTAACCCTTTCATTTCTCTCAAAAAAGAATGTTAGATTCGTATTTAGCACACAAAAAAGTATTACTGGTGAAAATTTGGTTAAAAAAAACCGCCTGCCGCCAAATGGAAAAGACCCCAACAATAAATGTTCTATGGACGTTAATACGTACCTCTAAAAATATTTAATAAAAACCTTGGATCCCCTGAAGATCAGGGCCCCCAGCCTTCATTAGTTAGCCTTATAGGCTAACTAACGAAGGCTGGGGGCCCTGATCTTCAGGCGATCCAAAATCTTAACCTCTCGAAAAGTTTTGAGAATACCATAAAATATTTAAAAAAACTTTAGAACAAAATAGGAAAATGCTAAAAAACACTTACTGGCAACATCTCAAAATGTTAAAAGTGGAAAATTCCATGCATGAACTGTTCCATTCTGGCAATTATTTATATTTTCCAAACACATAATATACACACACATATATATATATATATATATATATATATATACACACTCCTTCAAAAGTACAAAAAAATTCGAATCCTATTCATGGAAATATTGTGTGGTTGTCAAAAGCTATTTTCTTCTTTTACTTAGAGTAATGTATTCGGATTTCTCGTAGCAGCATTTCTATGCAATTTCAAGACTGAGTTCTTAGATTACCATACATACACACACTCCATACACGCTTTTCTGATTTCCGACAGCAGCGCCACCTGGTTTGCATCCATATTCAGAGGCGAATGCATCATTCAGAACACCAGCGACGTAGAATTTGAATATCTGTCTGTCTGTCTATCTATCTATCTATATGTCTATTTACCTATATATTTATGTGTCTGTTTGTCTATCTACAGTTATAACTATCTAATGCTTTTGATGGAAGTATCACGGTTCTTTTATTAAATGGGTTTCTAGTATTGGTTTGGAAGCCGTACAAAACTGGTGTTTAGTGTAAAAAAATCAATGAATGCTTACACACACTAATAGACATATACACACACACACACACACACACACACACATATATATATATATATATATATATATGCATATGCATATGCATAATTGATTTGGGTCGATATAGTGCAATTTATTTAGTTGTTATAAATAAGTTTAAGAACTCAATTTGGATGAACTAAATTCAACTTCTCCCTCGAAATTCTAAAGTTAAATCAAATACCAACCAACCAATTCCTGTTAACTTTCGTTCACAAGAATTGAATTTTCATTTTGTATAGTACGGTTTAATAGTTTCATTCGTCTTCGTTCACACTTCCCTGAAATATTCAGACTCTCTCTCTCTCTCTCTCTCTCTCTCTCTCTCTCTCTCTCTCTCTCTCTCTCTCTCTCTCTCTCTCTCTCTCTCTCTCTCTCTCTCAACTCAAGAAATTAATTCCAATTTTTGTTTACCTTGTTATTCCTGAAAAATATTGTAAATATTATTAGTCTGGGAATGTCTAATAATTAATTTCTTCTTATCGTTTAACTTTTCTTTATACGTATTTGATGATGCTGACGACGATAGTCGTTCTCTTCATCTTAATCATCAATTCTTAATATAAACTTGAGTTGATAAATGGAAGTTTGACCAAGTTATAATTTAAATATGAAAGATTCAAGATACACTAATATATATATATATGCGCCTCGGTGGTGTAGTGGTTAGCGTCGCTGACTAAGAATCCATCGACCCAGGGATCGAGACCCGGTGACAGCAGGCGGCGCGCAGCAAAACCCACCTGTTCATCCTTCGACACAATAAAAAAAAGAAAAAATTGGTTGGTAGATAAATGGGTACCCTGTATAGCATAGTGGTTAAGACGCTGGGCTGCTGATAGAGCGTGGTCCGGATTCCACGTTGAACTGTAGGTCTAAAGTGGAGTGACAAGCTTGACCTTCGTCAGAATGAACAATTCGGGCGGAAGCAAAACCGAGGTATGACTATAAAGGAATACAAAGGTCACCAAACAGCAACAGACCGGCTGATCCCTCCGAAGCTGTCTCTTTAAGAAGAAAGTTAAAAGATGAAAGAAAATTTTTAAAAAAAGTGAAAGTTTTAAAGCAAAAAGCGAAGAAGGTCGAAAGGAAGGAAAGAAATTTAAAGAAAAGTGAAAATTTTGAAGCAAAACGTAGAGAATCCGAGTGAAATTTCTACAATAGTTTTTAAATGCTAATAAGTGCCTCTAACTTGGGGTTCAAAGCGAGATAAGCATTTAGTCTCTTTTTAAAGGACTCGATCGAATTACTTTGAACTACGCTGGCTGACGATCCATTCCACAAATTAACTACACGATTGAAGAAAAACTGCTAAGCTTCATTAGGATTAAAATATTTACCCATTAATTTAAAAGCATTACCGCGAGTCGTATTTCTGAAGGTGAAATATATTTCGGCGTCGACGTTATCAAAACCTTTAATCATTTTAAACACCCGGATTAAATCTCTTCGAATCCGCCATTTTACGAGTGAGAATAAATTTAACGTTTCAAAACGGGCAACGTACGATTTGTTTCTAAGTCCGGCAATCGTCATCATTGCCCGTCATTGCACTCTCTCCATTCTGTCTATGTCCTGTCGTAAATATGAGGACCAGAAATGAACGCGGTATTCCAGGTAGGGGCGTACTAAGGAATTATATAACGTTAGCACCGCGTTTTCACACGCTCTACTGATATAATCCTTAGAGTCTATTTGCTTTTCTAACCGCTTCTATACATTGCTTACTCGTATTAAGAGTGTCGGCAACAATAATACCTAAATCTTTCTCTTCCGTAACAGTCGTTAGTGTCTGGTCACGCATAAAATACTTTTCTTTAACATTGTTTCTACCGATATGCAACGTTTTACATTTATCTGTATTAAAGTTCATTCGCCAAATTTCTGTCCACTCGAGTAACTTATTAATATTTTGAATCTAAATGTTCCCCCGCTGATTTTGTTCGTCCCCCCCCCCCTCTTTGGTATTATCAGTAAATTTTGAAATTATACTGTTAATTGATATAGGATGTCATTGTTATAAATAATAAAAAGAACTGGTCCCAGAACTGATATATATATATATATACATATATATATATATATATATATATATATATATATATATATATACAGGGTGGGCGGAAGGTAGCTCCTATTTTGGATTGGTAAAAAAATACGTATATTATCAATTTATTTCAGAAGAAATAATATGAAAAGGTAGGCATACATGGTAGGTTTTCTGTAAAATTCAATGTGGGCTCCAACTCTTTCCACCAGCTTCTGGAGCCGCCCAGGAATGGCGTCCACTGACTTTAGCAGGAACTCCGGCGGGATGGAGGACATGACTTCCCGAATTCGGTCCTCCAGTTCTTCCAATGTCCTCGGTTTGGTGCGGTAGACTTCTTCCTTTACCCACCCCCAAAGAAAGAAGTCGCACGGTGTCAAGTCGGGGCTCCTGGCTGGCCATTGATGTGGACCACGACGACCCATCCAACGCCCAGGGAAGTGGGCATCCAGCCACTCACGGACAACAAGAGCGAAGTGCGGAGGGGCGCCATCTTGCATAAATATCAGATCGTCGATGTTCTCCCATGTGCTGACAACCGGCCAGACCTCGTTTCGCAACATAGCAAGGTACCGCTCAGCATTCATGGTGTTGCGCAGAAGGAACGGGCCCACAACCTGATCTGAGGTCATACCACACCACACCGTTACACTGAACCGATTCTGCCGTTTTTCAGCGGTAATCATGGGATCCTCTCCTGCCCAGTAGTGGGGGTGGGTAAAGGAAGAAGTCTACCGCACCAAACCGAGGACATTAGAAGAACTGGAGGACCGAATTCGGGAAGTCATGTCCTCCATCCCGCCGGAGTTCCTGCTAAGTCAGTGGACGCCATTCCTGGGCGGCTCCAGAAGCTGGTGGAAAGAGTTGGAGCCCACATTGAATTTTACAGAAAACCTACCATGTATGCCTACCTTTTCATATTATTTTTTCTGAAATAAATGGATAATATACGTATTTTTTTACCAATCCAAGATAGGGAGCTACTTTCCGCCCACCCTGTATATATAATATATATATATACAGTGGAACCTTGCTTAACGAGTGCCTCGTATAACGAGAAATTCGTATAACGAGCCAAAAAATGGGGGAAAATTACCTTGCATAACGAGCGACACTTTGCTTAACGAGCAAAATATTTTAAAAAAAATAACATCTTTTCAACGCAAAAGCAAAATAAATACAGTAAGGTGCAATAAGGGAGATGCTGAGATCTTGGGAATCTGTTGTATCATACGTTGAAAAGCATCATCCTAATAAGGCAGTGACTATGCGATCTACAAATTTATTTAATGATAATGTTATCACGCATTTTCGTCAAAATTTAAAGCGTAGACAAAACAAATGTCTCTAGACAGTTTCCTCGTGAAAAAGGATCCAAAAGAAAGTGAAAGTGCCTCTAAAAAATTTAAAGCTAGTGACTGTGAGCTCGTCGAGAATGTTATTGCATTGAACGAAGACGATTCTCCTCCTTCCCCTCAATAACCCTCTCCTCCTCCCCTGTCTCTTCATTTCCTTTGCGTGCGTCAGGAGCACCTTCTCTCTTCGTAAGTTATTTATAAATTTCACCGTTTACTAATTATTTACATTCTCTTTTGGGTTAATTTTTATTAATAATCTTTCATTTCATGCAATAATAATTTAAAAAACGCCTTTAAATATCATTATAAATATTATTTTAAGTATTTTTTAAGCATGGAACGCATTATCATATTTTACATTGATTCCTATGGAAAAAATTGCCTTGTTTAACGAGCATTTTGCATAACGAGCACAATTCGGGAACGAATTATGCTCGTTAAGCAAGGTTCCACTGTATATGGGAATGAACTCAGAATGGTTCCCTGAGTTTTTTATGATACACACAGACCGTGCATGGAACAAGGAACTCTTCTGGGATAATTAAATCCACTATAGTCCGAATATAGTGGACTATAGTGGATTTAATTATCCCAGAAGAGTTCCTTGTTCCATGCACGGTCTGTGTGTATTTTATATAAGCACACGGACAAAAAATTAGTCACCCCTCTCAGAATGTACCTAATAACGTGTGACGGCGCCTCTGGCCTTGATAACCGCACGAATCCGGCGAGGCAGAGACTCTACGAGGTTGTGCATGTACTGAACATCGATTTGCTGCCACTCGTTCATCAGCCGGTCCCGAAGTTCCGCCAGAGTCCGTGGGTGTCTATTCTTGCGCTTCACTTTCTGTTTCCAGCCTGAACAACACCTTCGACGCATTCAGGATTAAAGGCTTCATTGGACCTGCGATGTACTCGTCGTACAAACAAAAACGGGACTCATCGGACCAAATTACACGGTTCCAATCTGCCGCAGTCCAGTTTTTGTGCCTCTGAGCCCATTTATAACGTGCCAATTTGTGACTTGCTGTTAACAGCGGCCTCTTCCGTGGTACCCTGCTCCAGATGTCCATCGCATGCAGTTCTCGTCGCAATGTCCGTTCGGAAATTGGTCGCTGGAGAACCTCATTGGTTTCTTGGAGCAATTGTTCTCTGGTTTGAAAACGATTTGCAGTTACTAGACGAGAAACATGGCGGCGGCCCCTATTGTCGAGAATTGTTTTCCGGCCACAGTTACGCCGTCGATTTTCAGTTGATTGCGAACTACACCACTCTTTGTAAACTCGCTGGACAGTACGCGTTGACACACCAACAAATTGGGCTACTTCAGACATTTTGTGTCCGTGGGCTCTGCCAAACACGATGGCTCCTTTTTGCTACTGAGTAACGTCTGCCTCACGACCCATTTTGCAGACTATATCCAACACACACTTTGTTCTTCACCACCTCACGAAACAGATCTGATCCTGTGTGCTACGTCACTGCTACTTGTCACTTACCAATGCTACATCAGCGCCCTCTGTGTGACCTTGAACTTCCTACTATTGGTGCTATTAGGGGTGACTAATTTTTTGTCCGGTGTGCTTATATATATATAATATATATAATATATATATATATATATATATTATATTATCAGGGTGTACATAAAGTCAGGATCTATTTTGTGAAATAATTATTTTTTTCTATTTTTCTTTTCAGAAGCCCTTAGAATGAATACAATAGTACTTTGGCGAATCGAGGGAAAGAAATACAATGACATCAGAGAGAAGTTTAGAAGGAATTTCATAAGCCGGGGCCAATAGACAAGACAATACGAAAATTGGTGAACAAATTTAAACGAACGTGATCTGTAAATGATGAAGCAAGATCAGGATGACCGTGTATGTCAGATCTTACCGTGAATGCAGTACGCGGAATTATCACTGAGGAGCCACGTACGTCCGTTCTTGCTGCATCACACAGACTCGGCCTCCCGACGTCATCTGTGCACAAAATTCTGAAAGTTAATTTACAGAAGAAAAGCTATCATTTGCAGGTTTTACATGATTTACATGAAGAAGATTTCCCTCGACGAAGTGCTGTGTGTGCTGATCTCGTAGAACAAATCTGGAGTGATAATTTAATGGACAACATTCTCTTTAGTGATGAAGCCACTTTCCATACGTGTGGAAAAGTAAATCGCCATAACTGTCGAATTTGGGCAGATGAAAGACCGAATGATTTCGTCCAAAATTGGGAAAGAGACTCTCCTAAAGTTAATGTCTGGATGGGTTTAACAAAATCTAAGGTTTATGGTCCTTTTTTCTTTGCTGAAGCTACAGTTACAGGGTTTATTTATCTGGACATATTGCAGCAATTCCTTGAACCTCAGCTGATTGGGGATAGGATTGTTAGTACCGTCGTCTATCAACATGATGGTGCTCCTTGTCACTATGCCAAAATTGTTCAGGATTATCTAAATGGACGTTTTCCAAATCGCTGGATCGGACGCGGAAGCAACAGACCTTGGCCAGCGAGATCACCAGATTTAACCCCTTTAGATTTCTTTGCATGGGGCTTTATCGAATCGCACGTCTATCAGACGAAGATTACGAGTCTTGAAAACTTACGTACACGTATACGAACTGCTGCAGATAACATAACCCCGCAAATGCTCCAGAATGTGTTTAGAAATGCTGCGGAACGATTTGAGCTGTGCAGGGATACTGATGGGCGTCACGTCGAATCCTTAATTATTTAATAAATGTTACCACTTTATCATTTTATGATTGAATTCCATATAATTTCCAAGTGCTTCACAAAAATAGATCCTGACTTTATGTACACCCTGTATATATATATATATATATATATATATATATATATGAAAAGTATTTCATAAAAGTAACACGTGAAAAATATTTATGATGAATAAAACCACGAAGGAAAGGAAACACAGAATGGTGCTCAAGCGCTTTCGTCTAATAACATCCTCAGGAACACTGAAGTACATAAGGAGGATGTCATTAGACGAAAGCGCTTGAGCACCATTCTTTGTTTCCTTTCCTTCCTGGTTTTATTCATCATATATATATATATAATATATATATATATATATATATAAGGGATTTTCTATTCACGTAATTTTTGGAAGTTTTATAGTTTGTTCTGCGAACGCAGTTAGCACTAAAAATTAAAAAAAATCGAAATGTTCACACCGAAAAAACCTGACGTAAAACGAGAGATTTTCCTACACTCCCCCCACCCCCCGGGGTCTACTCAACCTCTACGTAGCTTTAACGGTTGTCTGTCTCATAAAACACCGACTGAAGTGAGGCACTACCACCAATGAGGCTGCCATGTGATCAGGACAGAATAGAGAATTTGAACACGGAGTAGAATATCATACGACGAATGAATATGAAGATTTAACCTCAACTTCTTTTTTATCATCACTAGTGGCTCGGCTGATCTTTGTGTTAGGTTTCATGGAATGAAAAAAGTAGGAATTCATCTCTTGCTACTACTCCCAGTCACAACAGCTACAGTTGAACGTTCTTTTACGTCATTCGATAGAATTTTGTGTTCTGAAAAAAGTCACCTTCCGTTTGATCGTGTGAATGAACTAATGAACATATCAATTGAAGAAATGGAAGTACCAGACACGCGCGAAGCTACCAAAGATGAACGCGTTGCATTCGGGAAGTTCATTAATAGAGTTGCGCGAAATTACAAGAAGAAAAGAACGATGTCGATGTAATGATGCTTCATAGAAGGCCTGAGTAACTAACTTTAATTTGCGTGGTGATTTTAAAACACGAGTTAAATCTAATAAAAAGGTCGCGAAACATTTTTAAGTTTTTACTACGGTGCCATACAGCCACCTTCGCCCTCACGGTCTCACTTCTCGGCCCTCACTCCCCGAAAATTCGAACAACCCTCTAATTTCAATTCCTGGTAAAACACTGAGTAAAGCTATAACCAGTCAAACTCATTTACGTAAATCTTCCGCGGAACTTTAAATACCGGAGTATTTCAATGACGGAAAGATTCGGGCATTATCGTATAAACCGATGGATAAGTGGCTTTTTTTCTTCTAAATTTTGGGATCCAAAAACTTATACGACTTTCAAGTTGCTTTTCCTTTCCGCTGTTTGAAGAAAACCAGAAGTCTTTTGAACTTTGCCGCAGAAAAAGCGAGGTAAAAAGGTCATTCGTTTCGAAAGCCTCAATTTCTTAAGATTGAACAGAAATTTCTTGTCAAAATCAGCTTGTTTGCATGCCCTATTTGAGTCCAAAAACTAGTGTGCGACTTATGCGAATTTTATACATCCCACGTAAAAAACGTACCTGTGACTTATTTGCTGGTATTTGTTTAGTGTTTCTCCTTTTTCACGCGGATGGTCATATCCACAGTTACGTCTCTTTCACTTATTCAACGCTCGTTTATCCAATTTTTTCAACTAGCTAAAGTGGGCCCTACCCGCGGTGCTGGGGCCTTCAGCACCCCAATTACTGGGCAGGTCAATTGTTAATCTTCACAAAAGTTCCTCGTGAACGTAAAGTAAATAATGAGCTCTCACCACGATTTCAGCTTTTGAAATAATTTTTCTGAGACTGCCTCAATTATTTTTTGACAGACTGCCCCAGTTTATTATAGATTTCACGATGGTTTGTTAAAAAGTGTCTGATTAGACAAAGTTGGGTTAAGTTAAAATCAGATTTCGAAATTTTTTTTATCATCTCCTCGACAGTTCATTGGAGGAATGGTTCTTCGCCGTGTCCATGTTGTTAAATCGCTTCTAGCAGGATCAGTGAAGTTAAGCGACACTGTCAACTTCTATCAACAGTTCCTCCCGAATCAGTCATTCAGTCAGGCTTGTTGTCCCACTTTGGGGAGACTTCCAGAGGAAACATTATCAATCGGATCCACGTCCTTCAGATTTGCAGCTCGGCATCTTAAACACTATGCTACCTATGCGTACACAGGCGATCTGGGTATAGTAATGGATGGGTGACCATCCTCGACCTTCAGATGATGTATAGCAACCCGTGATGTGGATTTCACGTTAAACTGTAGGTTAAATGACCGTGTCTGTCAGTACGTACGCTAAATTATGCAATTAAAAACAGCAACATCTTGCAATACTTCCCATTCCAAGGATATTCTCAAATGCAAAGTCTACCTCCATCTAGTCAAACCACGACTGTGCAAAATTTCATACACGTCCGTTAAATCGAGAAAAAGTCAATAAATTTACAAAAGTACCACAGCCATAAAAATTTTGAGCTTCAAATCCAAAGCCGCGGTGAGACCAAATTTGTGAAGCTGCATTCAAAATCTAAGTGGCTCGTGAGCTTAAAGTAAATGTTAAGGTCTCACTGGCTTAAAATTTTCTGTTGAAATTCTTTTGTACGAAAACATTTTCAAGTAATAATGCTTGCGTGGACAAATTAAATATTGATAGGATTTTGGATAATCTGAGTAGGTGTCAGACCGCAAAATAATTATTTTCAGATGCTCACGTTATTAAAAGGAATACTGTATAAGCGATTAACTGTGTTACATTTAAATGCATATCTCTCTTAGTCTTAGTTCCCATCTGGAGGTCTCCAGGTTTGGTCCCGTGCGATGCGTCTCCCCCGTCAGTAATCTCGCCACTGCGCCCGTCTCTGGCCAGATCTGTTCTCTGGCGCCAGGTTAAACTCGGATTCTCTCTTTCTACCGTCTTCAGCCACGTCGTCTTTGGGCGTCCCCGAGGCCTCGATCCCACCATTCTTCCATACATCAGCCTTCTCGGAAGTCGGTCCTCTCCACATGGCCGTACCATCTCCTCTGCGCATCCACCATTCTGTCCACTATGGTGAATTTAACGCCAGTCAATTCCCTTATATATTAATTTGTTCGTCTGTGGTACCAGCGGATGTTACAAACTTGGCGCAGACAATACATTTCCAACGTTAATAACTTCTTCTTTTCTTTTAACTTCATCGTCCAGCACTCCGAACTATATAAAACTATTGGTACCACTATTGCCTGGTATAATCTAATCTTTAGCGATCTGCTGACATTGTCGTCTTTCCATATCCTGGTGAGTCTATTTATCGCCACATACCCCAGTTTAGTTCTCTCTTGCACCGCTTTAAAGTCATCTCTATTTTGCGTAAACCACACTCCTAAATATTTAAACTCCTCTACCCGCTCTATTATTCCCGACGCCAGTGCCACCGCCATCCGTTCTCTCGTCCTTCTTATCTTCATTGTCTTGGTTTTATTTAAATTTATCTCTAGCCCATATTTTATGCATGCTTCTTCCACCCTAGTAGTAATTTCTTGTACTACTTCTGATATCTCTGCTACCGGTACTATATCGTCCGCATATCTTAGATTGTTTATGTATTCTCCCCGATTTTCACTCCTCCTTCGTAGTCATTGACTGCCTCCCCCATCACCATCTCCGGGAACAGGTTGAAAAGATGGGGTGACAACGGGCATCCCTGTATCACTCCTTGGTTAGTTTTGAAGTCATCAGTTGTCATTTTTCCCTTCCTCACTCTCGCACTGGTATTCTCATACAATCTTTTTATCAAATTAACAATATTTTCCTCGAAGCCAAAACGCATCAGAACCTGGTACAATCCTCTTCTCCACACCGAGTCAAAGGCCTGTCGAAAATCTATAAAAACACAGTAGACCGCTTTGCAATATTCCCACATTTTCTCTGTCAGTTGGCATACATTAAATATTTGATCAGATGTGCCCCTGCCCGGTCTAAATCCTGCCTGTTCCTCTCCTACAAAATTTCTTCCCTTTGTTGCATTCTCCTCTGGATAAGCTTCACCAGTATCATGTAGGCGTGTGGTAGCAGACTCACTGGTCTGTAATTACCACACATTGCTTTATCCCCTTTCTTATGTGTCGGTATTATTACACTGTTTATTCAGTTTTCCGGTATTCGGATTGAATACATCAAAGAAAATAGGGGTAACTATTGTATTTTTAGCCAAAAACCAAAACTTAAACCTCAACTGGGAAATTGAGTATCCACTTTTCAAGGCGGACACGTTAAGTACCTTGAAAGGTGGAGGCTCAATTTCCCAGTTGAGGTTTAAGTTTTTTTGGGTTTTGGCTAAAAATACAATAGTTACCCTTTTATCTTTGATGTATTCAATCCGACGTGAATGCAACGAGTTTCTTGTTCATATTGAGGTTCTGAATGTAGTGGGGCTAGACTGCTTTAAACCCTAGATCCTGTCCCAAAGCTGGATTCTATCTGCTTGGCAGATAGCTGGTGAGGAAAGCTATATTTGGGGCCTCTTTGCGAGTGACCCGTTGCCTACGCCGGCTAACATCATGAAAAAGAAAAAAACTATAGTGTTTGTCATTTACCATTACTTATTCGGACTATAGTGGATTTAGTGTATTTAGTTGTATTATATATATATATATATATATATATATATATATATATATATATATATATATATATATTGTTTTATGCAGTGTTCACCTCAAACTTTCTAAGCTTTCAGAATTTTCGGTACATAGTATAATGCTCATTGTTCACACACGAACTTCGGAAATATCTTCCATACTTGGAGTGTGTCACATCAAGGGTGCTGCCAGTCATTTGCATATTTACACAATACCCATAAATTATTATATAAAATGAATACACTCAAAATTCATAATAATATATATATATATATATATATAATATTAATATATATATATATATATATATATATATATATATATGGGAATGAACTCAGAATGGTTCCCTGAGTTTTATGATACACACAGACCGTGCATGAAACAAGGAACTCTTCTGGGATAATTAAATCCACTATAGTCCGAATAAGTAATGGTAAATGACAAATACCATAGTTTTTCTTTTTCATGATGGAAGCCCAACGGGTCTCTCGCAAAGAGGTCCCATAAATATAGCTTCCCTCACCAGCTATCTGCAAAGCAGACAGGATCCAGCTTTGGGACATGGACCTCGATCCATGTCCCAAAGCTGGATCCTGTCTGCTTTGCAGATAGCTGGTGAGGGAAGCTATATTTATGGGACCTCTTTGCGAGTGACCCGTTGCCCACGTCGGGCTAGCATCATGAAAAAGAAAAACTATGGTATTTGTCATTTACCATTACTTATTCGGACTATAGTGGATTTAATTATCCAGAAGAGTTCCTTGTTCCATGCACGGTCTGTGTGTATCATATATATATATATACACTAACAAGCCGGGCCCTATATAGGAATCTTTCTCATGCACTGGATAACAATAGATGCCACTTGAATCCATTAAATAAAAGTCCTAGCTTGGCAATAAAACGTTTATATGTTAAAGTACAGGGTGGCGCAAACGTCGCGCACCATATATATTTCCAGTGTTGACTATAATATATATATTTTTTTTAGGTAGGGGATGGCTGCGAAATAACAATAGATGAGAGGGTGAGCTTGGTTTTAATATATGGAATACCAGGTAAACAAATCGATGAATCCTACAGACTTTTGCGGCACCCTGTGTAATATATATATATATATATATATATATATATATATATATATATATATATCTATATATATATATATGGGAATGAACTCAGAATGGTTCCCTGAGTTTTTATGATACACACAGACCGTGCATGAAACAAGGAACTCTTCTGGGATAATTAAATCCACTATAGTCCGAATAAGTAATGGTAAATGACAAATACCATAGTTTTTCTTTTCATGATGGAAGCCCAACGGGTCTCTCGCAAAGAGGTCCCATAAATATAGCTTCCCTCACCAGCTATCTGCAAAGCAGACAGGATCCAGCTTTGGGACATGGACCCTCGATCCATGTCCCAAAGCTGGATCCTGTCTGCTTTGCAGATAGCTGGTGAGGGAAGCTATATTTATGGGACCTCTTTGCGAGTGACCCGTTGCCCACGTCGGGCTAGCATCATGAAAAAGAAAAACTATGGTATTTGTCATTTACCATTACTTATTCGGACTATAGTGGATTTAATTATCCCAGAAGAGTTCCTTGTTCCATGCACGGTCTGTGTGTATCATATATATATATATATACACTAACAAGCCGGGCCCTATATAGGAATCTTTCTCATGCACTGGATAACAATAGATGCCACTTGAATCCATTAAATAAAAGTCCTAGCTTGGCAATAAAACGTTTATATGTTAAAGTACAGGGTGGCGCAAACGTCGCGCACCATATATATTTCCAGTGTTGACTATAATATATATATTTTTTCTTTTAGGTAGGGGATGGCTGCGAAATTAACAATAGATGAGAGGGTGAGCTTGGTTTTAATATATGGAATACCAGGTACTACAAATCGATGAATCCCTACAGACTTTTGCGGCACCCTGTGTAATATATATATATATATATATATATATAATATATAATATATATGTGTGTGTGTGTGTGTGTGTGTGTGTGTGTGTGTGTTATCAGGTTACATTGTGCTTTCTAATTCTCTCTCTCTCTTCATCAGTATGCATGGGAAGGGTAAAACGATAAGGTAATGCGAATAAAATACTTACGTAGATAAAGAAAATAAAAGCGAATGTTAAACTGCGTCTTCATTATAAAATCGGTGACGTAGATGACTGTACGATAATTTCACAATCAATTAATTATACTTTTTTTTTATCAGTAATAAAAGTTTATCACGGGTGTCTTTTGGAAGTAATTGTCATGTTTTCGATAAAGTGTTATCAAGTTATGGTTTTTAAACTAAATCAAAGTTCGTTTTATTTCAATTTCGTTCGTAACAAAAATTTTAAATTTTTATTTTAGTTTCAGATTTTAATGTCCGACAGACAGATTACGAAACGATTTTGTATTGTATAAAATATTTTTAACACGCGTCTAAATCAAATTTCAGAATTAATTTCGGACATTTTTTCCGAGAAAGTTTCAAAGTAAATTTCAGAAGAAATTCTCTCAACGCTCTACGAAACGGGATGAAAAAAGAAAATGATTTTTTTCGTAAGCCTTTCGACGAAGTCTTGAAAATGTTCAGCGAGAATTTTTAATCCAATTACAGAAGCTTTCGCGTCTACATATTCGTACGTACACGGACAAAATTACTTTCATAGATGAGTTTATATACGTATACAGTACGTGTGCGTATGTATATACTTTGTCTTACGTTTGTGTATGTCACTCAATTCATATGCAACCTTCATGTTTACACACACACACACACATCCCTATATATATATATATATATATTATATATATATATATATATATATATATTGTTTTATTTACACATAACGCAGTTCCGCGAATTTACATTATTTCATTTCCAGATTGGGTCGTAAAGAAACAGTCATTTTACTTTTCTGTAAGAAGTGGGTATGCGGTGGTATACGTGATAATAGTCTCATAAAAAGGGGAAATAGACATTATTCACTTATTAGAGACATTAATAATATAAACGTATGATAGAAATATGAAATAAAATGCTAACTTTTAAATTTTAATAAAGAAAGCCAATGAATATTAAATCTCTTTCTCAATGGCGAGTTAATCGTGCAATTTTGATATTGAAATTAACGTGACATTTTGAGTTTTAAAACGTGAAACGACATCACAACTGTATTATATTTAAATTGCTAAAGATTTGGGGCTATGTTTACGTGATAGGTTAAATGAGGTTTGTGAAACCTCGTAAAAAGTTGCGAAGGGCGGTGTGTCTTTGATAAAAAATAATATTACGGAAGCCTTTACGTACAAAAACATTCGCATAAAATATTCTCAGAAGTTAGCAAAAATCAATTTATTAGGGTTGTAAATAATGCTCAGACTATTTTTTGAGATTTTCAATGACCAACATTTCGAGATTAAATCCTTTCTGATTCCTTGCGTCATAATCTAAAATGTTGTTTTCCTTAAAATAAATGCAAACAACTAAAAATATTGCCGGACTATCCATACATCATTTATGGAATTATTAAGTCAATAAAAGTCGATGTAAGTTAATAAAATCTGCGAGGTAGAATTCTTAAACTACAGGGTGTCCCCAATGTCTCGTCACCCTAGTAAAATAGGGATCAAATGTAGAATTCGGACCCCAGCCTTTTTTAGTTAGCTTTATAAGGCTAACTAACGAAAATATCACGACCTAACCTAACCAATCGTTAGGTTAACTGTACGCCCTTGATGATTGGTTAGGTTAGGTCATGATATTTTCGTTAGTTAGCCTTATAAAGCTAACTAAAAAAGGCTGGGGTCCGAATTCTACATTTGATCCTAAAATAGTAACTGATTTTCGTTTTTCCTTCAGACCCATTTGAAATGGGCGATAGCGGCAATTATACGATTGAACAACGCGTATTGGGTAGTACCCGAGTCCATGAGCGACCACGTAATGGCAAAACCATTGAGAAGATTCGCGCAGACTTGCAGAACCGATTCAATCGTGCGGCTCCATTTATAAGAAACATTCATCACTTTGGCTAAAATGATAAATTTCAGTATTTCCAAAAGTATATTTCCATCAGTGATAAAACTTGGTTGCGTAACACCCTTTCCTGGGGAGTGATCCCGCACTAGAGCGACTCATTATAGACCATCTGTTTATTATCTGTATTCAACAATATATTTTTAGAAAGGTACAAAAGATGGTATCAGTTTTTATTTATAATACTGTAAAGCGTTATCTCCCGACCAATATGGCTTCTGTAAGAAGAAATGGTGTGTGTGTGTGTGTGTGTGTGTGTGAAATGCCAATATCACTGCAGAGAACGAAAAAATCATGGGTTCTATTTTTCGGGATTTTAGTAAGGTTTTTAATGTTGTACATAATTATACTAAAGCTTACACATACGTAGTCCATTATAACACGCATAAATAATTTCCTACAAAATAATTTTTTTAAGCCAGTGAGAGCTAAACATTTACTTTAAGCTCACGAGCCACTTAGATTTAAAATGCAACTTCGCAAATTTTGCCCCCATTGCCTTCGGATGTGTTCTTTGTGTTATATTGTAAATTTATTGACCGACTCGCTTTTCTCAATGTCACAAAAATGTGTGAAATTTTGTGTATGAACGTAAATCACTAAAAACAGCACTTCATTAGCTCCTACTGATGTATAAATTGATTAAGTTCACTACTGCCATTTTTATCACAGTAATCAATTTAAAATATGCTAATTTCATTAATCACCTTTAATTTCGCAATCTATTCGTTTTATCATTATTATTATTATTTTTACTGTTAAGCAGAATTATTTTCTATTCAATATACAATAAATCGCTTAATTTAAAATTATGTAACATTTTGTACACTTTATATTGTACTGTATTATTATTATTATTATTATTATTATTATTATTATTATTGCTATTATTATTACCTAAATAAATAAATAAGGTAAATACCATTAATAAATAAGGCCTTAAATAAATAAGGTAAATGTCATTAATTTTGCCTAAAAAGCCTCCATGCTTTCAAGGATATATCCAGATAAGAGTAGTGTGAATACTGTACATTAATTAATGTCACAACTGGAGCCCGGATGTTCAGGCAAAATGGCATAAATGCCTTTTTTTGTGTGCCTATTTTTGTTTTTACAGAAAAAAGTGCCTTTTTCTGCCTATTATTGCGTTCACAGGAAAAAGTGCCTTTTTCTGCCTATTATTGCGTTCACAGGAAAAAGTGCCTTTTTCATAATAAATTGTCTAAATTTACCTTTTTCCTATTATTTCTAGTATTATTCCATTGGAGTCCCAAATAGGTCAATCAGTTTCTGTTTTATATATATATATATATATATATATATATATATGTTAAACACAGACCGTGCATGGAACAAGGAACTCTTCTGGGAAAATTAAATCCACTATAGTCCGAATAAGTAATGGTAAATGACAAATACCATAGTTTTTTTCCTTTTCATGATTTTAGCCCGACGTGGGCAACGGGTCTCTCGCAAAAAGATCCCATAAATATAGCTTCCCTCACCAGCTATCTGCAAAGCAGACAGGATCCAGCTTTGGGACGTGGATCTAGGGTTTAAAGCAAGCCTAGATCCCTACACTCAGAACCTCTATATAAGTAAAAGACTCGTTGCATTCACGTCGTGTTGAATAAATCAAAGAAAAAGGGGGTAACTATTGTATTTTTAGCCAAAAAAAAAACCAAAACTTAAACCTCAACCGGGACATTGAGCGTCCACTTTTCAAGGCACGAAACACGTCCGTTTAGTATACACAAACTCAGAATGGTTCCCTGAGAACATTATATGTTAAACACAGACCGTGCATGGAACAAGGAACTCTTCTGGGAAAATTAAATCCACTATAGTCCGAATAAGTAATGGTAAATGACAAATACCATAGTTTTTTCCTTTTTCATGATTTTAGCCCGACGTGGGCAACGGGTCTCTCGCAAAAAGATCCCATAAATATAGCTTCCCTCACCAGCTATCTGCAAAGCAGACAGGATCCAGCTTTGGGACGTGGATCTAGGGTTTAAAGCAAGCCTAGATCCCTACACTCAGAACCTCTATATAAGTAAAAGACTCGTTGCATTCACGTCGTGTTGAATAAATCAAAGAAAAAGGGGGTAACTATTGTATTTTTAGCCAAAAAAAAACCAAAACTTAAACCTCAACCGGGACATTGAGCGTCCACTTTTCAAGGCACGAAACACGTCCGTTTAGTATACACAAACTCAGAATGGTTCCCTGAGAACATTATATGTTAAACACAGACCGTGCATGGAACAAGGAACTCTTCTGGGAAAATTAAATCCACTATAGTCCGAATAAGTAATGGTAAATGACAAATACCATAGTTTTTTTCCTTTTCATGATTTTAGCCCGACGTGGGCAACGGGTCTCTCGCAAAAAGATCCCATAAATATAGCTTCCCTCACCAGCTATCTGCAAAGCAGACAGGATCCAGCTTTGCAGATAGCTGGTGAGGGAAGCTATATTTATGGGATCTTTTTGCGAGAGACCCGTTGCCCACGTCGGGCTAAAATCATGAAAAAGGAAAAAAAACTATGGTATTTGTCATTTACCATTACTTATTCGGACTATAGTGGATTTAATTTTCCCAGAAGAGTTCCTTGTTCCATGCACGGTCTGTGTTTAACATATAATGTTCTCAGGGAACCATTCTGAGTTTGTGTATACTAAACGGACGTGTTTCGTGCCTTGAAAAGTGGACGCTCAATGTCCCGGTTGAGGTTTAAGTTTTGGTTTTTTTTTGGCTAAAAATACAATAGTTACCCCCTTTTTCTTTGATTTATTCAACACGACGTGAATGCAACGAGTCTTTTACTATATAGAGGTTCTGAGTGTAGGGATCTAGGCTTGCTTTAAACCCTAGATCCACGTCCCAAAGCTGGATCCTGTCTGCTTTGCAGATAGCTGGTGAGGGAAGCTATATTTATGGGATCTTTTTGCGAGAGACCCGTTGCCCACGTCGGGCTAAAATCATGAAAAAGGAAAAAAACTATGGTATTTGTCATTTACCATTACTTATTCGGACTATAGTGGATTTAATTTTCCCAGAAGAGTTCCTTGTTCCATGCACGGTCTGTGTTTAACATATAATGTTCTCAGGGAACCATTCTGAGTTTGTGTATACTAAACGGACGTGTTTCGTGCCTTGAAAAGTGGACGCTCAATGTCCCGGTTGAGGTTTAAGTTTTGGTTTTTTTTTGGCTAAAAATACAATAGTTACCCCCTTTTTCTTTGATTTATTCAACACGACGTGAATGCAACGAGTCTTTTACTTATATAGAGGTTCTGAGTGTAGGGATCTAGGCTTGCTTTAAACCCTAGATCCACGTCCCAAAGCTGGATCCTGTCTGCTTTGCAGATAGCTGGTGAGGGAAGCTATATTTATGGGATCTTTTTGCGAGAGACCCGTTGCCCACGTCGGGCTAAAATCATGAAAAAGGAAAAAAAACTATGGTATTTGTCATTTACCATTACTTATTCGGACTATAGTGGATTTAATTTTCCCAGAAGAGTTCCTTGTTCCATGCACGGTCTGTGTTTAACATATAATGTTCTCAGGGAACCATTCTGAGTTTGTGTATACTAAACGGACGTGTTTCGTGCCTTGAAAAGTGGACGCTCAATGTCCCGGTTGAGGTTTAAGTTTTGGTTTTTTTTTGGCTAAAAATACAATAGTTACCCCCTTTTTCTTTGATTTATTCAACACGACGTGAATGCAACGAGTCTTTTACTTATATAGAGGTTCTGAGTGTAGGGATCTAGGCTTGCTTTAAACCCTAGATCCACGTCCCAAAGCTAGATCCTGTCTGCTTTGCAGATAGCTGGTGAGGGAAGCTTATTTATGGGATCTTTTTGCGAGAGACCCGTTGCCCACGTCGGGCTAAAATCATGAAAAAGGAAAAAAACTATGGTATTTGTCATTTACCATTACTTATTCGGACTATAGGGATTTAATTTTCCCAGAAGAGTTCCTTGTTCCATGCACGGTCTGTGTTTAACATATAATGTTCTCAGGGAACCATTCTGAGTTTGTATATATATATATATATGTAGCGTATCGACAAGAAATAGACCAACAAATCGACAGACATATTCTTTCCACGCTACCATAAAACAGTTTGGAACACACGTGGGCTAACAAACAATGGAAAGTCTGTTCCTTCCCAAGGCGCGAAAGTAAGTTTTTATCAAACAAAAGACGCGTGGACAAAGCGTCTTAAGAATGAAGTCTACGTCACAGGCCTACGGTATAAAGCGAGCTTCCATTTGCTTTCATTCTCACTCTCACTCACCCGTACGCTCACCATCGAACGTCCACCAACCGCTTTCCGGCCCCTGGCCGAGGGGCCACGGCCGCTATTTTCTTCAGGGCCTACAATTTGTCTTCACGTAAGATCTACAGACCACCTGCAGAAGCAATCTTTCGAGGCCCAACCGGAATCACTTCGGGCCTGCAGTTTGCCGGGTCGGCCTTCAAGTTTCTCCACGTTCCTCGAGATATCTTCCGCACCACAGGCCTACGCCTGCAATATCACAAGGCCAGCCTGCACCTCGAGAAGTAACATCACCTCAGGCCTCCAAGAAGCCTACATCCATCATCTCAAGAGGCTTAATGGACAACGACAACCACAATCTGCGTAATAGGTTTGTCTTCAATCCGCCTTCAACAAAGTTTACGTCACCATAAGCTAAGTACCCCCTATTCTAAGTACTCTTGAAGCCTACATTAGCCTACCACCGAACGGTAGGCTATACTCCCAAATTGAGTATTTACGCGTTCCAACTGACTCTCGTGAAAGAACGCAGTAGGCCTATCATCCAATTCAAGTGTCATTTCAATACCGTTAGTCCGCGTATCATCCGTCATTATGTTCAAGTCATATATTTGTGTGTTATCTAAATATTCTCTTGACGTAATCATTTAACATCACATAATGATCTTCTATATAAAATGATATTTGTGTATTTGTCAAGCATTTCAATTCATTATTATTAGGCCACATCAATTATTCTATGTGCATCCATGCAATCATTTAGCCTACTTAATCAGTGTCAAGTATTCCATTCAATGTACCAAACGCACGTGCATTCTTTATATCATTAACTAGGCCTATTCAATGTTACATGTCGCATGCCATTTACATACCATCGATGAGTATTACATTATTTATTACGTGTCAATTAAGCTATTAACATTTCATCTTATTAGCTAAGCCTATGCCATAAGCATAACGTAAAACTACCAATTAATTACTGTCAATTCTTTGTTATATCACAGTGAATAAAATAACGGATTTATTTTCATAATAAACTACAAAAGTAAGGTGTCTTTCATAACCTTAATATTAATTTGCTTGAGCGTAAATCAAGCTGGTGACCCTCGCTGCCATTTCGGTCACTTCCAATAGTATGGTGGACCTAATCAAATAACCAATCATTCCAATCGGTGATACTGTATTACATCATAAATTATTAACCCAGCCTATCATTATAAAGCAATCAGTCATTGCCTAAATCAATCGTTGCATACAATTAAATCATTATCACCTTAAACGGCTAAAACTAGGTCCACTATAAATTGGTGACCCCGGAGTGACTCGAATTATGTTACGTTATTTATTCACAGCGATCCTTGTGCTTAGCTATTATTGACCATTTCATTTTTTTGCAGCCACATTAAATAATTTCTATGTACGTACGGTTTCATAAATTCAGTGAAATTAACTAGGCCTACTTGCAAACAGTGATATTCGTTCCGCGCGGTACTGTAATGCCTTACTGTCTCGCGGTCATGTGCCGGCGCACAATCACCGCAACTTTCAAATTCCCGAGTGCGTCCCCCTGAGTCGAGTCTCACTGCCTCCTGACGGTAGGGGCGCGGCGACCCCTTGGAGAAGCCACCACTGGCATTGGGTCCTGCTCCGCCGTCATACGGATCGTGGAGGGACTCACGAAACTCACCACCTAACGCCTCAGGACACCACTCACCCCCCACCCCCCCAGCGCTGCAGTCAGTCCCAAATTCGTTTCAAACGGCGCATTCTTTCGTCACCACCTCGGCCAAAATATTCAACGGTCCCGTCTACTTGTAGCGTATCGACAAGAAATAGACCAACAAATCGACAGACATACTTTCTTTCCACGCTACCATAAAACAGTTTGGAACACACGTGGGCTAACAAACAATGGAAAGTCTGTTCCTTCCCAAGGCGCGAAAGTAAGTTTTTATCAAACAAAAGACGCGTGGACAAAGCGTCTTAAGAATGAAGTCTACGTCACAGGCCTACGGTATAAAGCGAGCTTCCATTTGCTTTCATTCTCACTCTCACTCACCCGTACGCTCACCATCGAACGTCCACCAACCGCTTTCCGGCCCCCTGGCCGAGGGGCCACGGCCGCTATTTTCTTCAGGGCCTACAATTTGTCTTCACGTAAGATCTACAGACCACCTGCAGAAGCAATCTTTCGAGGCCCAACCGGAATCACTTCGGGCCTGCAGTTTGCCGGGTCGGCCTTCAAGTTTCTCCACGTTCCTCGAGATATCTTCCGCACCACAGGCCTACGCCTGCAATATCACAAGGCCAGCCTGCACCTCGAGAAGTAACATCACCTCAGGCCTCCACGAAGCCTACATCCATCATCTCAAGAGGCTTAATGGACAACGACAACCAGAATCTGCGTAATAGGTTTGTCTTCAATCCGCCTTCAACAAAGTTTACGTCACCATAAGCTAAGTACCCCCTATTCTAAGTACTCTTGAAGCCTACATTAGCCTACCACCGAACGGTAGGCTATACTCCCAAATTGAGTATTTACGCGTTCCAACTGACTCTCGTGAAAGAACGCAGTAGGCCTATCATCCAATTCAAGTGTCATTTCAATACCGTTAGTCCGCGTATCATCCGTCATTATGTTCAAGTCATATATTTGTGTGTTATCTAAATATTCTCTTGACGTAATCATTTAACATCACATAATGATCTTCTATATAAAATGATATTTGTGTATTTGTCAAGCATTTCAATTCATTATTATTAGGCCACATCAATTATTCTATGTGCATCCATGCAATCATTTAGCCTACTTAATCAGTGTCAAGTATTCCATTCAATGTACCAAACGCACGTGCATTCTTTATATCATTAACTAGGCCTATTCAATGTTACATGTCGCATGCCATTTACATACCATCGATGAGTATTACATTATTTATTACGTGTCAATTAAGCTATTAACATTTCATCTTATTAGCTAAGCCTATGCCATAAGCATAACGTAAAACTACCAATTAATTACTGTCAATTCTTTGTTATATCACAGTGAATAAAATAACAGATTTATTTTCATAATAAACTACAAAAGTAAGGTGTCTTTCATAACCTTAATATTAATTTGCTTGAGCGTAAATCAAGCTGGTGACCCTCGCTGCCATTTCGGTCACTTCCAATAGTATGGTGGACCTAATCAAATAACCAATCATTCCAATCGGTGATACTGTATTACATCATAAATTATTAACCCAGCCTATCATTATAAAGCAATCAGTCATTGCCTAAATCAATCGTTGCATACAATTAAATCATTATCACCTTAAACGGCTAAAACTAGGTCCACTATATATATATATATATATATAGTGCTCGAAGTGGACGGCAACGCGGGGGTGTCCACACCCCCACTTCTCTCAATTGGTCAGCAGCACACCCTTACTTCTTTGCAGTGACCGAATTGGAAGATTTGTCACTTGAACTACAGCAACGGTCAACTACATTAGTAAGAGCCCATAAATTACTTGACCAAAAATATAGAGTATTTCTATCAATGATCAGTAATCCAGGACAGTATGCAACCATTGCTCAGGATGCTGCAAAAACACTGACTTTCCGTGGTGTAAATTTGCACTCTCCAAATAGAGTGAAAGCCATTGATCACGAGACACTTTTTAAGTCTCTTGTCGATAAATTTGCTGCGCGAATGTTTACTTCTGTAGCTTCCCGACTTACAGATGCTAGCAGATACGATGATAAATATAAAGAATTAATAAAAAACTTAGAAGTTTTAGATCCTGTGAAGTGGCCTATGGATGAAGATATTTGCTTTGGTGACAAAAGCATTCGTTTCTTGAGTGATGAGTTTCGAGTGCCATCAAAAGATTCTGCGCAAGGGTTTAGAGAATATATTCAAAATAAAGGAAAAGACTAGACTAAAATCATTATTAGCGGCAATAAATTCAGTAATTATTTCAACGAGCGAATGTGAACGCTCATTCAGCCGCATGAATCTCACTATTACATAAGCAAGAAATTGTATACAAATTGATGCAGCATCCAAATTACTTTTCCTTAAGATTGCAGGACCACCACAACTTCTCTTCAAACCAGAAGACTATGCAAGAAAATGGATTGCAAAAGGAAAACGGGATGCGGATTATACAGCTTGCCAAGCTAGAAAACCTGAAGCAGTAATTCCTACGGGATATGAATCTCTTTTTAAATTATTTAATGTAGCATATTTTTTTTGTTTAAAAAATATTATTGAATAAATTTGCATTTTAATTACCTATTTTTATATTTTAAATATCTATTTTTATATTCTATGCCATAAACAAAATATTTTTATATAAATATCTAGATGTAATCAATTATATGCAATTAAATAGAGATATATAAATACATTTTTATGTCCCTTTACACGAATAAAAAAAGTTAACCGTATATTAACTTATTTTACAACATATAATTGACAAAACTAATAGCTAATTTTTTAAATTTAATATGGTTTGTATACTTGAAAAATTTAACTAAACTTAAGTTATCGTGTTAGAATGCCTTTTTAAAATTGTATTGTTCTTAAAATATGAGGGGCAACGCTAACCAAAATTTTTGAAAGACCACACCCTTGCTTTAAAATTTCCACTTCGAGCACTGTATATATATATATATATATACAGTATATATATATATATATATATATATATATATATATATATATATATATATATTATATATATATATATATATATCAGGTCATCCCATAAGTAATGTCGTTTTTTACGATAGATTAAGTTTAAACTAGTCCTACTCGGTTTAAGCATAAATTTTCCGAAGGTTATATCTAAGAGGAGATCTATCGTGTTTCGCTACATACTTTACAGACCATGACCAGTGAAGACGTGTGTTTTGCTTTATGTGAACCCCTCATAAACATGGCGGTATCAGAAGAGCATATCAGGCATATAATGCTTTACGAGTTCAAAAAAGGGAATAGTGCTACTGAAGCAACGCGAAACATTCAGGACGTTTATGGCAACGATATTCTGCATGTGAGGAAATGTCAAAGATGGTGACTGCTGTTTGACAGATGCAGCACGCTCTGGACGCCCTGCTGAGTTTGATGATGACCTGCTGTTAGCTGCACTTGAAGAAGACTGTTCAACAACTGTCGAAGAATTGGCCCAGAAACTCAATTCATCCCCGTCCACCATCCATCGACATTTGCAACAACTCGGGAAAGTGCCTAAGTTAGGAAAATGGGTACCACATGAATTGTCGGTCGACAATCTGAGGGTGCGGGTAAACATTAGCACAGCTCTTCATTCCCGTGAACTCCAAGATCCGTTTTTGCACCGTTTAGTGACTGGTGATGAAAAGTGGATACTGTACCAGAATGTTAAGCGCCGTCGACAGTGGGTTTGTGCCGGAGAACCAGCGACACCACAGCCAAAACCAAATCTTCACCCTCGGAAGGTGTTGCTTAGTGTTTAGTGGGATAAAGGTGGTGTAATACACTTTGAAACTTTACCACACAACCAAACAATCACCGCTCAAGACTACTGTCAACAACTGGATCGATTGAACACTACACTAAAAGAAAAGAGACCTTCTTTGGTTAATCGGAAAGGAATCGTGTTCCACCACGACGACGCACGTCCTCATACCGCTCGGATCACTTCTGTAAAAATTGAGGAGCTTGGGTGGGAAAAACTTCCACATCCTCCATATTCTCCAGACCTTGCGCCTTCAGATTATCATCTCTTCAGGAGTCTGCAAAACTATCTTGACGAGAAACAGTATACTTCTTTAGATGACCTGCACATCAGTCTTTGTACATTTTTTGCCTCAAAACCGCCTGAATTTTATAAACATGGCATTGAAAAGCTTGTAGGACGTTGGCAGAGTGTCATTGATTTCGATGGAAAATATATATACTAGATTAAAAAGTTTCAGTTGAGTTTTTTTTGTCCTTCAAATTCCGATCTAAAAAACGACATTAATTATGGGATGACCTGATATATATATATATATATATATATTTTTTTATTATTTTTTTTTTTTTTGTATTGGGGCGTTTACCGCCATGCCATTTCCCGCTATACGCTAGCGGATATCATGGCGAAGCAGAATATGAGAAAGAGAAACGGAGACGGGGGAAAGGCACTAGAAGTGGGAGGACCGCGGACGATGGGTGAGAAGTCACCTAAAGCTCAGAGAGGAGGCGAGATTGGGAGAGGAAAAGGAAAAGACGGTCAAGCGAGAAGAGAGGGCTCTCAGCGAGCATAAGACGTAAACGATCGGGGAGGGGGAAATCAGAGAGGAACGGGATATATATATAATAATATATATATAAAACAGAAAATACCAGAAAAAATAACTGCCTAGATCTGGTATTCACGAATAACACGAACTTGATTGCTGATATGAAAATAACCCCAACCATTATCTCAGACCACAACTTAATCGAGATATCAATAAATATGGCGAAAACAATAAAAGCAGACATGTTACCTCTCACGGATTTTCCGTGAGACTCACGGATTTAAGTCTTAAACTCCCTTATGTGGGATATGTTTCCAGTTATCAAAATCAGGCACAGGCAAAAATCAAGCAAAATCTCACGGATTTTCATACTTCAAAGTTGACGTCTCTGTATAAGACACTGCACATATTGAAGAAAGAAACAAATTTGGGACCTTTAACTTAAACTCCAAGACTATAAATTGGGAAGCAATCAGATCACACATGGCCCAAATAGAGTGGAGAACAGTCTTAGAGAATAAAACAACTGAAGAAATGCTAACAACCTTAGAAGAAAAGACGCTGAGAATTTTAGAAAAATATGCTCCGAAATCACAGCCAAATGGAAAGAGGAACTGATTAGAGAGGCAAAAGAGAAGAATATTCCGCAAAAGAGAGTGGAGGCGAAGTTAGCCAAATGCGGAGATAACAATGCCAGGAAAGTAATAAAAGAAAAAATGGAGGATATCGATAGGGAAATACAAACCCTGATTCAGGGCTATACAGAGAGGGAAGAGGAAAAGGTGGTAGAAGCAATAAAGGAAAATCCAAAATACTTCTATAGCTATGCAAAAAGGAAAACAAAAACGCACGCCGTTATTGGGCCCTTAAGGAAGAGAAATAATGAACTAACCGACGATCCAAAAGAAATACCTGAAACATTGAGAGTCCAGAATGAATCAGTTTTTAGTACCCCAAAAAGTGACAAAGCGATACCTGACATAGATGCATTCTTTGAAGAGAAATTGCAAGGAGAGTGTATAACAAAATAAAACCACATTCAGCTGCAGGTCCAGACAACTGGGACTCATTATTCATTAAAAACTGTAAAAATGAAATACCTACACCCTTAAACTGGATATGGAGATCCCTAGACACTGGGAAATACTGAACATCTTGAAAAGAGCAAACATTGTCCCTATATATATAAAAGAGAGGATAGATCTCGAGCAAAGAACTATAGACCAGTGTCACTGACGTCCCACCTCACCAAAGTATTTGAAAGAATAGTTAGAGAGAAACAATTCCTTTACAAAAATACACTTCTAAACAAAACTTTTATTGGAAGAAAACTTAAATAAAGCAACTTCAATTTTAACAATACTACATAATGTACCGTACATAATACACTACATAATTTTAACAATAACTATATAATGTATAATGCCTAGTTAAATTTTCGGACTTTCATAACAGAAAATTCATGAATGATTTTTTCTATGTCCATTGTCTCTGCAACTTCGCGTTCAATTGAAATAATCGCCAAATTGCTCAGTCTAGAATCTAGATTGACTTATAGTTGACCTGAGGTAAGTTTTTCTAAGTTTCAGTTTCGAGAAACTTCGTTCGCAACTTGCCACGGACATGCATGTAGTTAGACAGATCCGGAGGGCAATTGTTATATGAGGCAAAGATTCCACTAGATCCCATTTAACGATCCAGTGAAGTAGTTTTAACATATCCCAGTTCTTTGGATCATCGTCGACGCTTATGCTTTCGAAACTGAGCAAATGTCTGCGCAAACGCTTTATTTCTTCCAGTAGACTTCCTGGATTAATGTCATTGTAGATGGAAGAAAAATTATTGACCTTGGTATTAATTTCTTCATCTTTGGACTGATTCAAAAGGTACGAAGGAGACAGAAATTCAAAGCGATCATTCATGTTTTTAAGACAAACTGTGCGTTTTTCAATTTCTGCTAATAAACGATCCATGATTTCAAAAAATTATCTGCGTACATCCTCTTGCACGGTCAATCCAGCATCACGAGCTTTATCTCCAGGCATTCTTCTCCGTCTCCTGACTCTGCGGTCTATACTGATAGCCATTTCATTACAGAACTCTTCGGCGGCATCTGCAGCGTTTGATACTACTGCCTCTCGTTCATTAGTTAAAAACACGGATAAAGAGTTAATTTTCAGTCTCTGTCGTTTGCTCATGTTTGCTAATTCAGTAGGGTATCTGCAAAATAAAACAACCATTAATTATTAACATCATCAAAGCTCAAAGAATGCAAAGCCTAACCTAAATAATATAGGGAAAGTCTGAAAAATAGGGCTGGCAACCTTTCCGATGTGAAAATTTAACGCAACTATTTGTGGAAATAGTGGCATTGAGGTGGCATATATAGCATTTAATGATGATTTTTCATCAAAACCATGGATATTTTGTACACAAATAACGCACGACAATGATGAGATATAATTTTTTGGAGGGTTGCATTTTAAAACATAAAAACCCAAAATTTTGCATACTGCGCCCGCCTGACAGTAATTCGCCGCCCCTTGAGAAGTGCCGCTCGGGGCGGTCGCCCCTCTCGCCCCTCCCTTGATACGCCACTGATCATGGTATAATAGCACATAAAATGAAATATATGGGAATAACAGGCAAAGTGAGAAAATGGATCTACAACTTCCTCAGAGAACGTCTACAGGTTGTCAAAATTCAAGTTATCATCGGAATCGGAAGTACGCAGCTCAGTACCACAAAATACAGTACTGCCCTCACTCCTGTTCATTATCATGCTAACAGACAAACAGTGGAGTAAACAGCATTAGTATAGTAACATCCTTTGCAGACGATACAAAGATCAGCAGAAAAATCAGCGAGGCAAATGAAGTGGAGGCCTTGCAGAGGGACACGGACAAAATATACAAATGGTCAGAAGACAACATGACATTAACACCGAGAAATTTCAGCTCCTGAGATATGGTAGAAATGAGGAACTTAAACAGACTGCATATTATGCTCCGGATAGACAAGAAATTCGGAGAAGCACGAAAGCGATCGATTTCAGGGTAACAGTGACCGATGATACGAAATTCGAAACACAAAATCAGATAGCAATAAACAAAGCAAAAAGAGTCGCGGGACAGGTACTAAGGACGTTCAAAAGAAGGGACAGGACAGTAATGATTCCCCTGCTAAAAACAATGATCATGCCAAAACTTGAATACTGCCAGGCTTGACGTCCCCATACAAAAAGGAAAAAAAACTAATAAACTAGAAGAAACTCAAAGACATTTCACAACTATGACTGATGGCTGCAAAGAATTCAACTACTGGGAAAGACTACGTAAACTAAATCTGTACTCCCCGGAAAGAAGAAGAGAGAAGTACATCATAATCTACATTTGGAAAATGATCGAAAAACTGGTACCAAACCTCAACCTAAACCTAATTACCATTCAAACAACGCTGGAAAATAGGAAGGGCAGAATGTGTAGTGCTCCCAAATTAAAGGCCCGACAAGGGACCTCTTCAACACTGAAGGAAAAACGTTACAGGGGTCAAAGTTGAAGTCTTCAAGAGAAGACTAGATGCCTGGCTCAGGACGGTACCAGGTAAGCCGGGTGTACCTGGCTATGTGCGGTGGAGAGCGAAAGAAAGCAACTCGCTCCTCCACCAAGTCAGGCCTAGAGGCGGGGCCACCAGCTTGACCTTCGTGTGAAGAGATCAACACACGGAACATCAACGAGGTTAACGAGGTATATATATATATATATATATACACACACACGCGCGCGTCCTAGATAGGCAGATGGAATATTTGAAGGCTTAAACATAAATTCAAAGAAAGTAAATTGGGAAAACGTAAATAAAGATTTAAAGGAGGTAAATTGGGAATTGCTACTTCACGAGAAGACTCCGCAAGAAATACTATGTATTATAGAGACTGAAACCAAACCTATAATACTGAAACATATTCCAGAGAGACAGGGAAAAATACGTAGGAAGCTCGAGAGGAAAATCAGGACACTATTCAGGCAACGAAGACAAACCGTAAAACATCTCCACAGATGCAGAACTGATGCAAAGAGACTCAAACTAGAGAAGAAACTTGGCGAAATAGAAATGGACCTAAAGCAAACATTCATACATAAGACGAACGAGGAGGAAAACAAGGTAGCAGAAAACATAAAAAATAACCCAAAATACTTCTACACGTTTACGAAAAGGAAAATGCAGTGTGAGGAGAGTATTAGTCCGATGATAGACGGGGAGGCCGAATACACAGATGACCCGAAAGAAATAAGCGAATTGCTTAGAGAACAATTTAAATCTGTGTTTAGCACCCTTAAGTCCGAGATGGAAGTGGAAAACCCAGACGAATTTTTCGACATAGATACAAATCAACCAAGAATAAATTCCGGCACAAACCTATTAATGGACTTCGAGTTCACGGAAGGAGATGTAATTCCGGCCTTATCACAGATGCGAGACAATTCAGCGCCAGGACCAGACACATGGAGTGCCACGTTTCTGAAGAAATGCAAAGGGAGTATTACCAAACCGCTATACTTACTATGGAGGAAATCACTCGACACAGGACAAATTCCACTCCCCTTAAAGAACGCGAACATTGTCCCCCCTATTTAAAAGTGGTAACAGAGCAATGCCCAAGAATTATCGGCCAGTGGCTCTCACTTCACACCTTATAAAGTGTTTTAAACGTATAATTAGAGGCAAAACTACCTACTACCTACAAGAAAAAGACTTATACAACCCAAATCAACATGGCTTCAGGGCTGGAAGACCATGCCTGTCACAGCTACTAGACCACCAGGAGAAAATATTGGAAACATTGTGTCGAGGACAAAACATAGATTGTAATATATACGGACTTTGCTAAAGCCTTCGATAAATGTGACCATGGAATCTTAGCACACAAACTTAAGAACACAGGAATTACTGGAAAGCTAAGAAGGTGGATATTTAATTTCTTGACGCAAAGAACACAAAGAGTGGTGGTAAACGGAGTTAAATCAGAAGTCTCGGAAGTCGTGAGCTCTGTCCCACAAGGGACAGTATTAACTCCCTTGCTGTTCATAATAATGATTTTCTTTGCGACTCTGCTGACATATAACGCATTTCGGTACTTACGTATTATCGGGACTACAAACTGTTTATTATGTATTTTTGCTCTCGTCATTTTCATTTAAACTAACGAAAATATCACAACTTAACCTAACCAATCATCAAAGGCGTACAGTTGACCTAACCGGGCATTTAATTAACCTAACAGGTTAATATTGGTTATTTCACCTAAATATCTTCTGATCTTTTCGTATTAGGCACTCACCGTCACATTTCGGGCAAGTTAAGGATGAGAGAATAACGCCGTAATTGATGAAAAACATCCAGTGTTTTGTCTTCATCTAGTATTATCGGGACTACCTACGAAAAACACATTTTCCGTTTTAAGCGGAAAAACAAAATAAAACAAAATAAAACGGAAAATGCCCGGTTAGGTCAACTGAATGTCCGGTTTGGTTAATTGAATGCCCGGTTGGTTAGGTCAACTGAATGTCCGGTTAGGTTAATTGAATGCCCGTTTAGGTCAACTGTACGCCCTTGATGATTGGTTAGGTTAAGTCGTGATATTTTCGTTAGTTTAAACGAAAATAACGAGAGCAAAAATACATAATAAACAGTTTGGTAGTCCTGATAATACGTAAGTACCCGCATTTCTCCCAATTTGTTGACAGCCTCTGTTTCTTCGCCTGTACAAATTTTAATGGACTTGAGTCAGGTTCTGCCATGCTTGATATAGACAGGGCCGGCGAGAGCTGCCCCGGGCCCCGGGGAAGGATTGGTATATGGGCCCCCTGTTTACTCCGTATTTTATTATGAATGTTTTTTGTGTAGGCCCTACATAACAAGCAAACTGATTATATGTCCAAGTCACTATTCAAAACATACAATATGATAATCTCTATAAAATGTATGTTCATTAATTATATTTCCTCTCTGTTATTTAATCAATTGCTTCATTAATTTTTTAGATTTTATCCCCCGTCTTTCCGGGCCCCCTAGAGCCAAGCCCCGGGGATTTACCCCCGGCTTCCCCGCTCTCTCGGCGGCCCTGGATATCGATAATAGTCTGAAATAAAAATAACAGTACTTAAACTGGTTTTCAACAACACTACACATTTGCACAATATTTGTCACAACACACATTTGTTATTCTAATATTGTGATAATAAAAGGAGGAAGTACATTTAAAACTGGGCCTAACCTATAATAATACATGATTGTATTACGTTTTACTATAATGTGATAATTCAATTGTGTATCTAGATAGTAAACACTTATAATAAACAGCATAAGTTCATAAGTTGATTAGTTAACAGTATTTCAGTTCGAAACTAAAACAAATTATCTTCTGGATAAAGTTTCAGGTATTTTCTAGGTGTTTGTTTATATTGGCGTTTCCATGGCAACCGCATATCAAAAACTGAGGACAACACTTAAAAATGTGTTCACTGAACACTAAGGACTAATAAAAAACATATTACACCTTTCTGTACAAAGGGGGAATTAAAATTGTTTAAATCGGGGTCTGGCCGCTCGCCTAGAGGAAACGGAAGGTGAAGACTACTGGTCTCGACTACAATCTCTGGAACTGTACTCTCTCGAAAGAAAGCGCGAGCGGTACACAATAATATACCTATGGAAAATACTTGAGGGCGCCGCTGTCCCTAACCTTAGAAATGAAATAGAACAAACTGGAGTGAGAGAAGAGGCAGATTTTGTACGGTCCCAGCTGCGGTGGGACAAGGGGCCATGAAAACGAGGATGGAAAATACCCTCAGAATACGAGGCCCAAAGCTTTTCAATGTCGTACCAAAAGAAGTGAGGAATCTCCAGCACACCGACCTGAATAACTTCAAGAACCAGCTGGACAGATTCCTGCGCAAAGTCCCTGACCAGCCAAACGTGGCTGGCTACGAGGACAGGAGGAGATCAGACACCAATTCCCTCCTTCACCAAGTCCCGCAAATGAAGCGGGATGCTGCAGAGGGGTCGACCACAGGTCGATCCTGAACCGTCGTTCAAACTCACCTCAAGTAACCTAATTAAGTAATATATATAGGGTGAACCAAATGTAGGTGGACAGTAAATGATAACGTTTATTTTGAGAATACATATTTAATTTTTTTGTATACTATAATACAAAATAAAATTTAAATAAATTTAGTTATAATATTTAATATAATAAACACAAACACCATAGTTATAATGAACACCATAGTTATAATATAATATAACACAAACCGTATTCAACCTACTGTCCACCTACTTTTGGTTCACCGTGTATATATATAATATATATATATATATATATATATATATATACAGAAACTGAGCGTGCACAATAGTATGATTTTATATTAAACATTTTTTGAAATTTAAATCCTTGTTATTGTGTAAAGAACATTTTCAATACTTACTGTTTTGTTCACTATTATAATGGCGTTGTAATATGTATTATTTGTACGTGTATAATGATATTATTCTATATTAAATTTTATTTTCTGAAATGAAGTTATTGTTATTATGCGTAACTAATATTTGCATTACCTATTGTTTTGTTCACTGAGGGCGTTGTAATATGTATAATGCGTATATGAAGGTATTATTCTAGATTAGACGTTCATTGAAACCAAATTTATAAATGCCTTTTTGGGGGGTTTTACTGCCTATTTTGAATGTTTATTTTGCCTATTTGCCTGCCTTTTTTAAGGGTTTTTAGTCAAAAATTACAAAGTCCTCGCCTGAACTCTATCTCACGACCTCCCAATCAGCAGCCCAGCGTCTTAACCACTAAGCCACCCAGGGTGCCCATTTATCTACCAACCTATTTTTTCTGGAATAATGAACAGCTGAGTAAGCTGCGCGCCGTCTGCTTTCTCCAGAAATCGAACTCTGGGCCGGTGGATTCATAGTGAGCGATGCTAACCAACTACACCACCAAATTTATATATATATATATGTGTGTGTGTGTGTGTGTGTGTGTGTATCTTACCTACGGAATCACGACGATCTTGAAGATAGACAAAGAGCCCGTTGCGACATGAACGTGCGTATCCCGACATTTGCGGTGTCGCAGTGAATTATCTTTATAAGTGCTATTTCTTATAATGAAAAAAAGGGGGATATCATTAAGGTTAGGTTAGGTTACGCTTGGTTAGGTAAAGTTAAATTAGGCTTCGTTAGTTATTAGGGTTTTAAAATTGGGTGAGTGTCGCGATACAGATTTGAAAATGTGGCAGTTCTGTAGGGAAGCCAAACGTGTGTGTGTGTGTGTGTGTGTGTGTTTAACCCCATTCGTAACAGCAAAGGTTATGTGACGAAGGGAACTTACAATTTTACATAGAATCCGAATCACGGGTCAATACATCATCTGGACGCGGAGGAAGGTCACCCATCCAACTACATGTAGGAATGTTTGGTTCAACGATCTTAAAATTAATGTAACAAAATTTTTTTTATCCAATATTCTTTAGAATATTTCGGTCAGAGGCGATGTTTATTTGATTACGCTTTCAACTGCCTCTTTAATCGAGAGATTCACCGTTGCATAAAACGAATATCTCTTTTCAACTTGCATATCCAATAAGTATATGCGGGCCTGCCGTAAAAATTGATAAACAATTTCGGGCCCGAAACAAATTTAAAGAATCAGGCGCCCAACCCCCTCTCCTATCTTCTCTTACGGGGGGGCTGTACTGGTTGTACCCTGTTGTCGGCGGCCTTGAGTATACACTATGTACAGATTGCGGAGACAGTATCGTCACAAAGCCTATCGACGATTCCAGAATAACAAATATCTATACCGGGTGCCCCCAAACTCACAGGAAAAATACTAATTTACTGTCGTTCTTTTTGTTTCGGGTCCTGATAGTGAGACATGAGTAAAACTGCAACAGAATGACTTCACTAAACAAGAACGAAAGAGTAAAAGTATTTTGCTCAATTTTTCACTATCATAACCTAAAAAACAGAAAAGGGTAAATAATTATGTTCTCTATGATGCTATATGTATAGAAAACGCCTGCTCTCTCTCTCTCTCTCTTTCACACACACACACATACACCTGAAATACTCGACATTTTATGAAGCTCGACATACACTCAAAAATGCTTTTGAAAAGTTAAAACTTGCAAAAAGAAAGAAATTGTCCAAGTTATAAAAGCTTTCAGCGTCGATATATCATCTTTACAGCTTATATATATATATATATATATATAATATATATATATATATAAATATATATAATATATAGTTCCCAGATCATTAACTATATAGCTGCTACACAGTGAATTACCATGTTGAGATTTTACATGCATTCTGTTCGAACAAATCAACATTAGAGTGAATATTGAAAATGTAAAAACGCTAAGAATGTAAATACCTTGGATATTAAATTGATCAGGGATTGTGCGATGTGTCATTAGTGAGATGAAATCGATGTCTGAAAGGTTTCCATGACAGAGTTTCCCCTGTATGTCAAATTCTTGTCCAGCTGCGACTAACTTTTCAACAGCAAGAATGGTTGAAGTAAGTTCGCTGGAGGAAAATAGCGTCTTAATCTTACATGTGTGATAAATGGGAAAAATATAGCAAGATGCGATCGGTGAAGGAACTGTGTAACAAAATGCCCTCATTAACATGTACCTGAATATTAGATAAATTTTTAAATGAGCGTATTCACCATGTAACTAAAGAACTGAAAGGATCTTCCTCATGGCTTACAGAAGACGTAAAAAAATGAAAGATAAGAACATAGTACTAAAGAGAATAAAAAAAAAAGAATCAGAGAGAGAGAGAGAGAGAGAGAGAGAGAGAGAGAGAGAGAGAGAGAGAGAGAGAAACAAATGAACAGTGCAGTTATACAAGCTCAGTCTCATTATTACACACCTAAACTAATTAAAGCCCCAAAAAACAAAAAAAAAAACATACATGGGGAATTATACACGAAATTATACCTGGAAAGCTGGTACATAAATCCCACATGAATGCTGATGGCCAGGCCAGGATTATGGCCTAGGCACCATAGGCACTGTGCCTAGGGCCTATAAAATTATATTAAAAATAAATTTTATATATGTTATAAACAATGGTCAGCACTTTGGTGACATTATTGGAAATTTTGCGAAAAGAAAAAGCAGAAAAGTATGAATGTAAAGACCAACTGTTTCAGTTAGCGGTACGTCCTAACATTTCATTCAGCATGTCATTGTAATGGTTGAAATATAAACTTCAGTAGCATACCTATAAAATTTCCTTTTTTTGTGTGTGGATATTTGGCCTACGAGATGTAAGTGCCTGAAGTCTACAAAGATATTAATCCAGGCTGCTGATGGCATTCCAGAGAGTGCAAAACAGTTCAATGACTTTTACTCGTGGGCAGGGGCGGATTAACTGTACTTGGGGCCTGAGGCTAATTTTATTTTGAGGCCCCTTTTCTATAGATTTTTATTAACAACACATGTACATGTACAATGTACATAGTACATTTACACGAATTATATGTACGGTGCTTATGCTAATTGGGAAACAAACTTAAAAGAACTTTAACACAGTTATTTTGCCATTTGCTAAAACAAAACAGTATTAAACAAACTTTACTTTAGGGCCTATAAAACATAAAATAAAACAGGGAATTTGTCAGTTTGTGTACTCTGTCATATTTAATCAAAGAAGTTTGCGAAATCTCGAATTATATAATCGAAACTCAGTTGATTGGGGCCCCCCCTCAAGCATGGGGGCCTGAGGCTTCAAGCCTTCAGCCTCAATTGCCTCATTGATAATCCGCCACTGCTCGTGGGTTGGTGAAAGACCATTTAAAGAAGGCCGAGAAAGAACTGCAGCGACCACAAAAACGTAGGTTACACATCGGAAGAAAAACTTTCGACCATAACCAAACCACACATGAAGAATTTCTAAACATAGCAAAAACTTTTAAGAACACTAATTCAGTAGGAATATCTCCACATCACTTAAAGGATTACCTAAGGATAATTCGTTACTGCTTTGATAGTATTGATTTATAGGAGAGTGTAGACACCAATCGACCAGGGAAGTACTCCGGGGTGGATGTTAGTCAGGAGACAGGGGATGCTGGAACTCCGGTTTCTCCTGTCACTGTCCTCCTTAGCTGATCTTTTTCCGTGTCTCATCTACTCTGTGAGCAGTCCAGCATGATCTCAAACACACACTTCTCCCTCTATTCCTCACTACACATACATGCATCTTATCTTACACACTACACAACCTTTTCAAAATTTACATTAAAAAAGTAAAAAAGAAAATGGCATCATTGAGCCTTGGAGACCTTGTTTTTTGGCTCTCTCCGTCTTCTGTAGAGGGGTCACTTTTGCGGGCGCTCGCCCTTCGCCCCTCCTTCCTACAGACAAAAAGTAGTGTATTTTCTAAAATATTAAAATATGAAATTGTAGCACTAAAGGGATAGCATAATCCTGCAAACTTCGTACCAGTTTCTCTACTACTGATTTCCTCTAAATTTTTAGAAAGTTATACCAAATCAGTTAATTGGTTTATCTTGAATCAAATAGCCTATTTTCACAATCTCAGCACAGATACAGAAAGCAAATGAGAACAATAAAATTATAGGCCTACTGCTCTCTCTGTTAGACCTCTCCAAAGCTTTTGACACGGTATGTCATGATTAGAGCCCGGATGTTCAGGCATAATGCCTTAAATGCCTATTTTTGCCTTTTTGGGGGATTTTGGGGCGAAAATGCTTATTTCATAATTTAAGCGCCAAATGTGCCCTTTTTAAATATTTTCTGAAATAAGATACTGAAATAAACACTTCAAATGGCAAGAAGATTTTTCTTAAAGCGCCATCGCGAGTTCAGCTGTTCAAGGAAAGGGCGCCTGAACTGACACTTCCTCCTCAGCCCGTTTTAACAAGGTGGGGGACATGGATCTCCGTTGCATTTTACTATGCGACAAATTTTGACATGTTACGAGACATCGTAAAATGTTTTGATGAAGACGATGCTTCCTCAATTCGCATCATGAATGACCTGATGCAGAAGAAATCTCTCCGCAACGATCTTTCTTTTATTACTGCTCATTTTGCAAAGCTTCCAGATGCTATCACAGCACTTGAGAGAAGAGATGATACTTTGGTAAGCCGTTTAAATATTTTCCACGACATTGTACAAGATATTAGCAAGGCTCCCGGTGATGGAGGTGAAGCTATTCGACAAAAATGCGAAAGGGTAATTTCTGCAAACAAAGATCTAGATCAGCTGAAGGATATTGGAAATGTTCTGGAAGGAAAAGTTGATGGTGACACCGCGGATATTAATCCAGAAACCGTTGCATGCTTCAAATATGCACCAGTTACCTCAGTTGAGGTTGAGAGGTCATTCTCGATTCTCAGGCATCTACTCTCTGACAGAAGGCAGGGCTTCACATTTGACAATTTGAAGAAAATGATTACACTGCCCAACAAAAAAAAAAATTTTTGCTGCTGATTTAATTCTAAGACTTGTTTCTGGATAATATTGATGTGCTGATTTAAAAAATCACCTTAGATTTTGTCCATCACATCAGGTTTTCGTGCAATGCATATGCCCATTTTGGGTGATCCATGAAGGGCGCTTATCAAAATTGATGATTTTTGAGACCTGTTAACAGCTGTTTTGCTGTTAAAATTTTATCTGTGGAATACGCAAATCTGTGCATTAAATCTAAAGGTCATGTACAACATATTAAAATCTTGGGTATCTGTGATTGGAATGCTTTTGTGGCAGTAGTTAAGAACTTCCTAGGAAACAAAAAGTCTGAAAATTATAAAGATCTTGTAAAGGATTTACTTGTAAACTTTCAGCAGTTGGGTTGCAACATGAGCATTAAAGTTCACTATCTCAACAGTCATCTGGATAAATTTCCAGAAAATCTTGGTGATGTTAGTGAAGAGCAAGGTGAAAGGTTCCACCAAGATATCAAAGTGATGGAAGAACGATACCAAGGAAGATGGGATACCCATATGATGGCTGACTACTGCTGGAGCCTGCAAAGAGATTGTCTTGACATCTCTCATTCTAGGAAGTCCTATAAGAGAAAATTTATCAGCACTGAAAAGTAAGAAAACAAGAAAAAGACAATGTTAAGAAAACTGGTCCCGTGCTTGCTTTAATATGGATTCATTTTTTGCTTATTTAAACACTTTTAATCACTTTATGTGTCAATATTACCATTGTATATAAAGTTCACTCCCTGCACAATTGTTTTACTTTTCCATGCTGATTCTGAATATGTAAAAACTTATTTTTGAAAAGAAAAAAAATTGGGCATAACCCTGCCAAAATGCGATATCTCCAAAATATCCGTATTTGATTGCTCGAAAACCTGACGTGATAGGCAAAAACTAAGGTGATTTTTGAAATCAGCACACCAAAGTTACCTAAAAACAGGTGTTAGAATTAAATTAGCAAAATTGGTGTTGGGCAGTGTTATCATTATGTGCAATCAGTCTGAGTAATTTTTTAAAATTCTGTAGTGCTGATGTCAATACTATGTTACTTTGTATATGTTACTATTAAGAACATGTTCTACATCGTTGTTATACGTTCTCATTGTGAGTTTACTTTTTGAAAATAAATGCCTTTTTTGTGCCTTTTTTGCAGTTTTATTTTGCCTGCTTATTTTAAGTTTTTTTAGTGCCTAAACATCCGGGCTCTAGTCATGATAAATTATGAGGGTCGGTACGAAAGTAATGCCTCTTATATAACATATTTCGTCTCGTTTTGAGTTCACTTGCTATTTTTTAGGAAAACTACGTATAATCTGTTAGTTATAAGCTAGGTGTAGCATACTCCGAATATAGGCCCTAGGCTAGGCCTACCCCAATCAGCTCACCCTAGGCATAAGCTCTTGGCTAGCAAACGTTCATATGAGGGTAGCTTACTGTCCATCGAACACATTGTCAACTTTTATTTAGGCTATTTAATGAAAGGAACATTTATTTAGCACTAAAAATTATTATTGGACCTCATGAATCTGTTCCGAGTTAGGGTCTCTATTTGAGTAACAAAACAGCTTACCTATATGAAAGCTGGTCACACATTCTCAACTCCTGGATTAAGTTATACTGACACTTTTTCATTCTTTAACGAATCCAATCCTTTACCCAAACCCTTTTACTTTCATAGACAACAGAGTTAATGGATTGGGCCAATATATAATACTGAACGAAGCAATTACTATTGCATCCTCTTCGTCCATATTTCTGGTTAAAGCTGAACTGTCTTAAGGCCAAGCCCACCCAATTAAATTTCGCAACATCATGAGGACAAAACGCGTGATATGCTTATCACATTTCAGCGGCTCTCCGGTTCTACTAAAACACAATCGAAACGGCATTCAGCAGGCGTGTGATATGGCTCTGTGCTTCAGTCTGTATCCTTTTTCTTGGTTTTTTTATTCATGATATTATACCAAATTTGCGATTGCATGTACGAACATCATGTATGCGATGATGTTCAACTTTTTCACCGAGGCAAAGTAAATACAATAATAACAGTAGAAACAGTAGCATAACAAGATCACCGAGGACCCCGACTTCAGTCTTTAAATCTGCGAGCCCTCTCCCTCTTTTACCAGAGAACTAAAGAAATAAATATGCAAATTAAATGTTTAGCATTTTGATATTGTTAGTTCAGGATACAAAATCTGCGATGAATTTTATGATATAAAGACAATATACAGTAATCAACGCTGGGTATTAAATTTATGAGTCTCCGAGTCATGGTATAAGATTAAGGCATTCTAGCGTAATTAACTGGTAGTATGTAATATTTGCATAGACTCGAATATGAATGATGATAAATTTGCTTAATTAATAACTTTAATGTTGAAGTGAAAATATGTAATTAGCAGAGTAAAGGAAGTGAGTTCAGCTATTGATAATTGTCTGTTAGTAGGATGCTTCAGAGTTCATTAAAATAATGAAGTAATACACACGTATAAATACGAGAATTGATAACAAAATATAAAGCATATAAGAGTAAATAATATTAATATATAATTGCAGAATAATGCTCACTTAGAAGAGAATAATTCTATACAAAGATAATGGAATACAATTGTAAAAATTGCAGTGATTAATGCAATTGATGCCTATTAAATAATGCAAACTCGACAAGAGAACAACGAATATAACTGGTGATTTAACAAACAAACAATTTATTTTGGACTTAACAAGTACATACATTATACAAGTGGTCCATATAAAGTTAAATAATACTTGTACGGAGCAGTGATTACGTAGGTCAACGAAACACTGTAAATAATGAACCACACAGTTGCCTACGCCACCGCTTCAGATTCGAGATTTATAAAATATATCAGTTATCAGCCCACTAACCATGGGTTCTATTATTATTAACTGACCCACCAAGCCTAGTGGTAAATCTATAAGCAAAATTGATATTACACTGGCACAGTTGGATACGGTACATTACTGACCACACACAACATACTGGTTACTAGAAGAGCGCCATTTATAAACCTACATACAACTTCCTTATATCCTTATTATCCTGTAAGTTCCACCACAAATGAGCTGTACAGTATATATTGGGGTACAAAAAGTTTTGGACAAAGTCACCTGAACTCTTTAACGCCAAATGTTTTTGTAGGGTTAAGTATGCGTGCGTGTATTTGACAGTGATGTAGTCGAGACCGAAATCAGAAAAAAAGGTCTCCAGTCCTACATCATTGGTATTTGAAACCGTTCGTATTCGACTCATTCAGCGGTAGAGGGTTAACATCTACTGTATACATAAAATTTTCTAATAAAAGTATTTCCCTGAACATATAATTGTCTACATCGTCTCATATCACAGTCGCCTGAAAGTTAGTATGTGCCCTGTAGATACTTTATCTGGGTCACTTCTGACAGCACCATGGTTAACAAAAATTACGGTTTGATTGTCTTCTTTATACAGTACATATTTCAGCACGTCGTATATTTAAACCGGTTTCTTTTCGTCCAAGACTTGACTTGACTTGGTCGCATTCTTGCACTGACTTAAAGTCAGATTTGTAGATGGAAAGAACGTGGCAACTTGAGTTTCTGATATTAATTAATAAAAACTCAGCTAGGCCTACTTCGTACTTCAAGAAATAAGGGCTTAGCCATTTGCCTGTTCACTCAACACGGGGCAGCAGGGTTCTCCTAACTGCAGGCTTCCGTCATGAATCCAGCCCACAATGACTGAATTGGGCCAAGACTGTGGCCTAGGATTTTGAACTTGCCACAGCAACGGTAGCCTAAGTTAATATAAGCCCAAAATTGCAACGATTGAAGGCCACTTCTTTGCTTTTATAAATGCATAAATTTAACCTAACATAGCCTTCTTGCATTAATAAAATATATTTTCTTTCATATATGGACCTAATAATACTGTACAATGAATTCTTGAAATAACTAATTCTGCAGACGACAAATTGTTCCTTTACAAAAATGTAACTCGTTTTCTCTAGCACTTCCGTAGCTGGCTTGTTAAAACTCGAGTAGAGTCTCGTTTGTTTTGACAAAAAGAACGCGGCAACTTTATTTGACTTGACTTCAAGTCAGTTGAATGTAAAGAAAACTGCTTTACACGAGTCCCTAAGCGTGAGAAACAGTTACGTCTTGTGACGTAATTTTATATAATTTCTTGTCTCTATGTTCTTTTTTTAATGCAGGTAGGAAGGGGCAAAGGAAGCGCTTGCAAAAATGACCTCCTATCTAAGGAAAGAACCGAAATCAAGGTCTCCGAGGTTCACGATGCTTTTTCTTTTTTATAAATTTTGATAAGATTTATGATGTGTAAAATGTATGTATGTTATGTGTAGCGAAGAATTGGGGGAGAAGTGTGCGTTTGAGAGCATGCTGCTGCGCTGCTCACAAAGTAGAGGAGACACGGAAAAAGCTCAGCTAAAGGGGCAGTGACAGGAGAAACGGGAGTTCCAGCACTCCCTTTCTCCTGCCAAATGTCCCCGTCTGAGTGCTTCCCTGGTCGTTTGGTGTCTACAATATTCCTTTACTGTTCTTTAATTCATGATTTTAAGATGAAAAACTGTTGAATATTTTTCCACGTCTCATGTCAGGAATGTGTGACACACACACCACACACACACACACACACACACACACACACACACACACACACCACACACACACACACACACACACACACACACCCTAATGTATATATGTTATTAAATTCTCTCAAATTTTCTTTCTTGCTTTACAGAGATAACGGTATTGAAAACATAACGTCATTCAATTGACAGAAATTCCGCATACTGTATGTATACTATATTATTTCGAAATGTGGCTATCTTTTCCTACGAGCCCCCTCCAGGCCCGGGCCAGGATCGGTCAAACTTTATGAACTCCGGTGGTTACGCCAATGAGCAGAACAGACTTATCCAACTTAAAACGATAGTATGACCAGTGACTACATAGACTTGAAAATAAATCGAAATAAAACGCAGTGTATATTCATAGGGTCAAAATGATACATGACAAGATAAATGAAGCGAAACAATTAACACTTGATACTTGTTACAACTCATTCTTAATTCATTCAAAAATCTACGTACTATCTTTGTTAAACACATTCCTTTTGAAGAACATATAAATGTTAGATGTAGAAAAACGAGAAAATTTATCTGCAAACTGAGACAATTTCAATATAGGGACGAGAACATTGATTGTAAAGTTTGGTAATGAGAGAGGGAGAGATATTCAAAAAGTACAAAACTCTGCAGCCAAAGGGGAACGTTGTTGTTATGGAAAAAAAACGATCATGCAACTCCTTTTAAAGGAAAGTTATAGGCTGGCTAAATATAAACTTGAAACTGCAATTTCATATCCACATACTTGCATACAAAGTTATACACAGCTACCTTCCACAGGGATTGTTTCAGTTTTTTTCAAACCGTTAACGTCATCCTGACATCGATCTCTGAAGTAAGGAACTGTAAACAAGCTGATAGAATGGTAGTGTCACAAGTGGCTCCCTCACTATGGAAATCTTCCATACTGTAATAAAACCTCATCCCAGTGGTATAAAAAATTAAATGCCTGAAGGAGTAAAAAGATACCTTGGTAATCTTAGCAGTGCATTAAGTAAAAATATACTCGATTTCTATAACTTAGGCAATCTTCTCTTATCGTGTAACCAGTGGTGTAGTCCTAAAATTTTAGGAAAGGTAACGCTACAGGCAAAACTTTAATAGAGCGTTTCATAGAACAATTACTGTATAAAAATAGTACAAGTTAATTCGAAAATACAAAATATATATTTAGTAAATAAAACTACAAATACAGTACATGCACTAGTTACTTTTAATTTGAATAAAACACACGCATATAGATACTCGTATCAGTCGTATGTATACGGTGTAATGCAGTTTCATAGTGATATAGTAGATACTACAGTTACATATAGTCTACAATAGGCTCCATACAGAACGAATGCCGTTTCCTTCTTTGAAACTTGTCTGAAACGCGTATCATCTGCAGATCGGTGTCTTTTAACCATGAAGTCATGTAGGTTTTCGTCTGAAACTGATGAAGTGGTGGTTCGTTGATGCTCAGAAACATGAGATTTGATATGTTCTTCACAGTTAAGTTTGAGCGCAAATCTGTGCTAATTAAATTCATCTGACTAAAATCTCTTTCGCATACTGAAGTACTACACGGAACAGTGTTGACTGCTGTTAGGAGATTTTGCAAATTTTCAGGTAGTATAACGCTACTTCACTGAAATTTTAGGAAGTATAACGCCGTTATACCGCGTTACTCCTCGACTACACCCCTGCGTGTAACCAGTTCCGTGATATGTCATAATTTTATAGCACATAATATATGTTTTATAGCTCATATATATATATATTAAATTCTCTCAAATTTTCTTTCTTACTTTACAGAGATAATGGTATTGAAAACAATGTCATTCAATTGACAGAAATTCCGCATACTGTATGTATTCTATATTATTTCGAAATTTAGTCCTCCGACTCCTTTTGTGTATATTTCAACTTAGAGAAAAAAGAAGAAAAAGCTTAAGACAGCATGACTGTGGTAAATTTTTTCCATTATATTTATACATATACCAAAATGTTCTCACCAAGATTCGAACTCGGCACCTTTTGAGTAAAAGGTGAAAGCGCTGACCATTACGGGACGACATGGTTAAAAGTTAGTACATCTTGGAATATATTTCAATACCCTAAGCAGTGCCGCCCAAAGGCATAAGCAGACTTAGGGCCCCGAACATCTAAAGGGGGTCCCGCATTCGCTACTTATTTATTAGTATGTGTTGGGTGGGTGGAGCCCAAAATATTCCTACTTAGGGCCCCCAATGGGCTAGCACCCCGACTGACCCTAGGGAACACTTCACGCTTTCGTATCCAGAAGTTTTTTCTGTACTAATGCCTCTGCACTCGAAATAGTACCAACATTTCCTTCAAATCTCTATTGTAACACTGGGTCCTCACGGATGGAATATCAATACGAACACGGATTATGCAAAATCATGCGTAATTATAGAGGCATAATTTCCTCTTGAATAATATCTCATTTTAAAAGGTATTGCCTCGTAAGCTTACATAACGCTCATTTAATTTTATTCTAAGTTTGAAACATCTTGAAATCTCATACTTATTTTTCTTAAACAAATTAAGATATAATTTTCATAAGAATCTTCTACAGAATGTTTAATGATCAACAGAGTTTATCTTTTATTAATTTATCATGTACATCTTGCTGGGCGTCCGTAGCTCAGTGGTTATGGTGATGGACTCTGAACAATAAGGCTCTGGCTCGCTCCCGTCTGCAGGTTCTTGGGTTTGGGTCGAATTGGCCGCTTACTCTATTAATACTCGGACTAAAAGTGACACTCAGGATACATTCACCACCACGTGGGGAAATGAGCTTCCTGGCCGTTACCTTTTTCTTTTTACCTTCTTGCTGTTAACCCTTTAAATTTCTTTTTGGGGAAACTTTGAAACTCTTCACTTATAAACGAGTAACATGGGAGCCATTTTTTTTTATTGGTTCATGACGAAATGTTCCTTACCAATTCGAACCTGCTGCGAAATCTTGACCGAAAGGCAGTGTCAGCCTATCTAAAAACCGGTCGTTATAGCGAAACAGCTTAAAATGAGCGATAACAGCGAAACCGTCATTGATGATAACTGTATTTTGAGTGTAGAAGTGTTTCGCAACACTCAAACAATGTAATCTGTTATCAATTACAATTCCTTTAATTAAGTCGAGCTCACGCAACAGTCGGGCGAAGCACAAACGAGGAAGATAGTATGGAATTTAATTTATCTAATAAATTCTGTATAAAACTTAAGACATATTCAATTACAAAATAACTGTAGAACCACCAACTATATAAATTAAATTTTAAAACAATTTAAAAAAAATCGTATTATTATCCTTAATATAAAATTAAATGAAGTTTTATTACAGAATAAACTTGACGAATCTCAATATAAGCGATAGTGAAGTAAATTTTACTAACCATTTGAGACAATTTACGTAATACAAAGAACGTTGTCTAAAGGAACTTGCATAACCTTATGTAAATTGAAATTCAATGTGGAAACTATTTCTGTATTGCAACAAATATAGGGAAAAAAATAATGTACGTGATTTAAAATATGAAAATATTCTGGTTAAAAATGAGTCGAGTAAAGATAACACTTTTGTATATATATACCCGGGCTCAAAATGGAATAACCTGAGGAACTTAACTGCAGACACATCTTTTATTAAGACCTCAAAACAATAACGGGATTCCTGAAAAAGTTCTCGTCTCTGCGTGAAAACACGAGTATCACTGCTGAAGTCCAGCAGTGGATAACTTGTAGACAAGGTATCCACAAAAGAATCGTAAAAATTTAGCTTACTGGAAACGAAATTTGTACGATTCATTTGGGGACACCCTGTATTAAACTTTAAATTCTTTGTAGATTTTGCGTAAGTTAATGAAGTTACGGGAGACCTAAGAAACAAAAATGGTTATCACAGGAAAACGGCACTCACTTTTTCGTATGACAGACTGATCACCACCACCAGTGTTTATTTTCGTTATCAAGAGAAAAAGGCTTTTACGGGATTCTCTTTTTCGTCTAAATCCTTCCTCGCCTCCTCTGACGAGAACGAGAAGGAACCAATAGATTAAAGTCGGAATCAAATTTATCATTTTCCTCTCTCGCTCTTCTTTCGTTCTCTCGCGTCTCCACTTCTTCTCGGAGGTCCACCTGAGAGGCGAGGAATGATTCTCGGCGGTCGTTAATGTCCGTGGAACAGACGAGGTCGCGTCCTCCAATGATGCGAGGTAAGGCCGGGATGATCTCCACTTCGTCTTGCCCTTCGCCAGTGACGTTATTTTGAAGACGCACCTGCGTATGAAGGTGATTATGATAATGTTTAAGGTTATTTAATTGTAGCATCTTAGATCTTATGATGGAAGGGATCTACAATTTCACACTGGATCCGAACCACGTCCCCACCAAGAAACAACTTAATCACTGAAACCTCAAGTCCGAGATCAGACTCGAACCCAAGAACTTCAGATTAACGAGACTATGAATAAAAACAATTATTAATATTCTAAATGAATAAGTAATGCAATGAACATCTAAACCGGATTTTTAATTAATTTTTTAAACTCCCATTTTAAAACTAATCAACAGAGATAAAGTGAACGAATAGTACCTTCTTAAATTTCTTGAAATTGGGAAATCCATTCGGTAGTATCTTGACATAGGGAGGTTGCTCGATCTTTTTCACCAGACTGACCACTTCAATCACGACCAAAGACCTCTCCAGATTTTCTCCCAGCTTGGAAATTTCATCGACCGTTTTCTCTCGTTTCACGGTGTCTTGCTAATGAGTAAACGAAAACACGATCCTTACAAAGAATAAAGTTTGGATCCCCATTTTAACACTCGTGAAACGAAAGTGGAGGAGAAAGAATGTAGAAAAGGAAGATAATGGAAAACAGGATACTCGTTAAAGGCAGTGTAATAAAATGAGAATTTCTTTACCAAGAAAGTAAACAAACGTTATTATTATTATTATTATTAAGAACGTGATTTGTCATTTTTAAGTGGCTGTTAAGATTTAAAGAGTCAAGGCTGTTAATATAATCCCTTCACGTATGCAAAGCGAAGTCATGCATAAAATTGTTCTTTGATGTATTGATGTTAAGTTCGCTCAATATTTAACAAGAAACTATTATCTGAGCGGGGACATAGGCGAGGCGAGGCGACCTGAAGCGACTACAGTTTAATAATCTTGGCTCGAGAAGGGAAAAAGATCGGATTTTGTAGTGTAAAATTAACTAAGAAATGAGTGAAATAAAGAAATTATTACACCAATTTATTTTTAAACAGACAGAGTCATCGGCCTTAATCTTAGTTTGTGCCTGGGTACCAGCCTACAATTTAGAACCGGTTATTATGACTACTACTTTTCAGTGAACTTTTATTGAAAGTAAAACCTATTGTAAACTTAATTTATCCTCTAGCTTGAATTTTCTCGAGTCTATACACTAATGAATGGTACTAGTGAAATAAAACCCCAAATTAACATTCAGAAAAGGTACAGCCGAGTCCTCAACTTCCATTTCTCTCTCTAATGTATTATCACGAGACTTAAAATATAAAGCTTAAAAAACATAAACGGATCAAATACGAGAGTTTGAACATCCTTCGAAGCATGGCGACGTCAGATAACTTACTTCAGTGACCTAGTATTCAGTAAAACATTAAAAATAAGATCTATTTCAAGTATTTTATCGCTGATTAAAATGGAGAAAGAATTCCAATAAGAAAAAATGTAATACTTGCGGGGTGTCCAGAAAGTCTCTACCGAATGGAAAATACTGAAATTTGAAACCTGATGGGAAATATATTTATTTATAGAACATCATAAATGTTCAAACTATGATATTTCCAATTCAGTTCAAAGCGCATTCGCGTAACTAAGTAATTAAATTAATGTAATTTCTATTAAGAAGAGACTTATCGCGCATCCTATACCATTTTATCATCGCCTTTACACGTTCTTTAAGTACTCTCTCAAAACGAGAATGAAAAAAAAGTATCGAGCAAAATACTAATCTTTTGCCTATGATAATAATGATGTTTGAAGTTACTTAAACTTCTCCGTAATTACAAAGGTCATGCGAAGGAGGGACCTACAGCTTTAAATGGAATCCAAACCATCTCGGGGTCAATACATCATCTGAACGCGAGAGATGGTGGTCACCCATCCAACCAGTGGTGGGCAAAAAGTAATCAATTACAAATAAAAATTACTGTGTGAAAAGTAACAAAGTATAAAATAGAAATTACTTCTCTGCATTAATTATAATATAATTAATCCAGAGGTAATTTCTACTTTATACTTTGTTACTTTTCAGACATCGGTAATTTTTATTTGTAATCGATTACTTTTTGCCCACCACTGCATCCAACTACTGAACGGATCCAACGTCACTTAACCTCGCTGATTTAACGGAAAGGTATATTGCGACGTAGTCCGTCTTTCCTACGAACGGGAAATATAATTTTAACTTAAAACAAATCAAATACCTTCGAGATAAACTGTTGAGCATTTTCATTTCTGGAGTTGGGAGGAGTTTCAATTTCCTTCTCTCTCATATTCTCAGTCTCTGAAGGGCTTCTTTTGATACTTTGTGGAGCCCGAGAACCTTTATCATTACTTGTGGTTGGTTGGTTGGGTTCGTCGCTCATTTTACTTCGTTTGGGGTCGCGAGAACTTTCATCACACGTTTGTGACTGAAAGAGGTTAGTAATGTACTGGATACCAGAAATATAACCGTAATACTACGCTCTATTATTCAGTAGGGACGCTAAACCTAAACATTAGATTGAAACTGCAAATAACCAGTCCAAAAGTGTTCCTCCTGGCTCGCGAGAAATCAGTATTAGACTGTCACTGACTGCGGTTTCAAGCTGCCGCTTTTGAATTACCTTTCCGAACTGACAAAATCTACAGAACCTAAATGCATTCTCTATGGTTTAAGAAGTCGATTACATGTTAAAATATTAATTACTAATAACATGGTTATTAGGCGGCTCGGCCGGGTCGAAAATGGGAAATTTTTTTATTTCTTAAAAAGTACACTATGTGAGAAGTTTCATGTTATCATCTTAACAAAATATTAAAATATGAAGCATGTGCTACCCCTGCTACCCCTAGCACATACCCGCCCCCCCTATTTTTTACCCTCATATTTGCATATATTTAAATGGGAAAAAATGTTATTTCTTAACAAGTACACTATGTGAGGTTTTTTATCACTAACAAAATATTAAAAAATCAAGCATGTGCTACCCTACTACCCCTATCACATGCCCCTCCTCCCTTTTTTACCTTCATATTTGCATATGTTTAATGTTATTATGTTACATGATAAGTTGTTTGTTTAATGCTTGATGTTTTTATGTTTCAGATAAATAGAAATAATTTGCATTTGCTTTAATTATAATTTGAATTATCATAAATTATAAATTACATATAATTTGATTTTACTTCTGAATACAAACTATGACTACAAGAAGCAAGTCCTCAAATGCAGCCTTTGGATATCCTACGGAATTCCCAGCAGCCATGACTCCTTCAAAAGCAGATGTTGTGAGACACTACCTTTTTGTGCGCCGTCGTGAAGAAGCTAAATCAAAAGGATCAGCAATTGCTAATGATTGTTACAGGGTTGTTGTAAGAGATATTGAAGACATTTGGATGAAATTTTCTTTTCCTACGATTAACACCAAAGGTATCTATCTTAAAGTCAGTCGACTAATAGAAGAAGCCTCAAAATTGAACAAGGTGTAAGGATAAAATACCAATGGCAGAATGGGAGTCTTTTGTGAGTCAAAAACAAAGAAAAAATCAGTTAGGACCAATTGATCGCATAGCTACTTCAACAAAGAAGAGATCTTTAGCAAGAGCCCAAGAAGCACAAAACAGTCAACTAAAAGCACAAGAAGAAATGACTGAAGCCACCAATGTTTTACCATCGGAATGTATAGAAAATACCGAAGACGACATGGATGTAGATTCAGAGTCAGGATGTAGATTATGAGGCCGACTTAGAATTGACTGAGAATATTCAGAACAGGCACTCCTATAAAAACCTAGCATTAACAGCAGATCGTTATCGTGTAAGTTGTAGAGCTGCAGCTGCAATAGTCAATGCAGCTTTAAAAGATATGGAGATCCTTAACCACACCAACATGCTTGACAAAGAAATTAGAAAGAGAAAGAAATCGCATGGGTGAAACAAATACTTTTAGGTCTAAATCTTCCCTTTTGATGTGATAAGGAACAATGAAAAAGTGAAGTGAATTTTAGCACATTTATTATGCCTCTAATTTTTTCTTCTGAATATACTGTTGTACTTAATTAATTTTTCTAATAGAGTACATTATTAAATAAAATATACGTTAATAAATATTTATGTCATCAAAAAACCTGAATGTAGAGTAAGTCTCGTATAAATGGAATATTCTTCAATATGGGACAAAAAGTGAAAAATTGTATCATGGGAGGTAGGAGGCTTTCAACAGCGAAAATAATTTACGAGGGAGTTTCTGTGTTCCATTCAAACCCCTCACAATATGTACCTTTTCAATATAAAATTTCGACCCGGCCTAAATTGGTTATACTACAGGGGTACAGGAGTAAGCTACATCAAATATTGAAAGTTTTAAGGTAATAAAAACTGACTATCTTACTTCCTCTGATCTGCCACGACCTCTTCTCTTTCTCTGCATTGTGAATGGCAACGCAAATTCATCCGCTCCTCCTCTTGTGGGGTTATTTTTGGTTGTTATAGTAACGTCAGCAACAGATTTCTTAACGGTCTCCTTACCAATCCTTTCGTCGCTAATCCTCACTTTATTTTTGTGAGCGTTTCCAACGACAAAACCTTCGTCGTCAGAAAAAACTGTTCTAGTTTCTTTTCGTTGGGAGGACTGGCTCTGGGGTTCTTGTTTAATAGCGTCAACACCTAAAAATGGCTGCGTTTCCTCTTCTTCCTCTTCCATTTCCAATTCCTCCTGATGTACACCAGCGTCAATGGAAGGCAAGTCTTCGACCCGAATGCTTGGCAACGTGTAAGGAGCGAATGGAATTGATTTGGGAATACTGAAAGAAGACCTTCGATGCTCAACGCAAGTGTTGAAAAGGATGGGTTACCAATATATATATATATATATAATATATTATATATATAATATATATATATATATATATATATACACACACACACACACACACAGGGTGTTTGAAAACTTTCTGTACAAATTGTAATGGGGGATAGGCAACACCAAGACAAACCCTTTTCATCTATAAGTGTATGTCCGCTGACGTCACCATTCGGCGCGAGAGGGCGCCGCTGCAATTGGCTAAAAGGCGAAGTGGGCTAGACTCGCGCTTGCCGCGGGCATTCTTAAATCGGACGTAGTACGCGTAACATGGAGCTCTTCACGACTGCTGAGATGGCTGACATGCATATGGTGTATGGGGCTGCCAATGGAAACGGAAGAGCTGCTGAGAGGTTGTACCGACAGCGATTCCCAAACAGACGTGTGCCAAACCACCAAACGTTTGCGCATTTGCATCGGCGACTGCGAGAAACTGGAACATTCCATGCAAACATGCATGACACTGGTCGGGAGAGAAACGTGAGCACTCCTGACATGGAAGAAATCCTACGGCGATTTGAGGACACTCCAAGCGCAAGCACGCGAGGTGTTGCACGTATCCTTGGTGTGAACCACGACCTGGTCTGGAGTGTGTTGCACGAGCAGCAGTTACATCCGTTTCATCGTCAGAGAGTCCAGGCATTACAACCTCGGGATTACCCTCTTCGTGTGGAATTCGCACGCTGGTTTCTGCAGCAGACAGCGGTGCAGCCTAATTTTCCGGCTTATGTGCTGTTCTCAGATGAGACATGTTTCACACGTGAGGGTGTGTTTAACACGCACAATTCTCACGTGTGGGCGCACGCAAATCCACATGCTACACGGGTTTGTAATGCCTGGACTCTCTGACGATGAAACGGATGTAACTGCTGCTCGTGCAACACTCTCCAGACCAGGTCGTGGTTCACACCGAGGATACGTGCAACACCTCGCGTGCTTGCGCTTGGATTGTCCTCAAATCGCCGTAGGATTTCTTCTTCCATGTCAGGAGTGCGCACGTTTCTCTCCTGACCAGTGTCATGCATGTTTGCATGGAATGTTCCAGTTTCTCGCAGTCGCCGATGCAAATGCGCAAACGTTTGGTGGTTTGGCACACGTCTGTTTGGGAAGCGCTGTCGGTACAACCTCACAGCAGCTCTTCCGTTTTCATTGGCAGCCCCATACACCATATGCATGTCAGCCATCTCAGCAGTCGTGAAGCGCTCCATGTTACGCGTACTACGCCGATTTAAGAATGCCCACGGCAAGCGCGAGTCTAGCCCACTTCACCTTTTAGCCAATTGCAGCGGCGCCCTCTCGCGCCGAATGGTGACGTCAGCGGACATACACTTATAGACGAAAAGGGTTTGTCTTGGTGTTGCCTATCCCCCATTACAATTTGTACAGAAAGTTTTCAAACACCCTGTATATATATACATATATACACACCTTACCTTATGAACCTTATGTTGTTTCGTGTGTTGGTCTCTCTTCACACGGAGGTCAAGCTGGTGGCCCCGCCTCTAGGTCTGGCCTGGTGGAGGAGCGAGTTGCTTTCTTGCGCTCTCCACCGTACATAGCCAGGCACGCCCGGCTCATCTGGTACTGTCCTGAGCCAGGCATCCAGTCTTTTCTTGAAGACTTCCACTTTGACCCCCGTTACGTTTCTGAGGTCCTTAGGAAGCTGGTTGAAAAGTCTTGGCCCCCTGACAACCAAGCTATTTTCCTTCAGGGTTGAGGAGGTCCCTTGTCGTGCTTTTAATTTGGGAACACTACACATTCTGCCTTTCCTATTTTCCAGTGTTGTTTGAATAAACCTTGGTTAGCTTCCGTCCGAATTGTTCATTCTGACGAAGGTCAAGCTTTTCACTTCACCTTAGACCTACAGTTTAACGTGGAATCCGAACCACGCCCCATCAGCAGCCCAGCGTCTTAACCACTAGGCCACCTAGGGTACCCATTTATCTACCAACCACTTTCTTTATTGTGTGAAAGGATGAACAGCTGGGTTTTGCTGCGCGCAGGCTGCCGTCGGGTCTCGAACCCGGGGCCGATGGATTCGTAGTCAGCGACGCTAGCCACTACACCACCGAGGCGCATATACATATATATATATATATAACGTAAAGAACGACGCTTGTATAGGAGAATATTCCGCGCAAGATGAGAGAGAGAGAACGAAACAAATGAAAAAATGAGGTAACCACCCGGGAATCGAATCCGGGATCTTCCGATTGCCAGTCAGATATGATAACCATCTGACCGGCAATCGGAAGATCCCGGGTTCGATTCCCGGGTGGTTACCTCATTTTTTCATTTGTTTCGTTCTCTCATCTTGCGCGGAATATTCTCCTATACAAGCGTCGTTCTTTACGTTAATTATACTGCGTGTTTGCAGTTTAAATGTGTGTGTGTGTGTGTGTGTGTGTATATATATATATATATATATATATATATATATATATATATATATATATATATATATATATAATATTATATATATATATATATATATATATATATATATAAATTATTTCACGAAAGTAACACGTGAAAAATATTTATGATGAATAAAACCACGAAGGAAAGGGGACACAGAGTGGTGCTCAAGTGCTTGAGCACCACTCTGTGTTTCCTTTCCTTCGTGGTTTTATTCATCGTCCCAAAAAAATGTATACACACTTTAACAGCTGATAGCTCAATTGATGTTTCTTTCTTTCCAGGTTAAACCCATTAGAATTAATAATGGCAGTCAGACTAAGCTTTGAACAAAGGAAATTCATTCTAAAATGCTACTGGAAGTGTGAAAACGCAGTTGAAGTGCAAAGACAGTTTAGGAGGGAGTTTCAAACAGATCCACCAACGCGACTTACCATCACTCGAATTAGAGATAAGTTTGAAGCCGATGGAACTGTTCAGAATGTCCACAAGAAGCGTTCCGGAAGACCACGGACATCGACAAGCCCCACAAAGCAAGAAAGAGTACTGGAAACGTATCACCAAAGTCCAAGAAAATCTGTGCGGCAAGCGAGTCGTGAGGTAGGAATTTCAGAATCGTCTGTCCAACGCATTTTGAAGCGCTGTCAATGGAAAAGTTACATTCCAGAATTAGTCCATGCTATTAATGAAGATGATCCGGACCGAAGAGTGGAGTATTGCGAGTGGTACTTGGCACGATGTGGATGTGGATTGGACGAAGGGGTTTCGTAGAATACCCTCCGCGTTCACCAGACCTCACACCACTAGACTTTTTTTTATGGGGATACTTAAAAGACAAAGTCTACGCTATAAAACCTGCAACAGTCGCTGAATTGAGAGCAGCCATTGAACGAGAATGCACACAAATACCAAACGAAATGTTTCGTGATGTTTGTGATTCCATTGCTTCGCGTTATCAGCAGTGCCTGGACCAGAACGGACGTCAGTTTGAAAACAGGCGTTGACAAAACAATTAAATAATGTCTGTAGATTCTATTACATTTTGAAAATGAAATGTATTTTAATAAACACTGCCTTTATAAGTATTTAAAGTGTGTATACATTTTTTTGGGACGCCCTGTGTATATATATATATATATATATATTTTTAGAGGCGGGGCCACCAGCTTGACCTCCGTGTGAAGAGAGACCAACGCACGAAACATAAGGTTCATAAGGTACTGTGTATATATATATATATAGTAAATTTCACAATTAAACACGTGAAATGAATTAATGATGCAAACTCACGAGGAAAAAAATTATTTCAAGGACGTTTGTGTATTCAGCAATACACCTCGTCAGAGGTGTATTGCTGAATACACGAAAGGCCTTGGAAACATTTTTTCTTTTTCCTTGTAATAATAATAATAATGATTGGGTTTGTTTAGCCTCCTTCGCAACATCTAGTCATATGACGGAGGGGACCTACAGTTTTACGTGGGATCCGAACCACGGGTCGCTACATAATCTGGACGCGGAGGACGGTCTCCCATCCAACTACTACCCAGACCCAATGTCGCTTAACTTCGTTGGTCAACGGGAAGCGGTGTTACGACATTGGCTACAACGTAGCCCTCTTTTTCCTTGTGGGTTTGCATATACACACACACACGAGGGTAATTCAGTAAGTATCTGCACTTTTTATTTTCACATTTGATAGATTATAAACACATCACTTCTCAACATAGTCTCCCTGTTTCTCAATACACTTAGTCCAGCGATCTACAACGTACAAGCTTCCTAATGCCATCATAAAAGAATGTTTTTGGCTGTGCGCGTTGCCAGTCATGCACCGCCTCCTTCAGATCATCACCGCCTTGGAATCGCCGACCTCTCGAAGCGTCTTTTAGTGGTCCAAACAGGTAAAAATCCGAAGGTGCCAGGTCTGGACTGTAGGCTGGATGGTCGAGAACTTCGAATTTAAGTTCTTGAAGGCATTTTCTATTCTGTGCAGCGGTATGAGGGCGCGCATTGTCTTGTAACAGAATAACACCTTCCGACAATCTCCCTCTCTGTTTTGTGCGAATTGTTTGCTTTAACTCATTCCGAAGCATGTCAGAATACGAATAATGATAATGATAACCTTGAACATTATCTAGAGCATGGAACTACAATAACAAGTGCATCAAGTGCATCGTATTCTGTGTGTGTGTGTGTGTGTGTGTATCTAGAGCGCGCGCGAACACATATATATTTACAGTGGCAAACAATGATTGCCCCCCCCCCCCCCGCACAGCTGAAACTAATAGAGGTACAAAAACCTGATTGTTGCATCTTTTAGACAATTTAATTCTACGTCTAAACAAAACCACTCAGTAGTTGGTGTTGCCTCCTTGTGCTTGGCGGACGGCTTCAAGTCGGCAAAGGAAGGAGGTGAGGAGAGACTGAAAATGTCAGTGTCGTACTCAAGATTTCGGAGGATTGTTTCGATGTGCTGCTCCATGGTCCGGCAGCAGAATCGTTCAGTATCCTTCCTGAAAGACCAAGTGGAATCCCTGATGCTTGCTGAACCACCAGCCACCCGATTCTGCCGCCGGACCATGGAGCAGCACATCGAAACAATCCTCTGAAATCTTGAGTACGACACTGGCCTTTTCGAGTCTCTCCTCACCTCCTACCCTTGCCGACTTGACTTGAAGCCGTCCGCCAAGCACAAGGAGGCAACACCAACTATTGAGTGGTTTTGTTTAGACGTAGAATTAAATTGTCTAAAAGATACAACAATCATTTTTTTTTTGTACCTCTATTAGTTTCATCTGTGCAGAGGGGGGGGGGGGGGCAATCATTGCTTACCACCCCTTTTATATATATATATATATATATATATATATATATATATATATTTCAACTGCAAACAACACACAGTATAATTAACGTAAAGAACGACGCTTGTATAGAAGATTATTCCGCGGAAGATGAGGAGGGAGAACGAACAAATGAAAAAAATGAGGTAACCACCCGGGAATCGAACCCGGGATCTTCCGATTGCCGGTCAGATATGATAACCACTACACCATGGGCCTCACCCGATCAGAAGTCGTAATTCTCCTACATACGCGCACAAACCAATGCCCCGAGGGGGCACCTCCCGCATGCCGCACATATATACATTTCAACTGCAAACAACACAGTATAATTAACGTAAAGAACGACGCTTGTATAGAAGAACATTCCGTGCAAGATTCCCTCCTCATCTTGCGCGGAGTGTTCTTCTATACAAGCGTCGTTCTTTGCGTTAATTATACTGTGTGTTGTTTGCAGTTGAAATGTATATATGTGCGGCATGCGAGGGGTGCCCCCTCGGGGCATTGGTTTCTGCGCGTATGTAGGAGAATTACGACTTCTGATCGGGTGAGGCCCATGGTGTAGTGGTTATCATATCTGACCGGCAATCGGAAGATCCCGGGTTCGATTCCCGGGTGGTTACCTCATTTTTTCATTTGTTCGTTCTCCCTCCTCATCTTGCGCGGAATGTTCTTCTATACAAGCGTCGTTCTTTACGTATATATATATATATATATATATATATATATATATATATATATATATATATATATATATATATATATATATACACACACTTTTTAGTAGCTGTAGCGGTAACGCCGTTACTTTTGAGATGTAACGAAAATGGTAACAGCACTACTTTTTAGGGCGATATCAATCGTTACTCGATACTCGTTACTTTCAAACTGATCATTTGACTAGTATCATTTATTAGCTGTTAATTAGCTGTTAGCTCCTCCAAACGAGGACGACTATCAGATGTCAATTTTGAAAAACTAGTGTTCCTGAAATCGAACAACACACACCTAAAAAATCTGCAAGATTAGTTTTTTTGGACAGGCCATTTTTTTTATTTGAGTTTATGTTTTGATTTTTTTGTCATATAGAGTATAATTTGGTATTACAGTTTAAGGCTTTTTCACTCTTTAGTCTTTTCTTAAAAGTAATGGTAGCCGTAACGCGTTACTTTTCCATAGAAGTAACTGAAGCGGTGACGACGTTACTTTTTTATCAATACAACGTTCGCGGTAACGCCGTTACTTATAGAAAGTAACGTGCCCAACTCTGATAATAATAATAAAGGTACTTTACACAATTATTATTATGTAAAATGAAAATCCATGAAAAACTATAGCTATTATTATTATTATTATTATTGCTGTTCACTGACAACTTTCCATATATGACAAATTAACCAGAAAAAAAAAAAAAATCCAGCGCTTGAATGGAAGAACTTAATTTTCGTAACCAATTTAAAGAGAAAAAGAACCGAAAATGTGATGGAAAAGCTGGAAGATAAAAATGAAATGAAAATTCATGAACATAAACAAATAAAGTCGAAGGAGATTGTTTTGTAACTCAATCAAACCCAACCCTCCATAGCTAATTGTGTGCAAATAATAATAATAATAATAATAATAATAATAATAATAATAATAATAATAATAAAATAATAATAATGCTTAGGGTTATTTAACCTTCTCTGTAATGGCACAGGTCGTGACGCAGGAGACCTACGGCTTGCGTGACAACTGAACGGACCCAAACGTCGCCGACCTAACGTTAGGGAATCACTATTGTCATACCCCTTTTATATTAAAAGAACCTGAATAATCTAAAATCAAACAAAAAGTACAAACTATGAGTTGTCAGGAGCCGGACGACTGGATTCATCGTTTTCTTGAAGGGAAGGAGCTACGCGCACGTTCCCTCTCGAAGACGATGGAGCGGCCGCTGTTGCTGCTGCTGCTGCGATAGGATTGACGACGAAAGCACCTTCTTTGGACCTTTTCTTGCTGGTTCCCTTACCCGCAGTGGGGCTTTCTCTTTCGGTGCTAAAATGCGAAGGTCTGAAAAAGCCCATCGCCTCATCAACCTCATCCTGAAAATTAATAAAAGTAACGAGAAACATTACTGAACCAATAAACAATGCTAAATTTTTCTTTACTGGAGAGGCGTTATGCTAGTCACGAACGTACCAATGATTCAAATTATTCTGCACTTCTACTGTACAAATGGTACTTTTATATATATATAAAGGGTGATCCAGAGAAATGGGACCCAAAAGAAACCCCTGTAACTCTTAAAGTATAAGTCCTTTTATAAAATCATACGCATCATTCGAAAGAGGATAGTTACAAGTTTGTACAGGATTGTATAGGTTTTGACAATACAAGACAAGATAAGATAAGATACAAAACAAAATAAGTGTTAGTTAAAACTAACCCTTCAAGATGACTGCATGGACTGTGGAACAGCTGCGTTTCATAACTGAGCAATATTATGAGCATGGAAGAAGTGTAGTTTCAGCTCAAAGATCTTTCAAGACAAATTTTCAGATGTCAAAATCACCTTCTAAGAAAGTAATCCGTCGGTGTCAGAAATTTTTCCCTAACTGGCAGCATTGGAAAAAGAAAACCAACTGGAAGAGTGCGCACAGCAAGGATAGACGAGATCATTAACAGAACTCATGAAATTGTACAGGATAATCCTAACATAAGCATCAGACGTGCTTCTCAGCTGTTAGGAGTTGGATATGGAACACACCGTATATTCAAGCAAAATTTAAGGCTCTTTCCATATCAAATTCAAACAGTGCAACAACTAAACGATGGAGATTTCGCACGAAGACGACAATTCTGTCAATGGATCCAACAGAAGGTAAATGACACCACCAATTTTCTAGCAACTTTGATTATGTCAGACGAAGCCCATTTTCACTTGAATGGAACTGTAAACAAACAAAATTGTCGTTTCTGGGCAACAGAAAATCCATTGAATATTACTGAAGTCCCGTTGCATAGTCAGCGTGTAACTATTTGGTGTGGTCTTACTGCATCTCAGATCATAGGGCCGTACTTTCTCGAGGATTCCACCGGAAACACGGTCACTGTAAATGGTGATCGCTACGAAAAAATGTTGACCGATTTCCTTATTCCTAAATTAAGAGATCTTTGTCTAGAAAACCACTGGTTCCAACAAGACGGAGCTACCTGCCATACCACGAGGAACTGCGTGGCAGTTTTGCGTCAAACGTTTCCAGGCGAGTTAATCTCAAGATTTGGAGACGTTGAATGGCCCGCAAGGTCTCCGGGTTTTTCTCCCTTAGATTATTATCTCTGGGGATATTTAAAGAGGAGGGTCTACAGAAATAACCCAACGACCTTGCAAGAATTGAAGGCCGCCATCACAAATGAGATACAGGCCATACCACCGCACACTCTTGCAAAAGTGATGCAGAACTTACAAGCGAGAACACTGGAATGCTTGGCAACTAATGGAGCACATTTGAAAGGAGTCATTTTAAAAAAATAAATATTTCATAATAAACTTGTAACTCTACTCTTTCGAATGATATATAGTTTTTATGAAAGGAATTAAATATTAAGAATATTTGGTTTTTTATGGGTCCCATTTATCTGGATCACCCAGTATGTATATATATATATATATATATATATATATATATATATATATATATATATATATATATATATATATATATATATTAGTGATGTAGGTCGCATCCGCATCCGCACTCTGGACTGCGGATGTCGTGCGGATGTGGACCGTTGAGATAAAATGTCATTAATAAGCGGAAATTATCAAATTCTACTATATTAATAGAACTAGTTCATTGTGCGCAAAAGTGATGCAAGCGACAAGACGAGAGGCTGTTCTTGTATGAAGTTACTCTCTTGCAACCTACTTAGATCCACGTTACAAAGCTAAGTTATTTTCACCTAGTACATTAGAACGAGTTAAATCATCACTTGGCAAAGCAGCTGAAGAGCTTCAATCTCTTGAATCTGTCGCTTCGCCACCCACCAAAAAATAAAAGTTTCAGTGACAGAACCAACACCTTCAACAAGCAAATCTATCACAGAATCTGTCTCTCAGTTTCTTGAGTCAAGCAGCAATGACGAGACCTACGCGATGTCAAAAGATGTAGTAAAAATGATCGAGAGCTATCACCAAGAAAAACGCCTGGCTGCATGTGACAATCCTATTAGTTGGTGGAAAAATACGCAGAATATCTATCCATACTTGAGTAAACTTGCGAGGAAACATTTAGCCTGTCCTCCAACAAACGTGCCAAGCGAGAGATTATTTAGCAGTGCTGGATTAATATATGATAAAGAGAAACAGACTGGCAGCAGAAAAGGCAGAAAAATTAATGTTCCTTAAGCATAACCTTCCTATAATTAAGTTTGAACATTAAACGATGAACATCTTAGTTTACTTTATTTTAATTACTCATTTATAAATATGCCTAATAAAACTTTAAACTTAATATAAATAGTTATCAAGCTAATTAAAGATCTCTCTCTATAAGGGTGGAGGTTGGGGAAAGAGGTCGGTGGGGTGCATTTGAGTTGGGTTCACGTCCCGCATCCTGGTAACACAATTATGGTTTCTAATTGTGGCTGAAACTCAACAAAATATAACGAATTTATTTGCAGACGAATTCACTAATTGATTTCTATATTAGTTAGATGCTTGATATTATTTTATATGTTCAGAGAAAAGTACAGCAATTATTGTACAATTAATCAATTATACTACATTATAGCTACAGCTCTCTCTATATAATAACTTATTATATACGTTAAACACAACAAATCTCGAATATATCCTAAAAAATAACGAAAATGTAGACATCCGCATCCGCGGATGTTGAAATCAAACATCCTCATCCGCATCCGCAGATGTGAAAAAAATGACATCCGCTACATCACTAATATATATATATATATATATATATATATATATATATATATATATATATATATATATATATATATATATACAGGGTGTCCGAGAATTATCTGTACAATTTTTGGCTGTTATTAAAAGTCAACCATGAAGTGTAGAAATTCCAGTGTTGTCCCATTTTAGAGAATCTCATTAAGTTTTTTCTGATACCAAGTTTTGACAAGTTTTTTAGAAATTCCAGTGTGTCCGTACATTATCTGTACAATTTCATCTTTTAATAAAATTCTTGATAACACACGTAAAATTCTTAAACAAGATTATTTAGAATCTGTATTTTCAAAAGTTTCTTTTATTAAAGTAACGTTGTTACAAACATTCGATATGTGCACCATTAGTAGTGATTCGCAAAACATCCAATCGATACTCCAAATGTTGCCATGTACGCTGCAGCATATCCACATCAATTCGCTCAATAGCAGCTGTGATTCTTGCTTTTAAATCATCAATGTCTGTCACCCGCGTACATTTCTAAAAAACTTGTCAAAACGTGGTATCAGAAAAAACTTAATGAGATTCTCTGTAAAATGGGACAACACTGGAATTTCTACACTTCATGGTTGACTTTTAATAACAGCCAAAAATTGTAGATAATTCTCGGACACCCTGTATGTATATATATATATATATATATATTATATATAATATATATATATATATATATATATATATATATACACACACACACACACACAAATTTTGAAAGGCCATTTACTCCTTTATCTAATCAGACATAAAAATTAAACACTCAACACACGGGTTTGAAGAAATGCGTTCAATTATACTTCCGATGTTTATCATCAACATTCCAATCCAGTTGATGGAGTAAGATTTCTAAATGGGGTAGGCCATGCAACGAGAGTAATAAAAAAAAAGGAGAAAAGTGTTCAAGGATTTTATACATAGAGCTATTTAGTTAACACTATACAGAAGTGTGTTCAAATGATGAAACAAATCAAACAAAAAGTCTATAAGAATTTTATTCATACATATATTTTTAAATTGTAATTATAAACCCAAAGCCATAAATCACATAGGTTAAAATCAGGTGATCTGGCTGGCCACTCGATGGGAACTCTATACGACTAATGTTGATGAAGCCAATTCCTACCAACGTCATTAGTAAACTGGCAAAACTTACTTTCTCAATACCTGGCAATAACATTTTCCATCCATCGTATCTGTCGAGTCCTGAATAACCAATACACGTCCAAAGTGTTAGTGTAGCCGTTTTAACGGGTTTACCCAGTCGTATTTTGGGTTTTTTTGCTCGCCCAGTGATGAACGTTGTGTTTGTTTGTTTCCTTTACTCGTTAAACCGAAGACACATTCATCTGAAAATTTGATCTTTCGAAACAAATCTGGATCACTGTTGAACTTTTGTCTCATTGTTTCAGCAAGCTGCAGCCGTCTATCAGAATCATTGTCATATAAGCTGAGAGTAAATGGGTTTGTAATCATGGTGCCCCTGTTGAGTTCAATATTTTTGCTACTGAAAATTTGGAAATACCCAACTCCTCCGCGATATTTCTCGTTGAAGTTGTTGGATCGACTTGAAAATTGTTGCAGTTACTGGCCTTCCACTTCTTGGACGATCTTTTACGAGGCTCCCTGTTTCCAAAAGTTTGAGCCTCCAGTATCGAAGAGTGGTTGCATTTGGTGGTGATTTATTATATTTTTCTTGAAATAAACGCAAACTTTCTTCACACTTATTATATTATAAGAAGTAGCCCACGATACAAGATACACTTTTTCTTCATTACTGTATTCCATCCTTACTAACAGGGAAGGTGACGGGCTAGGGCCTTCCTGTTCTAGCCTTGGGTCATTCCTGGCCTGGTATAGTTGCTTTGTATCGCATACAATGCAGTGATATCACTGGAATTTTTTTATTATTAACAAATTATTTGTATGAATAAAATCCTTAAAGACCTTTCTCCCACCCTGTATATATGCATAATGCACCCCCACAGGGGAAAATAAAAAGATTCCAAGGCCTTTCGTACATTTACCACCACCTCATCAAGGAAAATAAGTATAGAAAAATATATATATGCTTCTTACTTTAGGGAATAAAGACAAAATGAGAAATATATTTATTACAGCAAAAGCTTTTGACCTACACTAAGGTTTTCATCAGGGGTGAGTGAGTAGGGATAGCAGCAGTCCAATATATAAAACAGCCTGATCCTAATACCCATTCTCCTTATATATATATATATATATATATATATATATATATATATACACACAGGGTGTCCGAGAATTATCTGTACAATTTTTGGCTGTTATTAAAAGTCAACCATGAAGTGTAGAAATTCCAGTGTTGTCCCATTTTACAGAGAATCTCATTAAGTTTTTTCTGATACCACGTTTTGACACGTTTTTTAGAAATGTACGCGGGTGACAGACATTGATGATTTAAAAGCAAGAATCACAGCTGCTATTGAGCGAATTGATGTGGATATGCTGCAGCGTACATGGCAACATTTGGAGTATCGATTGGATGTTTTGCGAATCACTAATGGTGCAAATATCGAATGTTTGTAACAACGTTACTTTAATAAAAGAAACTTTTGAAAATACAGATTCTAAATAATCTTGTTTAAGAATTTTACGTGTGTTATCAAGAATTTTATTGAAAGATGAAATTGTACAGATAATGTTCGGACACACTGGAATTTCTAAAAAACTTGTCAAAACTTGGTATCAGAAAAAACTTAATGAGATTCTCTGTAAAATGGGACAACACTGGAATTTCTACACTTCATGGTTGACTTTTAATAACAGCCAAAAATTGTACAGATATTTCTCGGACACCCTGTATATATATGAAAAGAAGGACCAACACAACAGCAAACATTTCCATTTATTTTTTATACTTCCGATGTTTCAACAAATCTTTTGTCATCATCAGTGAATTATAAGTCTTAAAACCTTAAAACAAAAATGAGAATAATGAAAATTACATCAATACACAATTAAAATTAAATCACTACAAAAAATTAAAATCATTAAAATTAAATTAAAATTAAAATTACCTCAACTCATAAATACACAATGTTTACATCAACCTCCATACTTGGCAGAAACTGAGAGAAAACTGTGTGGTCAGTAAATTAGAAGGTATGATATGTCTATGAAAATCAGTTGGTTAGTTAAAAGAGCTGTAATTTGTAAGATGAGCTATTATTGTTAATGGAAGGTTTGTTTCTAGAAGATGTACAAAGATTCTAAAATTCGGAGTTCTGTAAGGTTATTGGATCTGGTTAGAATTTCGAACCAAGTTTTGTGAAGGAGATGGTTGTTTTCATTACTATGGTTTCTAATTGCAGATTGTGGTGGGCTACTGAGGGGATGGTTAGTACGGACTGATAAGCCCAAATGTTGAGAAAGGCGTACCTCCAGTTGGAGTTGAGTACTGCCAATATACGCAGCCTTACAGCTGTCGCACGTGTATTTGTAAACAACATTAGGGCATACAGTTTTGGGGAATTTGTCTTTGAACTTTAACAAATTTGATAATTTAAGTGGGTTGACAAGGGCGAATCTAAAATTTATTTGGGGATAACTAGACTTGAGCAGTTTGGACACTTCACCTCGAATATGCAATGATAAATAACCATAAAAAGGTAATTTAATATATCTGGTTTCTTTTTGTACTGTAGTTATGGGGAGTTTAGTATTAAAAGTGTTATTTAAAGTGGTTGTCAAAAAGATTAGAAGGGTAGTAATTATTAATAAAGTACTGTCTTAAAAATTTAAATTCTTCGTTTAATGAAAAGTAATCTGAACAAATCCGCTAACTTCTTGTTAATAATGTTACTATAGCACTAATCTTATATTTATAAAACATACAACTTAAATAATTGGTTCCCAAACCAGTAAAAGTTTGTTTTCTAAATAGTGAGGTCTGGAACTTCTTGTTATAATAACCCATTTAACTAGAACACCCAGGAAAGGTAAACTATTATTTGTTTCGTTTTCACATGTGTACTTAATATTACTATGTTGTTTAAGAAGATAACGAAGAAAAAAGTTTTACGTGTGAAGGATGTTTAAATATTAAAAAAGTGTCATCCATGTATCTTCTGTAATATACGGGTTTAAAACTATTAGGACAACTTTTCAACCAAATTTCTTCGTAATGGCAAAAAAATGCATTTGCGTGTTGAGCTCAACGGGGAACCCATAGCTACCCCATCAATTTGGCTGTAAAGGTTGCTATTAAATAAGAAAAGATTATCAAAACACGCTATTTCGAGGAGGTTCTTAAATTGAGTCTGAGTGAGGCCATTAATAAGAGTATTATCAGTAGTGAATAACTTGTTTAGTATGATATCTAATGTTTTTTTAATGGGACATTAGTAGTGTTGCTTGATTCAACAGTTTACATAAACAGAATGGAGACAATTTTGTCGGATACATCTAAATTTAAAAGGGTAAAAGAGAATGTTCTGTCTAAATTGTTAAAACTCGAAGATAAACTTAATAGGTTTTTGCGTAAATTAAAAAATAGTAATATTATTGATGACAACACACAATTTTTTGTTTGCTTCTGGTTGTAATCCAGGAATTCTATACGGTTTACCCAAAGTCCATAAGCCAAATTTCCCACTAAGACTTATTCTTTCAGCCTGTGGTACATTCAATTATAACTTAGCCAAATTCTTCATTCCCTTGCTTTCAAAACTTACCTATAATGATTATTCCATTAACAACTCGTTTGATTTTGCTAAAGATATAAAAGAGATCAATCGTGCCAATTCTCTTACTGTGGCCAGTTTTGATGTCTCATCATTATTTACTAATGTCCTTTTAAAAAAACATTAGATATCATACTAAACAAGTTATTCACTACTGGTAATACTTTTATTAATGGCCTCACTCAGACTCAATTTAAAAACCTCCTTGAAATAGCGTGTTTTGATAATCTTTTTTTATTTAATAGCAACCTTTACAGCCAAATTGATGGGGTAGCTATAGGTTCCCTGTTGAGCCCAACACTAGCAAATGCATTTCTTTGCCATTACAAAGAAATTTAGTTGAAAAGTTGTCCTAATAGTTTTAAACCTGTATATTACAGAAGATACGTGGATGACACTTTTTTAATATTTAAACATCCTTCACACGTAAAACTTCATTATCTTAATAAACAACATGGTAATATTAAGTACACATGTGAAAACAAAACAAATAATAGTTTACCTTTCCTGGATGTTCTAGTTAAATGGGTTAATAACAAGTTCCAGACCTCACTATTTAGAAAACAAACTTTTACTGGTTTGGGAACCAATTATTTAAGTTGTATGTTTTATAAATATAAGATTAGTGCTATAGTAACATTATTAACAAGAAGTTACCAGATTTGTTCAGATTACTTTTCATTAAACGAAGAATTTAAATTTTTAAGACAGTACTTTATTAATAATTACTACCCTTCTAATCTTTTTGACAACCAATTAAAGAAATTTTTAAATAACACTTTTAATACTAAACTCCCCATAACTACAGTACAAAAATTAACCAGATATATTGAATTAACTTTTTATGATTATTTATCATTGCGTATTCGAGGTGAAATGTCCAAACTGCTCAAGTCTAGTTATCCCCAAATAAATTTTAGATTCGCCCTTGTCAACCCACTTAAATTATCAAATTTGTTAAAGTTCAAAGACAAATTCCCCAAAACTGTATGCCCTAATGTTGTTTACAAATACACATGCAACAGCTGTAAGGCTGCGTATATTGGCAGTACTCAACTCCAACTGGAGCCTGAGGTACGCCTTTCTCAACATTTGGGCTTATCAATCCATACTAACCGTCCCCTCAGTAGCCCACCACAATCTGCAATTAGAAACCATAGTAATGAAAACAACCATCCCCTTCACAAAACTCAGTTCGAAATTCTAACTAAATCCAATAACCTTACAGAACTCCGAATTTTAGAATCTTTGTACATCTACAGGGTGGGCGGAAAGTAGCTCCCTATTTTGGATTGGTAAAAAAATACGTATATTATCCATTTATTTCAGAAGAAATAATATGAAAAGGTAGGCATACATGGTAGGTTTTCTCTAAAATTCAATGTGGGCTCCAACTCTTTCCACCAGCTTCTGGAGCCGCCTAGGAATGGCGTCCACTGACTTTAGCAGGAACTCCGGCGGGATGGAGGACATGACTTCCCGAATTCGGTCCTCCAGTTCTTCCAATGTCCTCGGTTTGGTGCGGTAGACTTCTTCCTTTACCCACCCCAAAGAAAGAAGTCGCACGGTGTCAAGTCGGGGCTCCTGGCTGGCCATTGATGTGGACCACGACGACCCATCCAACGCCCAGGGAAGTGGGCATCCAGCCACTCACGGACAACAAGAGCGAAGTGCAGAGGGGCGCCATCTTGCATAAATATCAGATCGTCGATGTTCTCCCATGTGCTGACAACCGGCCAGACCTCGTTTCGCAACATAGCAAGGTACCGCTCAGCACTTCGCTCTTGTTGTCCGTGAGTGGCTGGATGCCCACTTCCCTGGGCGTTGGATGGGTCGTCGTGGTCCACATCAATGGCCAGCCAGGAGCCCCGACTTGACACCGTGCGACTTCTTTCTTTGGGGGTGGGTAAAGGAAGAAGTCTACCGCACCAAACCGAGGACATTGGAAGAACTGGAGGACCGAATTCGGGAAGTCATGTCCTCCATCCCGCCGGAGTTCCTGCTAAAGTCAGTGGACGCCATTCGTGGGCGGCTCCAGAAGCTGGTGGAAAGAGTTGGAGCCCACATTGAATGTTAGAGAAAACCTACCATGTATGCCTACCTTTTCATATTATTTCTTCTGAAATAAATGGAAAATATACGTATTTTTTTACCAATCCAAAATAGGGAGCTACTTTCCGCCCACCCTGTACATAGAAACAAACCTTCCATTAACAATAATAGCTCATCTTACAAATTACAGCTCTTTTAACTAACCAACCGATTTTCATAGACATATCATACCTTCTAATTTACTGACCATACAGTTTTCTCTGTTTCTGCCAAGTATGGAGGTTGATGTAAACATTGTGTATTTACGAGTTGAGGTAATTTTAATGATTTTAATTTTCTGTAGTGATGTAATTTTAATTGTGTATTGATGTAATTTTCATTATTCTCATTTTTGTTTTAAGGTTTTAAGACTTATAATTCACTGATGATGACAAAAGATTTGTCGAAACGTCTGAAGAATAAAAAATAAACGGAAATGTTTGCTGTTGTGTTGGTCCTTCTTTTCATCTGTAAGCTCCGTTTCCCTAAGGAGAAGTCAATAGTTTTGATATATATATATATATATATATACAGGGTGATTTCAGGAAAGAGTACATTAAATTAGAGGATGAAATCCTTGGATAATTCTAAACCAATGTCTCTATGGTAAAATGTCAGATTCTGCATAGTTTCCATGTTACAATACATTTAAGATGTTGTATTAATGAGAGTGAATATGAAGTGAGACCACCGTAGGTTTTTGTAATCATTTATTCACAGAGCTCTACAGTGTGACCCCTGTTTGTTACAACCAAAAGGAAATGTTCACAGTTGCCCCCTTCTGCCTCAATGCAGGCCTGTACAGTGTACACATCGTACCATTGAATGTCTGACGCGTTCCAGAAGAGAACATTTTGCCCAAGCATCAAGAGAATATCTGGATACTGTTTATGACAACAGGTGGATAGGGCGTGGTGGCCCCGTTCCCTGGCCACCCCGCTCCCCAGATCTTAACCTTTTGGATTTCTACCTGTGGGCCATTTAAAGACGTTGGTGTATGATACAGAGGCTCAAACAAGAGAGGAATTATGGTCACGTGTTCGTGACAGGTGCGAGCAAATTAAACATAGTCCAGGCATTCTGGAACGGGTCAGGCATTCACTGGTACGACGTGTACAGGCCTGCATTGAGGCAGAAGGGGGTAACTTTGAACATTTCCTTTAGGTTATAACAAAGAGGGGTCACACTGTAGAGATCTGTGAATAAATGATTACAAAAACCTAGGGCGGTCTCACTTCATATTCACTCTCATTAATACATCATCTTAAATGTATTGTAACATGGAAACTATGCAGAATCTGACATTTTACCATAGACACATTGTGGTTTAGAATTATCCAAGGATTTCATCCTCTAATTTAATGCAGTCTTTGCTGAATCACCCTGTATATATATATATATATATATATATATATATATGTGTGTGTGTGTGTGTGTGTGTGTGTGTGTGTGTGATAAGTCTACCTATTTTTATAGATCGTGTATAGAACGTGCGTGGCCAGTCATTTATCAGTGAGAAAACCTTGCACCTCATAAAAATTTGAATATTGGCCAAAAACTTGCGCTTCTAATAAATCACTTTGTTATTGTGGCTTCATCCCATTAATTAAACATCTCGTAACTGAGAATATTCACGTAACACTTCTTACTTGATTAGTTGCCATTGCTTCAGTTTCAGTCAAATCAACTTTCAACAAAATCAACAAAAACCTACGGCAGTCTCACTTCATATTCACTCTCATTAATACATCATCTTAAATGTATTGTAACATGGAAACTATGCAGAATCTGACATTTTACCATAGAGACATTGTGGTTTAGAATTATCCAAGGATTTCATCCTCTAATTTAATGCAGTCTTTGCTGAATCACCCTGTGTATATATATATATATATTTTTTTTTTTTTGTATTGGGGCGTTTACCGCCACTTCCCGCTATATGGTAGCGGATATCATGGCGAGGCGGAATACGAGAAAGAGAAAGAGAAACGGAGACGGAGAAAAGGCACTAGAAAAGGGAGAACAGCGGACTACAGGTGAGAAGTCACCTAAAGCTCAGATAGGATGCGAGATTGGGAGAGGAAGAGGAAAAGTCGGTCAAGCGAGAAGAGAGGGCTCTCAGCGAGCATAAGGCGTAAACGTTCGGGGAGGGGGAAATCAGAAAGGAACGGGAAGGCGCGACGACGTACTGACGACAGGGTGGGGCATTCCACAAGGATGTGAGAGACGGTGAGGGGCGACTGGCAGGAGGCGCAACGAGGAGCCTCCTGCCGGAACATAAGATAGCCGTGCGTGAGGCGCGTATGGCCGATGCGAAGCCGCGCAAGGACGACCTCTTTGTGTCTGGAGCGGTGGAAAGAGGACACCCAATATGACAGACGGGGGCGGATGGACCAGAGTTTATTTCCGGTGGCATCGTCCCAGGACTGTTGCCACATGCGGTCGTAAAAGGAACGAAAGACCTGCACATAGTCTGAGAAGGGGAGCGGGCGGGGGAGGGGAGGGAGCGGGCGGGGGAGGGGAGGCAGCGAGGCGGCGGACCGGGCTATGCGGTCCGCCGCCTCATTACCGGAAACACCAACATGGGCGGGAACCCAGCAGAAGGTGACCCGGATCCGGTGAACGGTGTGCAGGACATGGTACTCCTGTTGAATAAGGCGTACGAGGGGGTCCGGGGAATCATAGCGCTCGAGCGCCTGAAGGGCGCTCAGCGAGTCCGAAAAAATGGTACAGGAGGACCGCGAACAACCCGATACCAGACGGAGGGCTTCCAGAAGGGCAAAGAGCTCCGCGGAAAAGATGGAGGCCTGAACCGGCAGGGGGATACCCCGGGAGGTAGGTGACAATGACGGAAGAGACGGCGGCCGCGACACCTGCAGGGGAGCGCGAGCCGTCGGTGTAGACGGGAACGTCGTCCGAATGGACGGGAAGATGGGCCAGAAAAAAAGACCGGAGGACGGCAGGAAGAGACTCCTTACGCAGGCCACGGAGCGCCTGGCAACGGCAGATAGGGGTGGTCCGCCAGGGGGGGCGACAGATCGAAGGAGAACGGCAGAATAGAGGGTGGGGGGATCCCCAGGGACGAGAAAATCTCGGCCAGAGAGGCAGCGAAATGCCACGTGTCAGGCCGGGGTAGCGCCTGGGAGATCGCGGAGAAGAGTAGGGACATCGGAAGGCGGCAGATGCGAAGGTAACACTTCGCCATGAGAAGGCCCCGGCGAAGGGTCAGGGGGGGGTGTCCACAGTCCACCTGAAGATTAGCGACAGGGGACGAGCGGAAGGCACCCGACGCCAGGCGAAGGCCACGGTGGAGAAGAGGATCCAGCATACGGAGTGCCGGAGAGGAGGCGGAGCTGTAGACCACACAGCCGTAGTCGACACGGGATTGCACCAGGGAGGCGTACAGGCGCAGCAGAGTACGCCTGTCCGCCCCCCAGGTCGTGTGGGACAGATGACCCAAAAGGGAGAGGGTGCGGCGAGATGTTTGCCGCAACCGCCTAAGGTGTGGAACCCAACCGAAAAATCCGTCGAGGGTCATACCCAGGAATCTAACGGATGGGACGAGGGGAAGAGGAGTGCCGGCAAGGGTAAGGGCGAAGGTATGCGACAGACGGAGGCGCCGAGGACGGAAAAGCATACTGGAAGACTTAGAGGGTGAGAAAGCATAGCCAACCGAGGACGCCCAGCGAACCACCGCGTTGATGGCTAGCTGGAGCCGACGTTCAGCCAAAGACGGGAGGCGGCCAGAGCAATAGATAGCCAGGTCATCGGCATAGAGGGAGCTACGAACGGATGTAGGCAGGACCGTAGCGACTGTGTTCATCACGAGTGAGAAACACAAGACGCTAAGGACACTACCCTGAGGGACACCCTCCTCCAACGGAAAGCGGTCAGAGAGGGCAGAACCGATGCGGACGCGGAAAGAACGGGCGGACAAGAAGTTATAAATAAAGGAAGGGAGAAAGCCTACGAAACCCAGGGAGCGTAAGCAGTCGAAGACCGCGCTCCGCCGGGTAGTATCGTAGGCCTTCTGGAGGTCGAAAAAGACGGCGAGTACAAATTGACGCCGGGAGAAAGCCTCCTGCACGTCATGGCTAAGGAGAAGGAGGGGGTCGGTGGTAGACCGGAAGCGCCGGAAACCAGCCTGGGTAGCAGGGTACTGGTCACTCGCCTCCAAGGTAAAGGACAGCCGCGAGGCGACCATCGCCTCCATCACCTTGCAGGCACAGCATGTTAGGGAAATGGGGCGATAGTTCGACGGGAGTGAGAGGTCTTTATCGGGCTTCGGGATGGGGACGACGATGGACTCACGCCATCGGTCCGGAAATGAACCCTCCAACCAAATCCGGTTATAGAGGTCCAGTAGAAAGCTGAGAGCAGAGGGGTGGAGATGCCGTAAAAAGTCATAGGGGATATTATCGGGGCCGGGGGCGGAGGGCCTCCCGAAGCTCTGTCATGTGGAAGAGGTGATTATAGGGGTCATCCCTATGAGGTGGAAATTCCGGTGGGTCGCGGCGGGAGTGTGGGGAATCGGAACTGGAGATGGCTGCAAAGTGCGCCGCGAGTGCGTTCGCGACGGCCTCCGGATCGGACACGAACTCGTCGTCCCCGACCCGAAGCACCGGGGGTCGAGGGGGGACACGGGTCCCCTCAAAGCTACGCACCTTGCGCCAAACAGTCGAGGGGGCAGTCGAGGAGGAGATCCCGGACACGTAACTCCGCCAGGAGGTACGCCGGGCCAGTTTCAGGACCCGACGGGCCACTGCCTTCAGGCGCTGAAATTCTATCTTGTGCTCCAGCTGGCGGGTCCGGTAGAAGCGGCGGCCGGCACGGCGCCGCTCCTGAACGGCATGGGAGCACTCTGGGGTCCACCATGGGACGCTTCGCGGCCTGGGGGAGCCAGAGGTACGGGGGATGCAACTGGCGGCAGCCGAGAGGATCTTACTCTCGAGGAAGGCCAGGGCCTCATTGACGGAGGGAAAGGCAGGAATTGATGGCGAGATCGCCGTGCCCCTCGCGTATGAGGCCCAGTCTGCTCGGGCGAACAGCCAGCGCGGGCGGACAGAGGTGGGGGGGAGGAGACGGGTCGGGGTAAGACACACTGGGAAATGGTCACTGCCGGAAGAATCCGGCAGGACCTCCCAGGTGAACTCCGTCACGATTTCGAGGGAAACCAGGGAAAGGTCGATACAGGTGAAAGTGTCATGGGCCGAGTGAAGGCAGGTTGGGGAGCCATCGTTCAGAAAGGTGAACTCGAGCTCGTCCATAAGGGAGAGAAGGGTCCCGGAGAGAAAGGTGGAGCAAACGTCCCCCCAGGCCGGGTCCCGACTGTTGAAGTCCCCGAGAATCAGAAAAGGGCGGGGAAGCTGGAGAATTAGGTCACGGAGAGAATCGGGTGGAGGGCGTACGTTAGGGGAGAGGTAAAGAGAGCAGACCGTGAGCTGGCGCCCCAAGGAAAGGCGCACGGCCACAGCTTGCAGGACTGTACGGAGCGGGAGGGGGCGGAAAGGGACGGAGCGGTGCACGAAGACCGCGGCGCCCCCCTCCCCGCCCCATCGAGAGGCGGGGAAGGGAGCCCGCAGTAACCGGACACTCGAGGGAGGGAACGGGATTCCAGAATCGTCTCCTGAAGGCAGAAACACGCCGGACACCTGGAGGCCAGGAGAGAGGAGAGACTCTCGAGGCCTACCAGGAGCCCGCGGATGTTCCACTGCAGGAGCGAGGTATAGGGAGGGGTAGGAAGGTCAGCGTAAAGGATGGTTATGGGGGGTGGGCCGATCGGGCGGCCCGAGATTAAAGAGGGAATCGGAAAGCCCCGGAGTTCAGCGAGGGACGCCGAACGAGGGCGAAGGCGAGGGTCACCCCGACGAGGGGGCGATGTGGAACCAGACGCCGGCAAGTCCTCCAAAAGAGGAGTCTCCCGGACGTCCGGGGGAGAGCGATGCAGAGAAGGGGATGTGAGAGGTATCCAGAATGCCCCTCCCTTCACCGGAGGTGCGGGGGAGGCAGGACTACGAGGGGGAGTGGAAAATAATACCTCACCCAGAGGCATTGGCAGGTCGAGGAGAGAGATGGGGCGGGTCAAACGCGGGGGCGTGCACGTCCCACCCACGCCGACCAGGCGGGCGAGTTCCCCCTCCAGTGGGTCCATCGACCGGGCCGGAGAGGGGTGTATCTCAGCCCCCACCACGAGGGCCGTCGGGGACCCCAGGGGGGAGCGTGCATAACGGTTGCGCAGTGGGGAGGGTGAGGACACCGGGGCGGTAGGGCGAAGGGGGCGTTTGTGTTTGGGAGAGGAAGGTGATGCGAGGCTTATGGCTTCGAACCTTTCGGGGTCACCACTGGCGCGGCGCTTGCGGCCCCTACCCCTCCGTCGTGCGGCCCGCATGGGTGACGGCGGGTCACGATCCGGAATGGGGGTGGCCGAAGGCGCCGGTGGAGAGGGCGTAGAAGGGGCAGGGGGGGTTGCCGACGAAGCATCGGCGTTCGCGGAGGGAGCACGTGGGGACGAGCTGGTAGTACGGGGAGCCGCGGTAGGAGTCCGCTGGGCGGCAGAGGATGGACTGGGAGTAGCGGACACGGTGGGTGGAGGCGCGTTGGGAACCGCCGGTGAGGACGGGGTCCGGGAACGGAGAGCCTCGGCGTACGAGGCACCACGCCGGGCCTCGCAGCCACGCAACCGCTCCCGCGCCTCCCGAGCGCTGAGAAACTCTGATGAACAGAGGGCCCGAACCTCCCTTTCAAAGAGGAAGGACGGGCAAGAGCGGGATGAAGCAGGGTGTGGTCCATGGCAGTTGGTGCAGGAAGGCGAAGCAGTACAGGGCAAGGGGTGGGGAGGGCCGCCGCAGCGGACACACAACGGGGCCGGCTGACGGCAGGAGCTGCTCACGTGGCCAAACCTATTACACTGAAAACAGCGCGTAGGATCTGGCACGTATGGTCGTACTGAGAATTCGCACGCTCGTCTCTCACCAAAGCCCCAGAATACCGAAACGGGGGGCACCAGTGAGTCGAAAGTGAGGAGCAGGCGAGAAGGGGCGGTTGGGGACCGCGATCTGTCGGGAAAGCGGTACACCCTCACAACACACTGGGAGGCGAGGTCAATCTGGAGGTCTTCCACCGGGATGGGTAGAAGACGAGCAGCGTAAATTGTGCCCTGGCACTGATTGAGGCGGGGGTGGGGAGTCACCGTGATCCCGCAGCCCAGGACATCGGGGATAGCGAGCAGAGAGGAGGTTTCGGCAGAGGAACGCGACCTTATCAAAATGGAGCCATCCCTCTGAGGCCGAAGGTCAAAACGCGCCGTCCCCGTCTTCCCATGGATCGCTCGAAAGAGGCGTTCGTGGTTAGTGGGGAGGGGCTTGGAGGAGGAGGGGCGGAGGACGAGGAACTTGTCCATCGTCCTAAGGCCGAGTGAAGCCGTCTGGCCAAACACCACCGGAACTTCGAGGGGGCGAGAAGACGAGAAAGGCGGACGGCGACGTCGGGTCCCACGTCCACCAGGGGCCGAGGGGGCCGGGGGCGATGAGGCCCGACCGGAGTGGGAGGCGACCGGGGCCGCGGGCCTCCCACCTGAGGGCGAAAAAGCAGGTGGGTCCCTATCGGGACGTGGAATATGGGGGGATCCAGGGGTCGGGGGGTCCACTGCAGGTCCATCCGCTAGCGGGGGTCGGGCAGCGGCGCCACGAGCCTGGGGAAGAGAGGGAGAGGAGGTGTCGGCAAGAAGAGCAGACGGGGTGGGCGAGGGCTGCCGACTGCCCTTACCAGACCCACGGTCCAAAGAGGTAGTCAGAGGGAGGTCAGATGCACAAGCCGGGTCGTCAACGAGGTCCATTAGATTTGTAAGTGTTTCCATAGAAAATTTTTATTGTTGTTTCGCGCCCGGGGCCGCGGGGAACCGATTACCCGGGGAACCGATTACCCGGGGCCCAAGGGGACCAAGCGCACGCCGGCGGGGGGTGGGTGCCTCGTCCCATGTAGGTACCCCCGTTTCAAAAGGGGCCCTTGCAGCGTCGAGAGTTCTCCCCCGCCGGCAGCAAAGACCAAGGCCCCCCAGGGTCCCAGGCCTGGGCACCCTACCAGCCAACTTAGTCCGGCCCCGGCCATGGGGGCGAGACCCCCAGCGACCAGCCCCGGCAGCCCACGGGGCGCGCGAAGTGAACAGAGAAAGCAGAAAAAACAGGGGGCAAGGAAGAGGGTAAAGAGGGGAAGACAGGAAAGAGGGGGCTGTAGGATAGCAGGGTATGCTAAAAGTCCACTTCGCAACCGGGCGGGGACCCGGCAGGGCCCCCAGCCGCGGCTGACCCCCCTCGCCACATGGAGGCAGGAGCCCGCGGGCGATCCACCCCAGAAAGACCGCCCGCGGGGAGGGGGATATATATATATATATATATATATATAATATTATATATATATATATATATTATAATATATATATATATAAGCAAACAACCACAAGGAAAAGGAAACACAAAGTCCGAGCGCTTTCGTGATATATTCACATTATCAAGGAAGAACAGAAAATAGACGGAGATTACAAAGTATTTGAGTTAAATAGACAAGCAAAAAATTCACAATTGGCACCTCAAATTAAAGGCCTTAAAGCCCTCTAAAGATTTTTTTTCTAGTGCATATATATATATATATATATATATATTATATATATGTGTGTGTGTGTGTGTGTATAAGTCTACCTATTTTTATAGATCGTGCGTGGCCAGTCATTTATCAGTGAGAAAACCTTGCACCTCATAAAAATTTGAATATTGGCCAAAAACTTGCGCTTCTAATAAATCACTTTGTTATTGTGGCTTCATCCCATTAATTAAACATCTCGTAACTGAGAATATTCACGTAACACTTCTTACTTGATTAGTTGCCATTGCTTCAGTTTCAGTCAAATCAACTTTCCCTGCTACCCTTTTAGATTTAGAGGTCTGTCTTTTATTACCTGGCGAATTTTTCTCGCTGCTTGGCGATCTGTTCAGGAATCAATTCAATTTAATTAGTTTCTTTATAAAAAGACTATTAGAAGAGGTCAACCGATTAACATTCCAGTAACCTTAACCTAAACTATGCTAACCTAGCTAATAATTAAAATAAGAAAAATCCTTAATAAATTAAAAAATTATCATGCATTAAAAAAAATGTGTACTTATTTTTCAAATAAGGGAAAGAATTTTTTTCTATAAGGATGATTAAGTATGACCCCTACCCCCCTTTTAAAATTTTTTTATTTACTTTTTCATATAACGTAGGCCGTATGTATGGGGTGGAAGATTTTAAGAGGTTAATAGGAGGCCCTGCATAGAGTTCCCACAAAAGCCCAACTCACCGTTTTCTTTTGCCAATGTTCTCCTTATCGTCTGCGGGTTCTTCTTTCACCGAGGACAACGTTTCGGAAGGATGAGAAACGTAAGTACTGGAGAAATCATCGAGATGCGAAGCGGAGGGAGTCTGCTTTTGAGGTGGAGGGCCGCTGTTCTCTTTTTGGTTGGACGTACTCACGGATTTACTACTCAATGAAGACGTTTTGTTTTTAGTAGATTCGCCGCTTTCGACTACAGTCGTGCGCGAGCAGGGATTAGAAGGAAGGACTGGAGTTTCTCGTTGAGTTTCAGTTGCGAAGATAACCAAATTCTGAAGGATGAAATGCGAGAACTCTTAGGATGCTTTAAAGTAATAGTATTACATTACATTCGGACATGACGCTAATTGAGCCAATCACTCTATATGGCACTTTCATCCTAAAAGCTGTAATCAGCCAGCTGATATTAGATTTAAAATGAATGGTGAAGTAATTGAGGAAGTACAAGAGTAAGTATTTGGGTCAAACTAATACCAGCTCCTTGAGTGATGACTCGGATATAAGAAAACAATCTCGAAGCCTTTGCGCTAAAGCGAATATGACTATAGGGAACTTTCGGTCTTGTAGAAGTGAAGCTAAAGACACACACTTTCGTACTTTCTGCAGTAATATATATGGTCAGTAACTCTGGGTGAATTATAAAAAAGGTTCTGGCAGAACCCTAAATTTGCTGTACAACAGGTCTTTTAGACTCTTACATAAATTACCCCCGAGATGCTCAGTTTCGCAAATGTCTGCTACCCGCAATGTCCCGAGCTTCCCGGAGGTAACAAGAAGTGCTCAACACAGTCTAATGCAAAGAATTAAAAAATCAACCAACCCGATCATCCAAGCTATCCATGAGTCCTGCCTATTATCCTCTAAGGCCTAAGCTATGGACTTTTTGGTACGAAAACGTCTGTCTGTAGCTCCACTTAACTTCGACATTACAGTATTATTTCTAATCAATTGTATATATTTCTATCCTTACTATGTGAACTGTCATTGTATTAATAACACTTGTCATATGGACTATAGTCTGCCAATAAACCTTTTCATTTTCATATGAAGACTTTACTAAAGATTTTTAATCAGAAAGACTACAAGATTAGAATTTTGGCTAACTTCATTCTATAACCTTTCTTCAGTTGAATTTGCGAAAGATGGATTTAACTTATCAATCAATATTCTTTTATTTATAAACTAAATACTAATATTACAATTTTTGCCGTGTTGCAATAATAAAATGAGCAACTGTTAATTGGACTATTCATTTTATTTAATTTGGCCCTTGGGCTTTAAGCTTTTCTGGCCTTTCATATTAATTAAAAAGACATATCATTCATAGGTAGTTAAGATTAACATACAAATAATGAACAGGAAGTATTAATTAATTTAGAGTACACGAGCAAACTAATTCTTATGAATATCACGGCCAAAATCTCAAGGTTAATTATTGTTGTTATTAATATGATAGGTATAAAAAATTTCTTGGTGTAAAATAAAAATATTTGTCTCTAAACCCCAGACCACGACACAACGCAGCAATATGTTTTCTAGCGTGCAAACCATTGTTCAAAACGCATATTAACGCTGAACATCTTGAATGATGACAAGAATTACGAGGGGCAGTCATAAAATAAGTTTACACGGCGTATAATTTTGTAACTAAAGGCCCTACATTGATTATGTTTCTATTAGGTGAATTCGTTAATCATTGTTGACAACACTGCACGCGGATTCGGCTGCCATCTACAGTACATTGGTTATACAAATCAGTTGAACATGGCGGCTCGACTGGAACAGTGCCCTGCCCTACGGAGCAGTCCAGGACGTTTACGTTTAATGGCCACTCGTAAACGTTCCAGTATTGAACAATATGCAGCTGCATTGATTGTTGTGCCTTTTTGCATGAAGTCTGCGAGCAAAACGCCTTTGTGTCCCCAAAACACGGTAACCATCACTTTGCCAGCAGACCTCACAATCTTGAACTTCTTTCGTCAGGGGGACCCAGGGTGTTTTCATTCCATGCTGGCAAATGCTAGACTCAATCTCATGCAGACACACATTGAATACAAATCACCCAATATTATAAAGCAACTATACATTTCATATGTGAGACCCCTCCTCGAATACTGCATTCAATTTAATAGTACCTATTTGATACAAGATATTGAAAAACTGGAAAAAGTACAGAAACGAGCAACAAGAATGATCCCATCTCTAAGACAATTGACATATAAGGAAAGACTGGCGTATCTAAGCATGTTCTCATTAAAAAGGAGGAGGTTAAGGGGTGATATGATAGAGGTGTATAAAATGATAAAAGGGTTGGATAAGATAGATTTTTAGTCTCTTTTCATTAAAGATCACAATAATCAGACTAGAGGTCATAGTATGAAATTATTTAAGCCAAGATGTAGAACAAATTTAAGAAAACATAGTTTTACAAACAGAGTAATTAAGTTTTGGAACAGTCTGACAGAAGAAGTGGTGACTTCAGATACGCTTGATTCTTTCAAAAGAAGGTTGGATAGTTTGATGTCTGCAAGGGACATCTGGTGATGGTGTTTAAGCCCATTTTTATTGCATGAATGGTACTAGTTTATTTCATATATATTATGTGCATTTGGGTGATAGATCCCACAGCTCAACACAGGTGTTGTGGGATATAGGGAGGCAGCATCTTGGGTTAGGGGATACTCTCTGTCCTTACACACCCTATTTAAAGAGATTCCTCTGCCGAGCGGTGCCCCCCATAGTACTGTGAGGTATTGAAAAACTCATGATCTTCACTTGCCCCACAAACACCTTTAAATGGGAGACCCAAAATGGGTGCACACACATTTCTACATTACTGTACAGTCTTTACAGCCACACCTACACTTTTCCTCTTAAGTATATACAGGGTGGGCCGTAAGTTTCCATACATAGGAAAAATAAACATTTTTTTATGGACAACCATTTTTATTTATATAATATGCTCTACATGGTTGCCATTGTTTTGAAAACACATTTCAATACGTGTTCCCCACTGTTGATGAACACGCATTAGCACAGTTGACGTTATGCTTGTAATGGCGTTGGTGATACGTTCCTTTAGATGATTTATGTCTCGTATCTTTTCCTGATACACCATGGCCTTCAAGTGCCCCCAAAGATAGAAATCAAGGGGGGTGAGATCTGGGGATCTGGGAGGCCACTCCACAGGACCACGCCGACCAATCCAAGCATCCGGAAACTGCTGATCCAAATACCGACGCACGTGAAGACCATAATTTAAATTTTCCTATGTATGGAAACTTACGGCCCACCCTGTATATTGTAATGTATATGGATGTAAATTGTGACTTGGTCCGCAATTGATATGGACCGTGACTTATTTTTGGTTGGCATGGTACTGGTATTGATGGGTACCATAATGAAATTGACTGGATTCTTTGGATCTGATATATTTGCATGTCAGTTATAAATAGATATAGTGTGTAACATATTTGTGGATAGTAGCCTATTATGACTTTGATCCTCTGGATCCAGAGATTCTATCTTTAGTTTTAAATTGATACTTAATTAGTTTTGTAAAAATTGGTTACCGTATTGCCAATGTACAGGCAGTTTTTACATAGTGGAGCCACCTCGATGGGCCGAAGTGGCCCCTAGTGTGCCCACTATAAAAATTTCTTATGTTCTTTCTGGAGTACGGTGATGAACCTATGTCTCCTCTCCTGTGACAATGCTCTCGAGAAATTCTTGACCACTGACAGACTCGGAATATCGTTGCAGTAATATCAGGGTACTGTTCCAGTTGAGCCACCATGTTCAACTGACTCGTATAACCAATGTACAGTAGATGGCAGCTGAATCGACGTAGTGTTGCCAACAATAATTAACGAATTCACCCGATACAAACATAATCAATGTAGGTCCTTTGGTTACGAAATTATACGCCGAGTAAACTTATTTTCTGACCGCCCCTCGACGGGCCCTCGTACATACGAGAGACTGGGGTATATATTAATAATTATCCTATTCTCTCTGCTCTGGGGTAGAAGTGGTTTGCCGAAGAATTTTTTTTCGGAGAATTTCTTTACCAGCAGTACATAAAAGTACAATTTTAAAAACTTCAGAACCTTTTAAAGTTTTGACCCCGCAAATTTTTAATTTTAAGATTAATGAAAATTATTACTATTAGGCTTATTTTAATCACTAATATATATGGTGCACCTGAGATCGCTCCGATTGGTTGGTTCGAGACTGCAAAATACCATTAATTTTAAAACTTGGGTTGCAGTATTTGTCAATGCTTTTGTACGCGATAGCTAGACCAATATCAGACTCGGGTATCACACACAACCCCTTTTCTTTTAAGAGATCTGCAAAGAGAGAATAAGAAGAGTTAGCTAAATCACGTACCTCCATTAAAAACATTAGACCTATAAAATTCGTAAGAAGTTCCTATTAATGTGAAGACACGTTTTATAAAAGACCCGTATACTAACCTATAGCCTTTACAATGAATTGCTCAGGATTTGCCAACTCTTTGTCGGGTGGTTTCACTAAAATATGGTTCTCCAAAGTCACCTCAGGGTAGTTGCTTTCAGATAAGAGAACGGGTGAACCACCTGCAAGAAAAATGGGAAAATTATATATAAAACTTTTGGGTGTTCCTATTAGGAAATTTTATAAAATACCAGGCCAAAATTAATTTGTGGGGAAACTTTATTAAAAGTCACTCCACATAGATTAAATTAGAAGTTTATTTAACAAAACTTGGCCTTTAGGATGGTGTGTGTGTGTGTGTGTGTGTGTGTGTGTGTGTGTGTGTGTGTGTGTGTGTGTGTGTGTGTGGGGGGGGGGGGGGGGGGGGTAAAAAAACGAGACATTTATTTTAAATAAATTATGGTAATCAATAATAATAAAGTTACTTATGATGAAGGCATCTACTATCAAGTGTTCCTACACTTACAGTTTTGACCAAAAAATATATACAAAATATAATTCCATTATAAACTATACAACAGCAGAGAACACATGGACTACGAATGCAAACATGGCATGGAGCTACACTGCCCACATCCCCGAACAAATGTTACAGGGTTTCGAAGCAGACATTGGTCTTCTATGTAACCACAGGTTTTTATCTAACTAAAATCTGCGCGAATCAGGAATTCTTAATAACAAACTAAAAGAATAAATTACTGAATAAAATGCCATTCAATTGAAACTCACTCTCTGTGCCACATCTCTTTCTCTTGGAGCTCATATAGGGATCAATTTAGAATATTACAGAACACTTTTATTCTCACTAAACTAGTTTCCTCCTTGTCAAACAAGATGCTGAAATGGTTTATCAATGAAATTAGCAATGCTATTATGGAAAGAATAGTGCCTACAAACATTTCAACTAGATTAGGTAATTTAGAAAATTATATAAACCTCAATTAGATCACTAAACGTGAAGAAGCTGGAGTTACCTCACTCTGTAAAATTAACCCTCAAGTTTTTTGATGATGTTAATAGAAGAAGATAAATTAAAAATTCCGTAAGTGTTCTAAAATATATAAAGAGCATACTGAAATTCAGTGATATAGATATAGCTAATATGTTAAACGAGTTCTTCATTACAGTCTTCACAAAAGGCGAAGTACCAAATCCCTGGATTACATATGACAGCAACTATATAATTGACAAGATGAATAAGTACAAATTATTCAATCCTAACTTATTTCTTCCAAGGGTATTAAAAGAGGTTAGCCACAATATTGTTGATGACTTAGTAACCATATTCAAACAATTACTCAAATTAGAGAAAGTTCCAACCGACTGAAATTAGCAAATGTAAACCAATCTTTAAAAAAAGGGATAGGCAAAATCCTTGTAATTACAGCCCGATTAGCTTAACGTCTGTTGTTTGGAATCCATTATGACAGAACATATCATGTATTACCTTGATTTAAACAAATTAATTTTTGATTCTCAACACAGATTCAGACAACAGAGATCTTGTCTAACAAACCTGTTAGAATTTTTCCATATGTATACGTTACATGACTCAACTTGCGCAATGGTGTTTCTCAACTTTCAAAAAGCCTTTGACAATTCCCTCACACGAGATTAACGACTAAAGTTAGAGGACTAGGAATTCGTGGGCTCGTTTCCAACTGGATTAAAGATTGGCTAAGATATAAAAAGCAGAGAGAGGTAATAAATGGAATAGCTTCAGAGTGGGCCAACATCACCAGTGGGGGTTCCACAGGGTTTCGTTCTAGATCTTTTACTTTTATCTATATTAATGATATAAACGTTGAGCTACTAAGTAAAATTGTTAAATTTGCAGACAATATAAAGTTAGGAAATAGTGTAATTAATGAGGACAGCATAAGAAGGATTCAAAATGACCTCGATAGGTTGGGCAAATGGTCTGCTACTTGGCAGATGCCATTCAACTTGGACAAATGTAAGGTAATGCACATAGGTTACAAAAACCCAAAGACCAATTACTCTTTCTTGGGGAGGAACTTGACTGAGACTGATCTAGAGAAAGACTTAGTTTTTATACTAGCAATGATCTCAAACCATCAAAGCATTGTGCAGAAGTCGAAAAGAAAGCCTTAAAAATACTAGGTTATATTAAAAGACAGTTCCAATTTCAAAAGGAGATTGTAATCTCTCTTTATAATTCAATAGTTAGACCTCAACTTGAGTACTGGGTGCAGCTTTGGTCTCCGTCCCTTAGGAAGGATATAGAAAAGTTGGAAAGGGTACAAGCAAGGGCCACAAAACTGATCCCTTCAATAAAACTGCAAAACTACCACCGAAGATTAGAACACTTAAATCTGTTTACCTTAAAGACTGGGAGGTTGCGCAGTCAGTTTATTCAAGTTTTCAAGATGATCAATGGAAATAGACAGGGTAGACTACAGGAAATTATTCTCATTCAATTCCAATCCAACAAAAAGTAATGGTTTTAAATTGAAACTTAAAACATTTAGTACCTCAAACTGTGGTAATTTCTTCTATAAAATAGTTAATATCTGGCACCAATTTTCTTGAGAGATTGTTTCCAAGCCAAAGTGTAAACACATTTAAAAATAGGCTGGACAAAGTTCTGAATACACTCGGGATTTAAGACTGTCCTCGCATATAATGTAGGGTAATTCAAGAAAATAATAATATAATGTAATCATGAGGGAATTTGTTTAAACATTTCCTCCTCCACCTAATTCTCCTCCAACTTCAGAGACGTCTCTGGTTGATTGTGCCCCACACAGCATGATGAACCATCAATCAACTTATTTTTATCACTTACATCATAAACACCTCTAAGTGAGAAACTCTTGAATTAGCTGTAGCAACAACAGGTGATCACCCATGAAACATTTTCATTCTCCATATGGGACAAGTATACAGGGATAGATATAGGGGCCTCCCACTGATATTCCTCGCTGGAAAGAGATTTTCTCTACTCTCGTGGTGGTACAATACTGCGAAGTATGACTGACTCAATATATTAACTTGCTGCATAAACACCTTTCACAGCGGGATATCCAAGTTGAAACTCAGTGACATTCAGAGTTCACACACACACAGGACAGACATCCAGTTACAGAAAACACAGTCACACATTCGCATGCCTTGTTAATATGGGGTATGTATAAAATAACGCAAGTGAAGAGTCAAATCCGATTTGAACTGGTTTAAACTAGTTTCAATTTATTTTTTAATTACTCCTAAAAACATTTTCAACATCTCTTATAAACCTTACTATTGAATATACAGTTTTTATAAAGTTCATGTAATAAATATTACTTGTCCATGTTCACTTGCGTTGCAGCGTTAATATAATTCAAATTGGATTTGTCTCTTCACTTGCGTTACTTCATACACACCCAGTATATCTAAGAATAAAGAAGAAAAATATTTTGTACAAATATAATTTAATAAATTTTTTTTTTTAAAAATGCATGGCAGAATTAGGTGAGATAGAGTTGCATTTCTGCAGACACAACTTTTTTTCATTTGGTTGGCTGAGTGCATGTGATGGGTGAGAGCATGGCATGGAAAATTTTATTTCTGTTCTTAATTCTTCTTTCCATGTTCAAGGTTTTGTGATGATACTAAGTGGTTGATGTGCAATTGGCAGGAGTATATTATTGGTTAGTTTATACAGCGGAACTATCTAGTGTACGATCCCTGTGTGCATGGTGTAATTGTAGAGCTAACTTATATATTCATCCTCCCTGTAAAATTTCCTTGGCTATTTTCCTCGGGTCAAGGTATTTTTTCAACCTTTTCTCATACTCGCCTCTGGTGAGGAGGCAGCAGAGGGTGGGGAGAGCCTTGTGCTTTTCTCTACCCAGTTTTCTACTACTGCTAGAACAGTTAACAATAAAGAGTTTAATAACAGGAACCTCACAGAGTGGACCAAAAGGTCTTTGAGGCTTCCTCTTGTCCCTGTAACTCCTTGTAACTCACCTGATACAGTAACAATACTCTTCATTCTCATGTAAGAAGGTTTTCTTTGAAACAAAAATGTTTTCCCAGAGAACACCACCTTCCTCTGAGGATCCGGCAAAAATGACACTTCAGTGGAATTTAGACTTGGTTCCTTTAAAGAGAGATTAATAATAATAAATATCAGGCTGTTCAGATGGGTTCATTGACTGAACACACACACGTCATAAAGTAATAAAACTTTCAAAATACACAAACAAGTTGCACTTAAGAATGAAAAATTTATTTGCAACAAACAATTATGCTTAAACTTACTTCAGAAAAATATACCCCCCCCCCCCCCCAAAAAATAATAATATATATATATATATATATATATATATATATATATAATGCTGTAATGTGACATGGTTTATTTCTTTATATTTATGGTATGAATTATACTTTTATTTTAGCCTGTTTTCATTTAAACCACATCACATAGATTTAACCCAAGGTTATATATATCACTGATTATATATATTCTTATTTCTCTGTCAGTTCGTGTTGGGGGATAATTATAAACCTTTTACAAAAATAACACTGGTCAACACTCATTTTATTGCCAATCATATTAGAGTGATTTTGGGGTAACTTTGTGGTGCTGATTCCGAATATGACATCGGTTTTGCTAGATTGGCTTTAATTTATGAGATAATTGGTACCCCATTGAAACACGAAAAACACAACAGACAACACGTACCGCTCCACTGCCAACTGACTACTGGTTGGGTGGCCAATGACTTATATACGGAGGGGGAATATTCTAGAATGATTGCGGAGTAAACACTAAGAATATTCGCGTGTCTCACCATCTAGAATGTTCCGGTAGTTTCCCATATGCACGCGTTATGGTTACGTTTCCTATTAATTGAGGGTATTCATTATCTCAAGAACTAGAGCCAAATCAGAAAAACTACTTTCATTTTGGAATTCAGCAACCCCAAAATACCCTAAATTCGTACGAATTTCCTTGGCAACAAAACAAAAAAAAATTTTTGTTGACCTGTGTAATATATTCATCACAGATCTTATTAAACCAATTACAATACAACAATGAAATTTTGGCAATCATGAATATTTGTTGGGAGAAATGACACTTGACATTTCTTACTTCAAGAATTTGATATTTAGAATTAATACCAGACACTTAAAATAAAATGCATAAGCCAGTTAAAATATGACTGTTAGCCAATTTTGGCATGTAATCAATTACAATGAAAAGGAAAGGCGCTTGATAAAGAGACAATTAAGTAAAATGCATAAACACTTTAAATTTGACTGTTAGACAATTTTAATCTACAATTGGTAGTTATTTAACTGAATACAGCTGTATTGTAATATACCAGATCATTTAAAATGAATAAATGCATCCATACTACAATTTTGATTGACTTATCTTTAGAACAATGGTTGGTTCCCTACCCAGCCTTTTGAGTTTTGACTGTATTGTGTACATAGGTAATACAATTTCATAGAATTATTTGAATCCTATCTGGTTATTTGACCATTTCAATTATATGAACTTTGATGACATTAATTACTTCCTTTAAAGAAAATATATTTGAGACAATTAAGTAAAATGGTATAATGTATAAGGTAATATAATGAGAGATGAATGTATAATTTCAATAATTACAATACTTGCATTCTGGTACACAGAGCAGACCATGTTTTGTAAGATGGAAAAGCACTTATCACCAGGTTTTAAGGTAACTAATGGCATTAGGCAAGGAGGTATGTTATCACCCTATCTTTTCTGTATATACATGGATGACCTTATCAATGAACTAAAAATGTACATACTGGCTGTGTCATTGGAAAGGAAAAAATTAATCATTTAATGTATGCTGATGACCTTGTTCTTCTGTCACCCTCTCCCCATGGGCTGAGAGTACTATTAGAGATATGTGAACAATATGGTATAGAAAATGACATCACCTAAAATGGGGCAAAGAATTATATTTTGATTTTTAGGTGTAATCTACTGAAACATGTATCATGTGGGTCTTTTGAAATGAATGGTCAAACAATACCTGTCAAAGACATGTATAAATACTTTGGTTATGTAATTACTCATGAGCTGCGAGATGAACTCGATATTGAGAGGCAATGTACAAAGCTGTATGTACAGGGTAACATGCTAGTAAGGAAATTTGGTGTGTGTTCAGAATCAGTTAAAACTGTTAAAATCTTTTTAGAACTTACTGTACTGAATTGTATACATCCCATCTGTGGTGGAACAATACAAAAACTGCTATGATAAACTCTCTGTTGCTTATAATAATGTTTTTCATATGCTATGTAGGGAACCAAAATGGGGGAGTGCCAGTTTTGTTTACTACATGTAACCTATTGTAGTGAATACTCTTATTTTAGTTTCAAGATAAATGTTAATTTTACCGTCTTGAATTTCGGAATAGCTATAAATTCATTTTAAATTAGTTACCCATCATAATTCAATTGTAAACCACATTAATACTAATTTTATGTATACTGTATTATTTTATTGTATGTAAACATAATTAATTATATATCACAATTGTCAGTTAATTATTTATATTCAAATAATTATTTTAATCTAATACCATGTCCATTTTGCAAATAAATAATAGAAATCCAAGGGTTATATTTTCCATCCTTGGTACTGTCGCAGTTTCGCCTAACGGACTCAATACGGCTAGTGAGATAATCACTGGTTGGCACTTAACCAGCGGCAGTGCTTATGGCTACATCATCCAGGTTAACCTATACCGGATAGATGCGCTACGGTCCCAAGCCGTAGCTTGCCTAGGCCCAACGACGACGACGACGAAAACCAACAATTGGTGACCCCCGGAGTTGGATTCCCCCCTTTTACCCGAACGACTAGGACTAGACTGTAACGTCGTTCGTGCCCATCACCCCCTTCACCCGAGCGACTAGGACCAGACTGTAACGTCGCTCGTGCCCTCTGCCCCTCACTCCTGCCCGTGCGCTCTGTGCCTGCGCTCGTCTCAACCTCCACTCCTTCGTTGGTAACTTGTCGTCTTGCTTGTACGTCAGCAAGCATAGGAGAAGATGCCTGACGACGCTGGTGCCATCTCCCACTTGAGCGTAAAGCTCCCCGTCTTCTGGCCGGGTGATCCATTTATTTGGTTCCACCAAGTGGAATCACAATTCAACTTGGGAAGGATCACCGCTAGCAGGACAAAATACGATCATGTTTTGTCCTCTCTACCAGCGAGCATCATCTCTGAAGTCCGTGATGTCATCGTGTCTACTTCCACGAGTGAGGACCCATACAACGATCTGAAGTCTGCCATCCTGTGCCGCACCACTGTCTCCGAGCGTGAGAAACTACATCAGTTAATCTCAAAAGAAGAACTTGGAGACCGTAAGCCCACTCAAATGCTGAGGGCTATGCAGTGCACTCTAGGCGAACGCGCACAAACCTTCGATAAGGACATCTTTAGACAGTTGTTCTTGCAGAAACTTCCTCCATCAGCTCAGCATGTCTTGGCCACTATGGATCCTGCTACTCCAGTTGATAAACTAGCAGAAACTGCCAACAAAGTAGTGGAGATTGACACAGCTCCGGTCAACAACGTGAACACACAATCGGAACTGGAGTTGAAAGTGGAAGAGTTAAGTCAACAACTCAACCACGTTTGTTCTCTGCTACAAAATCAATGGCAAAGAAGCCATTCTCGGTCAAGATTTACGAAGAGGCATCGTTCGAGTTCCGGGAAGATCTGCTTCTACCACTCTAAATTTGGAAAGAAGGCTAGGAAGTGCATCTCCCCTTGCAATTTTTCGTCGGAAAACCCCAGCAGCGAGTCCTAATGGCGTCTAGTACTCGCACTGCCAACCTGTTATTCATAAAGGACAGGAACTCTGGTGTCAATTTCTTGGTCGATACCGGAGCGTCAGTCAGTGTATTCCCTCAAAAATCTGGTCATGCGCACTCGGAATTTCCGCCTCTATACGCTGCTAACGGTTCACGCATACCCACGTACGGTACTCAGTCGCGTGAACTAAACTTGGGCCTTCACTGATCCTTCAAGTGGATTTTCATCTGTGCTCAAGTGCAGCATCCCATAATCGGCGCTGACTTCCTCCAGCATTTCAAACTCCTGGTGGATCTTGACAAGCGACGCTTATGCGACCAGGCCACACTGCTTTCTGTTCTTGCCAAACAGGTTGCCCTTCCGGACGCCTCGAACTCTGCACTTTCCCTCGTTCCCCCTAATTCTATGTACCAGTGCCTTTTCCAGCGATATCCAGGAATTCTTCAACCGATGCAGATGGGTGATACCATTAAGCACACCATTACCCATCACATTACAACAAAAGGTCCCCCTGTGTTTGCAAAACCCAGACGTCTTGCCCCGGACAAACTGAAAGCTGCCAAATCGGAATTCCAGCTTATGATAGATCTTGAGATAATAAGACCTTCCAAAAGCAGTTGGTCCTCTCCCCTACACCTGGTCCAGAAGAAGTCAGGAGACTGGAGACCATGTGGGGATTACCGGTTTTTGAATTCGACAACCATCCCGGACCGATATCCAGTACCAAATGTCCAAGACTTTACTTCTCTTCTCCATGGCAAATCTATCTTCAGTAAAATAGACCTCGTTAAGGCTTTCCACCACATTCCCGTAGAGCCTTCGGATATTCCCAAGACTGCAGTTTGTACACCATTTGGGTTATTCAAATTTGTGAAGATGCCGTTCGGGCTATGGAATGCTGCGCAAACCTTTCAGAGGTTTATAGATGAGGTCACCAGAGGCTTAGACTTTGTTTATGCCTACATCGATGATTTGCTTGTGGCCAGCTCAACGGAAGAGGAACATAAGGAACATCTTTCACTCCTCTTTCAACGCTTAGAACAATACGGTGTTACTATTAATGCATCTAAGTGTGTGTTTGCACAGCCAACCTTGGAATTTCTTGGTCACACGATTTCGCAGCACGGAATTACCCCCCTTCAGGACAAGTGTGAAGTGATAAAAAATTACCCTATGCCAAATAATCAGCGTGAGTTACGTCGGTTTCTAGGTTTGGTAAATTATTACCACAAGTTCATTAAAAACTGTGCCAGTGTTCTTGCTCCTCTACACGCTATGATCACACACAAACGCAAGGTAACGAAATTGGTATGGTGTAGCGATAGTTTACAGGCGTTCGACAATGCCAAAAATGCTATCAATAGTGCATTGTCTCTGTCATTTCCTATCAGTGATGCCCCCCTAACTCTGACGGTCGATGCATCAGATGTTGCGATCGGTGGGGTGTTGGAACAAACCATTAACGGTCAACAAGCACCCATCGCGTTTTACTCGAAAAAGCTGCAGCCAGCCCAAACGCGTTATAGTGCTTTCGGACGTGAACTTCTTGCTATTTACTTAAACGTGAAGCATTTTCAACATTTCCTTGAAGGCCGAGAGTTTTGTGTTTTTACCGACCACAAACCTTTGGTCACTGTCTTCAAAAAAACAGCTGTAACCACTCTCCCAGAGTCATCAGGCAACTCGATTATATCTCGCAATTTACCACAGATATCCGCCACATCAAAGGTGTCTTGAACACTCCAGCGGATGCACTTTCAAGAATAGAGATTACTTCTGTTACCCTCAGCTCTACACTGTGGAATGCTATTGCACAGGATCAAGATAAGGATACGGAACTACAAGACCTGCTCAGAGAAGACTCCACTCACTCACTTTCCCTCAAGAAAATGAGTATGCCAGGATTGTCTGTGCCCCTCTATTGCGACGTATCAACAGCTGCTATTCGCCCTTATGTCCCTCCATGTCACAGGCAAGCAGTCTTCACGGATCTTCATAAGCCCTCCCATCCTGGTATCCGTGCTTCGCAACACCTGGTTACCTCTCGCTTTGTTTGGCCCTCGATGCGGAAGGATGTCAAACATTGGACCAAAACGTGCCTTGCCTGCCAGCGTGCCAAAGTCCAAAGGCACACCAGGTCCCCCTTTGACGCATTTCCGCCCCCATCCCAGCGATTTGAGGTAATTCATGTAGACATTGTTGGCCCTCTTCCAGTGATTCAAGGCCAACGTTATCTGCTCACCTGTCTCGACCGCTTTTCCAGATGGCCTGAAGCCATCCCACTTCCTGATATCCAAGCGGACACTGTTGCAAGAGCCTTTCTTCATGGATGGGTATCAAGATTTGGATTGCCGACAAAAGTCATCACTGACCAAGGTCGCCAATTTGAGTCTTCGCTTTGGAAGAAGTTTACCAGCTTGTTGGGTACAGTACATGCGCATACCTGTGTGTATCATCCGCAAGCTAACGGCCTCGAAGAACGCTTCCATCACCAGCTGAAGTCATCCCTTATGTGTCACGAAGACTCCCATTGGATGGATAAGCTTCCACTCGTGTTGCTTGGTATTCGCTCTGCATTTAAGAGTGATCTGAAGACTACAGCGGCTGAACTAGTCTATGGAACAACACTGCGGCTACCAGGTGGCTACTTCACTGCAGGGGATAAGTCATGTGATCCTACGGAATTCGCTCAAACACTTTCCTCTCACATGCAGTCCCTTCAGCCTGTTCCCCCTCGATTGACTAGCCAACAGAACATCTTTGTTTCCCCAGCCCTCCAGTCTTGCACCCACGTTTTCGTTCGTGTACCTGTCCCAAAACGGCCTCTCCAATGTCCATATGACGGGCCCTATGAAGTTCTCCGACGTACGCGCAAATCATTTCTCATCCAGCGCGGTTCCAAGGTCGACAAGGTTTCTATCGATCGTCTTAAGCCTGCGTTTTTGGAATCAACCTTAAGCGAGGTACATGTAGCTACCAAAAAGGTCCAGGGGAAATCTGTGTCGTTCGGAACTCTTTGAACTTCCTCTCTGGTGGGGGAGTATGTAGTGAATACTCTTATTTTAGTTTCAAGATAAATGTTAATTTTACCGTCTTGAATTTCGGAATAGCTATAAATTCATTTTAAATTAGTTACCCATCATAATTCAATTGTAAACCACATTAATACTAATTTTATGTATACTGTATTATTTTATTGTATGTAAACATAATTAATTATATATCACAATTGTCAGTTAATTATTTATATTCAAATAATTATTTTAATCTAATACCATGTCCATTTTGCAAATAAATAATAGAAATCCAAGGGTTATATTTTCCATCCTTGGTACTGTCGCAGTTTCGCCTAACGGACTCAATACGGCTAGTGAGATAATCACTGGTTGGCACTTAACCAGCGGCAGTGCTTATGGCTACATCATCCAGGTTAACCTATACCGGATAGATGCGCTACGGTCCCAAGCCGTAGCTTGCCTAGGCCCAACGACGACGACGACGACGAAAACCAACACTATGTACCAGCCAAATGTTAATCCAGAAGAATATATTTAATTTCATTACTAGGCTCCAAAAAAACTCTAATGTGTTATTGTGCAATGTCCCATCTTCAGATACTGTGTACCTCTCACCTATATGGCAGTCTTGGTTCAGACAATTGCTGGTTTACAATACCTTATTTTTGTAATGTAGCAAAGATTATATATGCATATTAAGTTGTGTTATAATAAGACTGTATTTGTATGCTGGCCTTATTTTTTGTACTTGCATGTTAGGTTAAGTAGCTATATTGGCCTTATTTTTGTATTACGTTCAGTGTATAATATGAAAGATTGTACTTGTATGTTAGGTTAAGTAGCTATGGATTGTGAATGATCTGTAAGAAAGATGTTTTGTTTGTTGTATAATTAATAATTTAAAATATAGTTTCCACAAAATCATATCCAAACTTAGCTTCCCATAATTCATCAGCATTTTTATTAAACTTTTTTTATTTTCATAATTTCTCTGATTTTTTTTTATTAAGCTACAATTATTTTCTCCTGCATATACAAATGATCTTTTTCAGTTGATGATGATCTCATGTAATAATATACATAAAATTGTCAGATAATTAAGCAAACAGTATGCCAGTATGCTAGGTTAAGTGGATATGTTCAACTTATTTTTGTATTACATTCAGTGTATAATACGCAAGATTGTACTTGTATGTTAGGTTAAGTGGTTATGGATTGTGAATGATCTGCAATAGAGATGTTTTGTTTGTTTGTTTATCTTATAGCCATAAACCCCATTTGGATGGGATTAATTTCTTGCAATCACAATCGGATACCTTCTCATACTATATTTTTACCACATGCGTGGAGTCAGTTTCCTAACAGTGAATCAAGCACACACAATATACAGAGTCTGCAGTTTCTTCCATTAGAAAGGAATGACTATTTCAACTTGGCAAGTAATTTACTCCAAATGTAGAAGAACGATTTCACTTCTAAGTGCCACACAATTTGACTTTTAGCATTATGGCACAATATATATATTTATACAGGGTGTTTATAAATTCCCTCTCTTTTTCAGTAAAAATGTAGCAAAAAGGGTAAAATTCAATAACAATATAATAGAAGGCATACATTTAATGAATACTTAAGCATATGATTCTATATGAGCACCATCAGTATCTCTACAGAGTTGTAATCTGTCAGCAGCATTGTGGAACACATTTTGGAGCATGACAGGGGTTATATTTTTGTAACTGCTGTTACGATATGAGCACGTAACTGTCCTAGCTTCATTCAGATGGCATTTTAAACACTGTTGTCTTTCAACAAGATGGGGCACCTTGTCATTACACAAACATTGTTCAGGAGTACCTAAATGAAAGATTTCCAAATCAGTGGATTGGACATGGAAGCAACAGGCCCTAGGCTGCTTGATCTCCTGACCTAATGCCCTTGGATTTCTTTGTATGGGGTTTTATCAACTCAAACATCTATCAAATGAGGGTTACAGATCTGCAAGATTTATGCGCTCATATCGTAACAGCAGTTACAAAAATAACCCCTATCATGCTCCAAAATGTGTTCCACAATGCTGCTGACAGATCTGAACTCTGTAGAGATACTGATGGTGCTCAAGTAGAATCATATGCTTAAGTATTCATTAAATGTATGCCTTCTATTATATTGTTATTGAATTTTACCCTTTTTGCTACATTTTCACTGAAATAGAGAGGGACTTTATAAACACCTTGTATACTTGAGCAAACTTTCATTAAGAACTCGTGTTTTGTTCTTATAAGGAGAATTAACTCTAACATTCTTATTTAAATTCAACACAGGTTTGTGAGAGTGAACTTTCATTTACCACATTCTGAAATGCACTGATCCTACGCATTTTTCTTTTTAACTTTTGGGCATCTTCTCGCTTTGAATTTATATTTTTTTAATGCAGACTTTTATTCCATCTTTTTAACTAACATAATTTATGCTACATTATTCAGCAATAGGTAAAGATTAATTTGATGTAAATTTCATCCTCATTCTCTGTTTTAAATATACTTTGATTCATTTATATGACAATACCTTTCTCTGCCTATGGACCTTTTTTGAGTTAGGCTGCCAGGCATAGCTTTATTTATATACAGTACCCAAATAAGATTCTTTTTTCTTATTTGTAAGAATTATTAATCTTTTTGAAGGTATAATTTTACATGCCATTAACCCTTTCACTGAGCATGAATAACCATCATTCATCAAAAGTTGATGATAGGAATGCATGTATGACTGCGTCATTCATAAACTTTATTGCCTACAAACAAGCTCTCATTCTGCATATTCACTTGTTTATCATTTCTATGCCTACTTTAGTCTTCTATCTAGTGACTGATGGCAACTTTTTTGCAACTTAATGCTCAACAGCTTTAATTAATATAAGATAAAAACAGTTCCCATCAGGATGTCACATTGTAGAGTGAGTGTGGCTTCTCTCTCTCAGAAGGACATACAAAATCTTTTGTTTTGTGCAAGTGATTCAATTAGTGATAGTGACAGCAATGATGAAGTTGTAATTGATATTACTGAATTTGATAATCCTGCCTTTGGTGATTTTGGAAATTTGCCTGAAAGGGGGGGAAAGTGACTCAGATGCCTCAGGTGATGAAAATGAACCAGAACCAAAAAGAAAAAGAAAATGCAAGGTTGCAGACACCCCCTTGTTCATTTGGAGGAATTTAGTGGAAAGCATTGGAACTAGAGATGGAATCCATTTTTAAAAAACTGGTTTTTAACCAGTGATGAAAATTTTTAATCATCACCAAAACCAACAATAAGAACCAGTTTTCACATTTTTGCCCAAGTCTCTGATCACTTTGGTCCATTTTCTATGAAACAAACATTTCCAAACATTTAAAAACATAGTAATTATGTTTTGCATCGTTTCATATCATTTTTTTTGTTTGTTTATAAGTGTAAATAATTGATGCTTCAGTCTTGAATGTTATGTGGATGATTGCACATTGATCAGTTAAGATTCTAAGATTTAATACTCCATCATGTCAAAGAAATCAAATGCTTGGTATCATTTCACTCGTAAGAATAAAGAAGAAGCAGAGTGTATGACATGTCACAAAGTTTTAAAGTGTTGTGGAGGTTCTACTTCAAGTTTATCATCCCACATGAAAAATATTCATGGCATAAACATTGACCAGATTAATCAGCCATTGAAGAAGCAAAGAACAGTGGAAGAGTTTGTGCAAAGAGAGTCCACAGAAGAGGAAATTTCGAAACTTGCATGTGTAGATGGACCGAGTTTCCAATCAATTGCTAAAAGTGAATTCATTCAAGAAAGCCTAAGAAAGATAAAATACGACAAGCCTCATCCAACTTCCCATGTCAGAAAAATGGTGCTTAGTTTTTATGAGAAAAAGAAACATGAATTGGTCAACTACTTCAAGAATCAGGTGAGACAAGGAATCCACTATTCATTAACTATGGATGAGTATACATCTTTGCAAAACCAAAGATATATTAATATTCATGATGAAAATCAACATTGGTCTCATGAAAATAAATGGTTCTCTTGATAGCACCAAAACTATTGCAATTGTTAGGAAAAGATTGGAAGACTTTGGCTTGGACCTAGATAAGCATATCGTGGGTTGCACCACCAACAGTGCCTCAGTAATGGTCAAATTTGGAAGAGAAATAGTACCTGATCACCAGCAAAGCATTGCACATGCTATACATCTCGTGGTTTTGGATATCTTGTATTAAAAAACTGCTGAAAATTCAGTTGAAGGGGAAAGTGACCCTACCCATGAAGATGAAGCTATCAAAGAAAATGAACACTCTGCACATGAGTTAAGCAAAAATGTGTGTGAAATTTTATGCACTGATACAATTTTTGAGTCTGACATAGATGACGTAATTGTTCTTCCAAAACTTCGAGAAGATTACTTAATAGTAGTAAATAAGGTGAGAAAAATCTGCCGCATATTTCGAAAGTCGCCTTTGAAAAATGAGAGATTGCAGGATTTTGTCAAAGATGAATTTAATGGAAAGGAAATGAAGCTTATCCTTGACTGTAGAATGAGGTGGAACAGTCTTTTGGACATGATAGAAAGATTTTTTGAAACTCAAAAATTGCATTCCAAAGTCCCTCAGAGTGATACACTCAACAGAGACGATTTCAGATGAAGAATGGAATGCTCTAAAGCAGTGCTCTTCAACCTTTTTATGCTTACCACCCACTTTTGTAACTTTTGAATCTCCGTATCACCCACCAAAATTAAAAATGCAAAAACTCAAACTAAAAGTTATATACCCTGCATAAAACAATAAAATTAATTGCAATTACCTTTAGATTAATGAGATCCTTGAGCCACTAGTGGGCGGTACTGCCCAGGTTGAAGAGCACTGCTCTAAAGAGCCTCTTTGACACGCTTTGTCTACTGGAAATTGTTTTGAAGGGACTCTGTTCCGAAGATGCAAATTTGCTCAAAGCTGAATCTTCTATGAAGTTCATTTTGGATAAATTTGAAAGCAAAAACAGTCCTTTAGCTTTTGAGCTATGTCAGTGTCTCATTGATCGCTACTCATTGAGAAGACAAAAAGAAGCTGTTGCCTTGCTGAGTTTTCTCCACAATCCAGAGGTCTTGAAAAATGAATCATCAGCACTGTTCCTCTTTCCTTCAAGACAAGCACTTAAAAAGTATGTGGATCATACATTTATGAGGCTTTTTCCAGAAGCTTGCCAGATTTCAGAAACAGACGACCAAGTCCAATCAATTACTTCGAAACTCGAAGATTCACAATGCAGCTCAGGTCGTGAAGTAAATGATGATGATCAACTTATGAATGAGTACGTGTGTGACATGAACAAACTGAAAATGAAACCCAAGAAAGATTCTTCTGAGACCTTTGACATAAACAATGAATTCAAATATTCTGAAGCTACTTTGAATAGAAGCGAAAATTTGGATCGAATGTACGAGGCATTGCTTACAATAAAAGCCACCAGCATAGAGTCTGAGTGTGTGTTTTCAGCTGCTGGTTTATTCGTCACAGATTTGATCAAGAATGTCAGATCAGACACTTAATGCTCTGTTTTCTCAAGTGTTATTTCAAAAATCAAGTTTGATAAACTTTTTAATTCAAATGTTACAACATACTTGATTGAATCAATTAAAACCTTATTTCTGTTTAATATTTTGATCATTTACCTCCCTAAAAAGCATACAGAATCCCATCGGTGAAAACTGGTAAAAACTGGCTTTAAGAATATAGCGACAGTGAAAACCAGTTTTACACTTATCGGTTATTTTCCATCCCTAATTGGAACTCCACGCAGTATTAGGGTGTGTTGAATTTTTCAACTTTCAAATTCCAAATATGAGGGGTGCTAAAAAGTTGCAGCATGACTTAGGAATTCTAAAGATATTTTTGTTAATTTAATATAATTTAGTTTTGCTTGGTAAGAAGCTACATAAAAATAGTGACTTTTTTACTTTTTTGTGGAATTTATATAATAACACTGGTCAACAAAGATTTTTCATCAGAGTAAAATTTGTGGTGGCTGGATAGCATTTTTCACGCTGATTCCAAAACTGCATTCAGATTTTTTCTAGCACGTATAGTTTTCAAGATGAAGGCATATATATAACTACACAGATTTAACCATTTTAAATAGGCAAAATACTAATATTTCAACATTTGATTGTGTTTATTTTATTGTTTTTTTAGTTTATTCATCTTATTTATTTCAATTATCTTAATTATACATCTTATGTATTTCAGGTGTGAGCTTTTACGTCTAGCAGCATTGTGATTCAGGCAACAACGCCGTGCTTTGTGTGTCAAAAGATCAGTCCAGTCCAAGAACTTGTTGTGTCAAGTTGGTGTACATTTTTTTTGAATTTATAGTTTGCTCAGGTCAGTCAACATGCCTCGACAATGTAAGAATGACCCCGACAAGTTCTGTTTCGTATGCGGCCAGTTGACAACTAAAACACAGCGACGAAGTATTACAACCGACATTAAGAAAATATACAAGCTATACTTTGGTTGCCATCTAGGTGACCAAGATAAACCATGGGCGCCACATCAAATCTGTTCTGGCTGTTCAAATGGATTACGTGATTGGCTTAACAAAAAGAAAGCTTCAATGCCATTTGCCATACCCATGATATGGAGGGAGCCGAGAGATCATCATGAAGACTGTTATTTTTGTAGTGTGAACTTAATGGGGTTTTCTGCCAAGAACAAACACCAGATTGTATATCCAAACTTGGATTCAGCACGTAGACCAGTAAAACATGATGAAACATTGCCCATTCCAATTCCCCCAAGTGATAGGCTAGATTCTATCATAGATGACATGGAAAGTGATGAAGGTGCAACTGGCGTTTCCGGACCATCTACAGAACCAGAGTACACTTTTGAAGGTAGACATTTAGAGCCTAAAAAGTTAACCCAAGGACAGTTGAATGATCTTGTTAGAGACTTATCGCTGTCTAAAGAGAAATCAGAGCTTCTCGCCTCAAGACTAAAGGAGAACAATTTACTTGAGAACAATGTTCGTATTAGTTACTACCGAAAGCGGAATTTTGAATTAACAGCATTCTTTTCAGTAGACGGTCCTCTCTGTTATTGCCATGACATCAATGGACTATTTACAGCCATATCTCAGACGTATGTGGCATCTGAGTGGCGCCTCTTTATTGATTCGTCGCAGAGAAGCCTGAAAGCAGTTCTTTTGCATAATGGTAATATAATGCCATCCATCCCCATTGCCCATTCCGTCCATCTAAAAGAGACATATGACAATATGGATATACTACTTAAGGCAATCAAATACGACAGTCATCAATGGAATGTTTGTGGAGATCTAAAAGTTATAGGAATGCTTATGGGTATGCAGTCAGGATTCACAAAATTTTGTTGTTTCCTTTGCCTGTGGGACAGTCGCGCCACTATAGAACATTACACCAAAAGTGACTGGCCACTTAGGTATACATATGTCCCAGGGATAAGCAATGTCCAGTCTGTCCCTTTAGTGGATCCCCAAAAGATCTATCTGCCACCTCTTCACATTAAACTTGGTTTAATGAAGAATTTTGTTAAAGCAATGGGTAAAGTCAATTCTGAAGGGTTCCAATACCTTTCAAGGAAATTTCCGAAGGTTACTGCAGCAAAATTGAAGGAAGGAATTTTTGTTGGGCCACAAATAAGGGAGGTTTTGAATGACACTGAATTTGAAAAAGTCCTAAGTCCGCTGGAATTGAAGGCTTGGCTGGCGTTCAAATGGATATGTGAAAACTTTCTTGGAAGCAACAAGTCACCTGCGTATAAGGATGGAGTCAAGAACCTCCTTGATGCCTTCAAAGAAATGGAGTGTCGAATGTCGTTAAAAATTCACTTCCTGCATTCCCACTTAGATTTCTTTCCTGAAAACCTTGGTGCAGTGAGTGACGAGCAAGGAGAGCGCTTCCATCAAGATATTCAGATGATGGAGAAGCGCTACCAAGGATATTGGAATGAAAGCATGATGGCGGACCATTGTTGGATGCTGTATCGTGACAATCCAGGCCAAATTTACAAAAGGAAATCACACTCACAGCGCTTTTAATAAAATAATGTATATATTCTTTATTTATAAGTACATTGAATAAGGTATATGATGTATTTGTTGTTTAGCATTCCTAAGTGTGATCTATACATCCATAAATTTTCTTATAGCAATATCAAAAACTTAAAAATATCAAAACCAGTGTATCTATATAACTATACGTGCTCGAAAAAACATAAAACCCGATTCGGAATCAGCGCGAAAAATGCATTAAGAAAAGTGTGATCATGTTTGTGATGAGAAAAAAAGTTTCATTTTGTTGGCCAGTGTAATTATATATGCTGTATATATAATGCACTACTGTTTTTGCTTATTTCACAGGTTGAAACATATTCATCAGTGTGCTGAAGATTACTTGTCTGTCAGTGCTACCATCCTAACCAGTGGGAATTGACCTACAAAGGCTTCTAAAAGGAGGACAAGACTGGGGACATTCACACATATGAGCAACCTAATTGGAACTGGTAGAGAGTTGTTGCCCTCTGAACTCCCAACTCTGCGAGACGTTCTGAAATATGGGCTACTGCTAAGAGAACAAAGTGGTGAGGATGTGAGAAACTACCCAGCAGCCAGTCTTGCAAAGGACATTTACCCTAAAGTGCTTGAAAAGTGGGAACGAGCAAACAGTTCTTTTGTAGCCCCGTTGTAAATTCACGAGTCACAATCTTAAACAAGATCCAAGAGAGCTGGGAGCAGGCCAAAAACATATCTCTTGGGAGAGGAAAGCTACATGTCAAAGAGGCTTTCATTGCAAAACTTGACAAGCTTTTTGACATCCTCAGTTGCAAGTGTAAAATTGTTCTCTGCTCTGAATTTGGCTGCCTTGCAGATGCTGGTTGCAAAAACGAAACTCACATTAACTGTACATGCCCTAGGGAGATGAAGATCCCTGTGAAGGAACTTGCTTTCATTAAAGGTCAGAGAGACAAGTCTGGTTCTATTGGACCACATCAGATTGGCTTGCCAGATCAACCTGAGCACAACAGACAAGTCAAAAAGCAGAAGCGGCAAGAAGACGAAAGAAGAAGGCTTGCTGAATATAAGCAGACAAGTAAGCAGGATGTTTCAATGCCATCAAATGAAATAATTTTCTCTGATGATGAAAATGAAGAACAAATAGCTGATGCTCAAGATGGAAAGGATGGAAGTTATGAAGTGACATTAGAAATACCAAGCACGTCTTCAACTTCCAATAAAAAGCCAGAGTACAACACATTAGAAATACCTAATGTTGCTATGCATAGCATCAGATATGGTGTTGGCCTGCGTGCCACAGCTGCCATCACCACTGCTGCCTTTATGGATGCTGGCTTGATCACTGAAGAAGACAAGAGACTTGTAGTTGATCACAATAAAGTCAAGAGGGCCCAAGAAAAAGTTATGAGATCCCTGGATCAGGAATTTGATGATCTTTGTAAGAAGGGTGAAATTGACTGCATCTTCTTTGACGGCCGTCAAGATACAACTAAAGTTATGCTGAAAGCAGACAATTCAGATCGTCAGTTCCCCAGCATCATCAAAGAAGAGCATTATTCTGTGTGCAGTGAGCCAGGTGGAAGATATCTCTACCACTTCACTCCTGAGAAAGGCTCAACGAGAAAAAACCTGCTGAAGTTATTGCTGATAATCTTGTAGATTTCATGAAGAAGGGCATTGATAAAAGCCTGCAGGCCATTGGAGGTGATTCTACAAATGTTAACACTGGCTGGGAGGGTGGTTCCATGCATTGGGTAGAGGTCAAGCTTTGCCGTAAGCTGATCTGGTTGGTTTGTGCCCTCCACACTAACGAGTTACCCCTGCGACACTTGATCACAGCACTGGATGGGAAGACCTTGTCTAACAACAAGTGGACAGGTAACATTGGCAAGATGCTAGACACTGCAACCGAACTTGAAATTGATCCTTCATTCACCAAACTCTCAATTGGAGAGCCTCTTACTTCACTGAGTGACAATGTCGTAAAGGATCTCTCTACTGATCAAGCGTACGGGTATAGGATCACACAGGCCATAAGGACAGGAGAACTTCCCACAGATCTGGCCCTTCTTGAAATTGGTCCAGTGAGCCATTCAAGGTGGTTGACAACAGCAAACAGGCTTTGTCGCATATGGGTTTCAAAACATGGCCTTAAAGGCAAAACCCTCAACAACTTAAGACTGATAGTGGAATACATTGTTGGTGTGTACTACCCCTGTTGGTTCAACATCAAAGTAAAACACTCTTGGGTGGAAGGCCCACGCCACATCTTGTTTCAGCTGCGGCTAGTTAGGCTGCAAAAGAAGGCTGTAGTGGATGCTGTTTTGCCAACCATCAAGCGCTCAGCATGGTATGCATTCAGCGAAATGATAATCCAGACACTCTTGTGCTCAGATGACAGTGAGGAGAGGAGAGCTGGTGTCCAAAAGATTGTTGACATGAGGGGTGGAGATGATGACACACTTGGAGATCTTTCTGTACGTCCCAGGAAGACACCTTCCATCAACCCCAGTGCTTCTTCCGTGTTGGAGCTGACAGACTGGTCTGACGGGGTATTTGAACCTCCTTTGACATGTAAACTGACTACAGCGGAAGTAAAGAAGTTCTTTGACAAGCCTATGCAAGTTCCACAGTGGCCCTGTCATGCTCAGTCAATAGAGAGGTGTGTGAAACAAGTCACAGAGGCAGCAGGCAGGGTGTATACACATGAGAAACGTGAGGGCTATATCAGAGGCCAAGAAGCAAGTCGGCGGCTGATGTCCAAGAACGAATCAAAGCAAGACTTGATGAAACTTGTTGTTTAAATATTTTTTTTTACTGATGTCATTACTTTCTAATGTTGTTTTATGATTACAAGGATATGTTTTATGATTACTAGGATATGTTTTATGCAGAGAAACTAAAATTTTTATAGCATTACCTGACATTTTGAGAAGCTAAAATTAATAAATGTTGTTTTCCGAGAGCAATTTATGTGCTTTTTAATCAAACGTAGATTTACCAAGCTAAGTGTTGAGCAATCACAAAAATAATAGCAGATTTGAATTCTTCACATCCAAAAACATATTTTTAAAACCCCTCAGTGAAGGAATTGGCAAAAATTAATTTTCACCTCCCAAATTGACACACCCTAACGCAGTATAGAACAATTTACAGGAAAAAATTATGTCAATTTCTCTGATAATGTGCATTCAATGTACAATGCATTTTGTGAAGTTTTCCTGATAAAATTTTTGAACTAATGGTTACAGAAACTAACAGATACGCTGAACAATATTTGGCAATAGTACCCAACTACCATTGAGGAAATGAAAAAATTCATAAGTTTATTATTTGATCATGGGTATAAAACTTTCATAAGCCTAAGATAAGTATGTATTGGGCAAAGGATGAATTCATTCATTCTTTTATATAGACATGAAACAGGACAAATTCTGTAATTTACTTTCCTTTTGGCACTTCACAGATAATTCAAAAAACAAAGAAAATGGTTCAAATCCTTGAATGAGAAAAATAGATACCTTACTTCAACTACTGCATGATGCACTTGAACAAAAATATAGTCCCACAACAAAACTAAGTCTCAATGAGTCTTTGTTGTTGTGGAAAGGAAGGCTCCTTTTTCATCAATATATCAAATCTTAAACAATCAAGATTTGGAATCAAGAGTTTCAAACTTGATGATGAAAATGGCATAACCATAGAACACAGCATTTAGACTGGTGTCATGGAAACTATGGACAATTCTTCAAAAACTGAAAGTGTAGTCGTTAGGTTGATCCCAAGATATTTAGCAAAGGACATCATCTTTATATAGACAATTACTATACTACACCAAAGCTTTACAAATACTTACTGGAAAACAAGACATATGCAACAGAAACCATCAGAAATAATCACCAAGGGCTACCTAAAGAGTTGCGCACCACAACAATTGAAAAAGGAAAAAAGCACATATTTGAGACTGATGACTTGCTATCTCTTTTGTACCAAGATAAAAGAAATGTATACATGCTCTCAAACATGCATTCAAATACTGATAAGAAAGTGACTAGAAAATCTAAAGGAGGCATTATACAAAAAAACATTCCAGCTTGTATTGAGGACTACAATAAAAACATGGGATTTGTTGATCAAGCAGATCAAGTTCTGCATTACTACACTATGGCCAGGAAATCAACAAAATGGTACAAAAAACTAGCCGTAGATTTCATTCAAGTACAAATACTAGATGCACTTGGAATATACAACTTTGTAAAGAAAAAAGAAGTTACTTTTCTTGAATTCTGTTTGGCAATAGTAAAAGAACTGACAGCAACTTCAAAGCCAGTTCTGGATAAGGTGACTGTTCCTTGGCTAGTTGGGCAGCATTTCATAGAAAAAATAACATCCAAAAAGAGTTGCAATCCCACAAAAAGATGTCATGTATGCTACCTTCATGGAATAGTGTCACAAAGTCACTATCAATGCAAAATCTGCTCTGACAAACCTAGATTATGCATAAAATATTTTGAAATCTCTCATACTGAACTAAACTTCTAAACTACTACTTTATTTTTATATTCTAGGATTATCTTAATTTTAAAGCAAGTCAATTTAATTTTGTAATTAAAATTATAATTAAATTAATTAAAATTTTATATATATAAAGACAAAACTGTGCATGTAGAGACAAAAATTGCTGCACATTCATCCTGAATGTAACCTGTGCACTCACAGTTAAAGGGTTAAACTTGTTAATAATGTAACAATATAATTTTAACAGGGTTTTCCCATTTTATACATAAATGAATGTTCAATTTTATAATGGCTCCTTTCTTTGTTCAGTGGGAATGCGGAAACCCACATGCCTCCTTCCAATTCAATGTAATTTTACATTAATTATTTTCCTAGTTTCTTGTACCTATTATATGGTATTTTTATCTGAACTTATTCAGAATTAAATAGACAATTTAATTCATGTCTTTTTCCCTAAATTATACGAGTACTTAACATGCATATGTTTTAAATTCCATGTACTTAAGAATTTCCAAATTGCTTCATTTACACCCAAAACTATACCAATAATGCCCCACGATTTCTGACAAATACAATTCTTTGTTTGCTTGGCTTTCAGTTTGGTATTTATACATACAGTTCATTCTGTTTGCATGATCAATTTTATTTGTGGTTTAATTTATAACCAGTAATTAATTAACCTTATTACATTATTCCCATACATAACAAGGCATACATGCTACAAATTACAAAAAGCTTTACAAGTACGCAATAATTAGAATAGTACTTTTACAATCTAAGGTATTTTTCCTAAAAGTTTACACCAACAACAAAAATGTTATTAGATAAATCACTTCAACCTTTGGTTGGTGAATAAAAATCGAATAATAAGTAAAATGTAACCAATGCAATTTAGAATACTATGAAAGGAGACATGATTACAGTCTTATTCCATAAGGGTACCATCTGGCTAACAGTAGTAGTTTGCCTTTCAAATCGGACACCTTCTGTTCTCACTTGTCACCCATTACTAATACTCTACACTAGTCTATATTCCCTATTCTCTCTACATTCTTTAATCTACACAAATAAATTTGTTTAGAGTTCATCCTTCTTGGGCATCTATTATCACATGAAATAAACGTGAAGTCCCTTGTACAACAAACCTTAAGAGGAGGCTGATAATCTTTTGGATGTGGCATAGTCTTCTTCTTTTTCACTGCATCAATCATATCAGCTAAGTAGTTTGCAGTGACAATGTGAGCTCCAGCAGCTAAAGCACAGACAGTCTGTGCATAATTGATAGAACTTGCAATAAAGAAATGTGGGTACCAAGTCTCAGCAAAGATTTCTAACTTTTCAATACTAATAAGTGTTCAAATGTGTGCACGAGCAATGGATCATGGGTCAATCAGTTAGGGCGCCACTCAGCAACATTTGCCGAGACTCCTCTGAGTCATGGGTTCAAACCCCAGTACTGCTAAGAGTTGGGGGGTTTCTTTTCTGTATCTTATGTTGCGTCAGGGTGGCAGGCCAGCCAACCCTCCTTAATTGACTTGCTAAGGTAGCCACAGCTCAGGCCCCTAACCTCCACTTCCTGGGGATATGGGACACTTGGATGTTATCTTATATACACTAAAATGCTAACATTCAATTATTGAGGATTTAGGGCAATAATACTCAAAGTCTGGGTCATAAAACTTTTTAAAGAATTATATAACTACTATAAATGTTGTGAATAAAAATTACTTTTCATATTATAAATATTTAAAACCATTACAAACAATTTCATTGAACTCCAACAAAATTCTAGTTATGAGGAATTTTCTTTTATTATTTTCACTTGTTTTGCATTTCAAAATCACATGTTCTGATGATATGTGAGGATGAGGAGCAGTATGTTATTCAAGGAAATGAGATCAGTCAACTGAATTAAAATAACCAAAGGGATAACTTTACTGTAACTGTGAAATAGGGATACTTGCAGAAATGAAAGAGCAAGTAGCATACTGCAGAATCAACAGTTTAGCAGTACAGAGCTCATTCAACGTGTCACACATTTTTATTTCATTTCATGGAACTTAAACTGTGGTACAATAATTATTGGCCATGTATGATAACTTTTTTTTCTAGCTAATATGATTTTAAATTAAATTTTAACAGAGTAAATTAAAATTTAAAAACTTAAAAGCCAATTTATCAATTTCATTATTGTTCTTTTGAGAAATACAGTACTGTATATATAAATATACAGGGTGTCCCGTAAGTCCGGCATCATAGGAAAAATAATAAAAAAAGGCAAAACAAAAGCTTTTATTTACAGAACGTGCTCAATATGTCCACCATTGTTTTCAATACACAAATTCAGACGTGATACCCAGTCAGCAAGCACACGGTGAATGATGTCAGGAGTAATGGTGTTACATGCCCCAATAATGTGCTGCCACAAATGTTCAACACTCCTAATTTTCTCTGCGTATACCAGCACTTTCAAGTGGCCCCAGAGATAAAAATCTAGTGGCGTGAGATCCGGGCTTCTAGCTGGCCATTCCACAGGCCCTCGATGTCCTATCCAATGACCAGGAAATTGTTGGTACAGGTATTCCCTTACTTGGGTGCTGTAATGTGTAGGAGCGCCGTCTTGCTGGAACCATGTTGGGAAATTTCCTTCTTCGTTCAAGACATTGGGAAATGCTTCTTCCTTGAGCATACATAGGTAGGTGCCTCCAGTGACATTTTCATTGAAAAAGAGGGGGCCTATGATGCGATCCTTCCAAATGCCACACCATACCATCACCCGAGATGCACCTTGTTCCTTTGAAGAGGTATACCAGTGAGGGTTGTTTTGAGACCAGTAGCGGGTGTTCTGTCAATTTACCTCACCATTTCCATAAAAAACCTCGTCACTGAACAGAATGGTGGATGGGAAATTGGCATCCTGAGCATATTGTTCCATAGCCCATTCACAAAATTCCATCCACCAGTCAGGATCATCTTCACTTAATTTCTGTAGGATCTGAAATTTATATGGATGCCATTTGTGAGCCTGAAGAATGCGATGGATGCTACTTTTTGACACTCCTGTCTTGGCGGACAATCGCGGAAGAGACTTATTGGGACTTCTGTTAAAATGAGCCAGGATAGCAGTCACTGTATCATCGTCAGTGGACCTCCTTGAAGGTCCACTGCGTGGTTTATCTTCTATGGATCCTGTTTCCTTAAACTTTGCAACAAGTCTGCTAACGCAACTGTGTTATTGGCTTGCGGTCTGGATGCAGTCTGTTAAATTCAGCAGTGGCCTCTCTTTGATTCCAATTTCCTATGAGTAGAATTATCTGGATTCGTTCTTCCTTGCTCAGACATTATGGCCTGTAGAAAGAAAATATGAATTATGGTTTGTAGAAATAGAAAAATATGAATTTCTCCTGTGATGCCAGACTTATGGGACACCCTGTATATACGGCTACATCATTAGATAATTTGCGAGATTAAGCGATACTGGGTCTGGGTAGTAATTGGATGGGTGACAGTGTCCTCTATATTTATAGTTCGGATTTCCCATAAAGCTGTAGGTCACCCCATCACGAACTGCAATGCTATTACAAAGGAGGTTAAACATCTCAGCCCTCTGACTTAAGTCCAGTACTTTTTGTAACTCACTGATGGGAAAATTTGTGCACCAACACTGATTTACAATTTGGTTATTTGATAAACATCATTCATGACTTACCTCTACCTTTTTCTTGTCAATGAACTTTGAAAGTTATGAGTAACAGAGTAATTACAAGTACCAACTGTAATTTTATCTTTAAATGAAAGTACAATATTTTAAGGGCATCCAGTAGCTCAATGGTTACAATGGTGGAGGACTCTGAGCAGTGAGTGAGGCTCTAGTTTACTCCTAGGTTGGGTTGAGTTGGCCACTTCCCCTATTGTTGCTCAGACTAAAGGTGACCCTTGGGGCACAATAGCACTTACCCCCCAACATCATGAGGAAATGAGCCTTGTGGCTACCATTTTTTTTTAACTATTTTATAACTAAGTTATTATACATCTACATTTAAATTTTAATTATGAAAATGTACAAAAATCATTACAGTTAAACTCACCTTTGCTGTCAATACCAAATCACTCATCACAAGTAAAGAACAGTCTTCAGTCCACTCTCTAACCAGATGTCCTCCGAGACATTGTACATAACCTCTTAATGTCTCTTTTGCTTCTCTGGTTGCAATTTGAGAAGAAGAAAGAACTAACTGTTTGTGGAGAAGTCTGAAAGATAAAATATATAGTTAAGTATGAATTTAGCCCAAAAAGAACTACAAAGCCTATGCTTTGTATTATACAAGAGGTTAATTACACTGGTCAACAACAATTTTGTCACAAGGGTTTTGATGGGTGTTCTAAGTATACTTTTTCATGCTGAATCTAAATATGAAATCAGATTTTTTCTATCAGGCTTAGTTTACTTGTGACGCTATGTTCATTTTTTCCTCATTTAGCATGATCACTGGATAAAAAATAATAACATATTATATATAATTAAGTATATAACAATATTATAATATAAAACATTATAAAAATAATAAATATAATAATATATTATATTAATTAATATAACTATAATAAAATATATTAATATTAATATATATGTTGTATTAATTTTTCTGTAAAATTAGTACAATTTATTTCTTTGGGGAGAAAGTTCTGATAATGCTGGCAGGATAAATTTGGTCAGAGCAGCAGACTGTGCAGGTTGAAACATGTTTGTACCTGTTCAGACATGAGCCTAGTTTCTGTGTATAGAGCAGCTCCAAGTCAGTCTGCTTGTAAATGTCACAATGTTAACAGCTAGTGTCTGTTGCTTCTTGTTAATTTTACACCAGTGTTGTATTCATATAGATGTTTTGTAATGCCACGGAACTGTCTGAATCATCCTAATTCCTTTTGTTATGTATGTGGTGATCTAACTTTAAAATCCCAGAAACGTAACTTTACACCATTAGTAAAAAAATGCTATGAACTTTATTTCGGATGTAAAGTAGGCGATCAGGACAAGAGTTGGGCCCCTCACATTTGTTGTGTGACATGTGTAAGACTACTTACAGGATGGCTAAACAGTTCACATCACATGCCATTTGCTATTCCAATGATTTGGAGGGAACCCAAAGATCACACAACAGACTGCTATTTCTGCCTGGTAAATACAAAGGGGATCACTTCAAAAACAAAGAGCCTTATGAAATACCCTAATCTACCGTCTGCAATGAGACCAGTTCCCCACAGTGCTCAACTTCCAGTACCAAATCCTCCTGAACATGTAAGTTTAAGTGATGAGGAATCAAACGTAGCTGTAGCATATCACAAGGAAAAAGATGAAGACATTTCTGATCCAACAGAATCCAATGAACCACATTTACTGTCACAAGATCTAAATGACCTAGTTCGTGATTTGAAATTATCTAAGAAGCAGGCTGAACTTTTAGGTTCAAGATTAAAGGGTTGGAATCTACTGCAACATGACACTAAAGTTTGTTTTTTCCGCAGCTGCCATGATGAATTCAAAGAATGGTTCTCCCATGAAGATGGACTTGTGTTTTGTAAAGATGTTAATTCAGTCATGGGGGCTCTTGGTCATGAACATAACGTGGATGAGTGGCAATTCAATTGTTCATTGACTCCTCAAAAGTCAGCTTGAAAGCAGTCCTTCTTCACAATGGAAATAAATTTCCTTCTGTACCTATTGCACATGCTGCAAACATGAAAGAGTCATACGACAACATGAAGTTGCTTTTAGAAAAGTTTCAGTATCAGAAATATAAGTGGAATATCTGTGGAGATCTGAAGGTCATTGCACTTTTGCTAGGGTTGCAGCTAGGTTACACCAAGTACTGTTGTTTTTTATGTGAGTGGGACAGTAGGGACAAGCAAAACCACTACGTTAAGAAGGATTGGCCAAAACGCACCTCACTTGTTCCAGGCAAGAAAAATGTTGTGAATAGTTCACTTGTTGACCCTGAGAAAGTGTACCTTCCTCCTTTGCATATCAAGCTTGGACTTATGAAAAACTTTGTTAAAGCGATGGATAAAGTGCAAACAGGATTCACATACTTGAGAAATAAGTTTCCCCGGATCAGTGATGCCAAGATTAAAGAAGGCATTTTTGTAGGCCCTCAGATCAGAGAATTGTTAAGAGATGAGAGATTTGAAGGAGAGTTGAATGAAGTTGAGAAAGCTGTGTGGCAGAGTTTCAAGTGTCTGCACAAATTTTTTGGGAAATCACAAGGCCGAAAATTATCCTGAAATAGTAGATCTTCTTAAGTCTTACCAAGCAATGGGGTGCAATATGTCATTAAAGGTTCATTTCTTGGACTCTCACTTGGACTTTTTTCTGGAAAACCTGGGTGCGGTAAGCGACGAACATGGTGAGCGTTTTCATCAGGATATTTCTGCCATGGAAAACCGTTACCAAGGCAAATGGAGCCCCAGTATGCTGGCTGACTATTGCTGGACTCTTAAGAGAGAGATGCCTGAGGCAAAGCACAGCAGAAAATCAAAACAAGCTACTTTTTAAACTACAGGTATGTCTTTTCGATCATATTTTAATAAGTATGTAACTATATGAGTTTTTAAAAATTAAATTGCATGTCACAAAAACCAGACCTGCTAGAGAAATTTTACAAACTTATTTGGATTCAGCACAGAAAATACTATAAGAATAAGGTATTTTCATTCTTGGGACACGAAAAAAAAAATTTTTGTCGCCCAGTGAATTATCATAGTACTTACTTCCAGTAACTATTTTTTCCAAATCGAATAATATCCCCATGATTCATATTAACTGGTTCATTTGGAATCAACTTAATATTATCTTCAATTCCAGAATTGACGTATGTTCCATTTGCAGAATTCAAATCACACAATATTACTTCAGCCAACCTCTCTGGGTGATTCTGTTGATGAAAAATCAGTTAAACAGCTGAAACATTGGAAATTAACATTCCCACACTTACATTAACAGAATATACAGTTTACCTCTGAATTATTTATGTGATGACCAGACCATTCACCACCCCAAGGTAGAGTTGGTTTTCCAACTTGTACCAGGTTATTTAAAAGTGCATTGACTATTATGATCACCTGTTTTTGTATTATAAATAATGATTCACTCATAAAAATAAAATAATGTTATAAATACTTGCAAACATGTCAAACAAACAGTCATTGTCATTAAAACCCCCATTTACAATATGCCCTATTTGCATTATGTTTTTCACTGAGAGCAGGGCAGTTTCTTGTACTTTATTGGGCACATAGAAAAACAGGTTTACTGCCCTGAGAGTTTCATGAGTGGGTTATTATTAAAAATAGCTATGTTGCTCTTCAAGGACTTGTTTTTTCATAATTTTTTAATGTGAAAGTCAGTAAAGGGAAGCAGTAGTTGGTAAACATTTAATTGGGGCTGGTAGCCAAAGTTGATGAAGGGAAACATCAGTTGAGTAGGTTAATTAATAGAGACCTCACTGCATGTTAGGGTGTTTCATAAATGAGAACCACATTATATTTTTAATCCACATAGATGCCCGTGTTCGTTTTACATATTTATCACTCCTGGCCAAAAATGAGACTCCTTCGACAACAATAAGGGGTCCCGAGAAATCACGCCTTACGTCAGAGCACAGACTCATCACTTCTTCATCATTTCCCCCTTCTGCTTCTTCAGAAAATCCTTCCTGTTCTTGAAAACTGCTTTCAGCAGGTACTGTTTGTCTTCTTCCTTCGTTGTTAGGGCAGTATTGAATTTCTTGATGAGAGTGATCCCCGTTCAGCTGAGTCGTTTACCACAGCCAGGACATGGACCCTAGCTAAGCCTGCTTGGTAGTGTGGGTCACTTTCCCAAGACGAAGCGGGATTTTCGATGAAGGCGCCATTGATCCTGAGTGCGGTGAAGAGATCCTTCGTCCTCAAGGTAACGAAATCTGAAATCTTCTTTCCTTTGAAGGAACCGAGGATGGTCTTCCCCTCCAGACGCTTCAACGCTTTCCTCGATGCCGGTTTGGCGAGGTTCTCTCGCATCCTTTGTTTCTCTTCCCGAGGAACCCCTTGATCGAAGAATGCCAAGCTGACCAGCGTCTCAGAGAAGTACCAGAGGTGTCATTTCATGGCCGCTTGCGCTTGTTTGCCGACATCGACGATCACGGCAGCTTCCTGCAGTATTTCCAGGTCCAGCAAGAACTCCAGATCCACACGTGGGGCCTGCTCTGCTCTCGTCGCACGACTCCAAGTCTTTGCGTAGGCCAGGGCGATGAACAGGCAGATTTCTGTGACTCCTTTCAGTTCCCACCCAGTCATCCTGAACTGGTCCTGAAGGAGGTACAGCTTCAATCCGTAAGTGGCTTTTGCCATCCACCGCGCATGGTGGTACGCTCCTGGCTTCCGCAGTGGCACATTGGCAACAGTCTCTTCCCCGAGAAAGAAGATAACCAGTTGAAGAAGTTCTTGGTAGTCATCCCGCGGCTGACCAGAAGCCAGAGCTTCCCTCACGACAAGGACAGTTCGGTCCTTGAGACCCTGAAGAAGTCCAGCGATGCTGCAGCTATCTGAATCAATAGCAGTAGCGATAAGAGATTGGTCGATGAAACCCCACTGCTCTTGGAATCTTTTGAAGATCCCAGTCTCGGGCCCAGAGGTGGGGCCCATCGAAGACCGGAAGACTTGGGCCAGGACGATTTCGTACATATGGTGCCTGCATGCTAGGTAAAGAAGTTGCTTCCCGAGACCCTCCTCAATCTTGACGCAGGCTCCCACATGAATCCCGGTGTTGGATGCTGTTGTGTCGAATGATAACCCCTTGATTCGTTCAGACAGGTCATGTTCCCGCACAAGATCAATGCAGATGCGTGCCGTCTCTGCTCCCGTGCCAGCTGGAACTTTCGGAACTCCAAGCAGCTTCTCCTGGCCATTCCTGGTGACCAGCACAGCAACCCGGTCCACAGATCCGTCACCTGTGATTTCAGGCAGCATTTTCCCGTCCCAGTGCAACACCAAGGGCTCCTCAGGACAGAATTCTCCCTCTTGATACGCCTCTGCTGCTTGCTTCCGATGTGACTAGCGAGCATGCTACATTGTGGAAGAGGAGATGGATACCTCATTCAAATTGTGCCCCAAGGATTGCACAACAATGGCGTAGGACATCGCTGCATCACGATTAGTGATGTAAAAAAAACGTTTTTTTGTTTTTTGTTGTTTTTTGTTTTTTTTGTCGTTTTTTTTCATTTTTTTGTTTTTTTTTGTTTTTTTTAATAATTAATATAGATATTGCCAATTTAATTATAAGGTATACTTTTGCAATGATATATATTATAAAAATAAATAAATAAATAATAAAATAGGCCATATGGTACCAGTATAGAATGTCCTTTTCAGCCTATTTACAGAAAAAACTGGCCTCTTTCTTGCACTGAGTCTTGTATCTTGAGATCCATTAAACTTGCGAGAACACTGGCTGGGAGCTGACTGCCCATTGTCCAACCTTCCCAGGACTCTCCCATCCATGCCTCGGATTTTGAATCTCCTACTTAACTATCCTTTAGACCCGCGATGAAATATTCCCCCCCCCCCCACGAGACCATCCATATATATATACATACACATACACCCATATACATATATACCAATATTACATAAATACTTATATACACATTTATATCTATTGTATACCCCATACACATGCATACATCCAGAATTCCAGATACATACGCATGCATACTCACATATATACCTACACAAACTCATACACCTCTATTTCGCCCTTTCATTACCTCCGAGATCATTTAGCACATACAGTAATATCCATACAGCCAAAAGAAACCAATTAAGCACAGACAGAGCAGCAAAGCTAGTATTTATATCCCAAAATGCAAAATTCCAAGAAAGTGAAGTAAAACATGGTGCTACATTGGCTTCGTCAACATCCAAATCTGCAATAAATACCAGTACCTGTGATATTGAAACTATTTGCTTTAATCAATCTAGTGATAATGATTCTTCAATGGAAATAGAATCAGATAATGAAAGTTAAACAGCATTAGGTTAATACAAAGGTTAAAGAAAGAGATGAATATTTATATTTTTTTTATTTTTCTATTTGGAATATATATATATATATATATATATATATATATATATATATATATATATATATATATATATATATATATATACACTGGTATTCTTGCCAATCACAATTATTTCTATTGTTTTATACCAGTATTATGGATATTATACCAGTACCTGTGATACTGAAACTAGCATATATGCTCTACCCAATCTAGTGATGATTCTTCCATGGAAATGTAGGTTAACAAACGAGGAAGAATGTTTTATGTTCTAGTTAAAAAATATATATACATATAAAAAATGAGGGTTTGTTTTTCCTTTCTATTATATACTTTTTGCGTGATTCAATTTTTCTAAAAGATGACTATATAGTATATATACTAGGTATAACCGTATAAGCATGGTAGTATAGTAAATTATAGGTAATACTAATATACTTATTAGATTAAAGGAAAAAAAATATGGAATAAGTTTAAAACAATAAAAAACAAAAAAAACAAAAAAAACAGACTACCTTCGTTTTAAACAAAAAAAACGACAAAAAAAAAACAAAAAAAACGACAATAAAAAACGACTCACATCACTAATCACGATAAGAAATGTTCATCTGGTCGTACGCGACAGCCACATCCTGAGTGATGAGGTTCCTTGACCGCTTCCTCAAAGAAGGACATGAAGCAGACATGGAGGCTGCCAAGGAGGGATCATCTTCCACAGATGAAGCCGAGGATGAGGAGCTGTCTTCAAGAGTAGCAGCTTCTGTAACCATCTTGGCCCGCTCGAATTCCTGGTGTCGTCTCTCCTACTGCTGTTCCTCTTGACGCCTTTTCCTACTCTCCATTTGGGCCAGCTTCATGTCTGCCGATCCCATACTGCTCTCTGTTGGGTCCTCCTGCTGACTCTTGTAGAAGAGCTTGTCTTCCTCGTTTGTCATCCTAGAAAGGGCATTGGAATGACCAATATCGAGGATTTCATTCTTGAGTTCCGCCTTGAACATGTCCTCTGCAACACGACAGCTCTCCTCGGATCTGTTCCTGCTTTTCACCAACTTGTCGTAACGCTGGAGCAGAGCTTCCATTTTCCGAAGGGCGCTGTCCCGCCTCATAGTGGTAGGGATCCTTGCTCTTTTCCAGAACACCATCACAGCATCCAAACAGAGGTTCAGACATTTTCTCCATCCTAGGTTTTCCTGTTTTTGATGGAAGAAGCACTTTTGCAAGACTTGCAACTTCGTCGGGAGGTGGCTACCCAGGATCTCCTTATTCGGGTGTCCGATGAGCCAAACCTCTTTCTTGCTTTGAGTTGCCATGTTTATCTGCAATAAGGAAATATATGAATTAGAAAAGAGTACAAATACGCAATGGTAGACACAACAAGGACAAAACTCGACAGCTGACACGAAGGACAGAGAGCAGTGCACCCTTCCGGCAGGAAGCAAGGCAGTCAACTAACACTAGAACAGCTGAAATCAGAAATACCTAAGCAATCTGAAGCGTCAAATCTCGGGACCCCTAAACGTGTTCTGATCTGGTTGAAACCTGTTCAGATGAGTTTCCTCGGCAAAAGGAACAGGGGCATCAATGTGGATTGAACTTCCTTCCACTTCATCCATCAACCACACTGCCATGAAACACCCTACTGCATGTATATACATAGGCCTAGACTTTAGGAAAATTTAATGATGGGGGTTCTTTAACCTCCTCCGCAACATCTAATGTCATGGAATGGAAGGGACCTATAGTTTTATGTGGGATCTGAACCAATGGTGTTACAACACTGGCTATGAATATGATATAGCCCTGGGAAACAATAAATTTAGGTACCAACGATGAATACTACATTGTTTCATGAATAGTGTTAGCTTTGAAATTTATATACTAGTTTAAGACCTAAGTTCACTGATATCATGAGATGGCATGAAAATTATTACTGAAGGAATAAGGATAATACTACCAGATAAGTAAGGCATGTAATTAGATAATTTATTTTAATGGCCTAATTCAAGAGAGAGAGAGAGAAAACCCCTACAGTAACCTTCCTTGCAAACTTACCAAATTTATTTCATTGTGAGTAAGACAAAATGATGCATGTATTCTACTGACAGTCCTATCATCAAGAATAATATGTTCATTCCCTGCTCTTGATACATTCAATGAAGCACCACACAGAAGATAATGCACTCCTGAAAAAAAAAAAGTCCTGGTTCTTAACTGTCTCTCCTTTGCTCTTACTACAGTGCCATAACACTACTATCAGACCAGTAAATAAATTAGCCTGCAATGTGTATGTAAAGTTAATACTATTTGGGTCTTAAATACAGATTATGTCAGGAATAGGCATATCAGGTATCAAGCCAAAAGTAGTGAACCAGTTAAAAATGAGGGGGGTTGAAGTGTTTTTATACAAATGCATGGAGTTTTAGGAATAAGAAAAATTAATTATTTAGTAATATGATTAGTGAAAACCTGGATATAGTCTGTATTAGTGATGCAGTATTCAGATATTTGTTTTTCAAGTAAAGAGTATATTAGGATAGATGCATTTTACAGACCTCCAAACCAAACACAGGAAGTTGATGATAGTATCATTCAGGAAATAAATAAAGGTGCTATGGGAGATTTCAACCTGCCTCATATAGACTGGTGCCTTTTAGAAGGAAATAATAAATACCATAACTTCATCGAGTGCTGTAATGCAATTTGGAGACAAACCAACTAGGAATCAAGTAATCTTAGATTTGGTTCTATCCAATGATTATGAGGTTAATGGGGAACTTACAGTAAGAAAGTCATTAGGGAATAGTGACAATTTTATCATGCATTTTAAGATAAAATTAAATAGGATCTAGTCAACAATGACCATCTAGTTCCTTGCTTTGCTTGGGGGGGGGGGGGGGGGGGGGGGGGGGGCTATATAAATTTAGGGAGTTGTTAGGCTCAGTAAAGTGGGATAATTTGCCAATAACAATGCTATTGAGATATGGTCTAGATTCAAAGAAATTTTAGAGGATGTACAATGTAGATGTATTCCTTTGAGAACTGTTAGGAATAACAAAATTAACAAAACCTTGGTGGTGGAATAAGAAATAACTAAAATCATTAAAAATAAAAAAAGAACATCCATGGAATTTAACAGTAATAGCCTTGTGGACTTGGATAATTATAGGCAGTTAAGAAATAAGCTAAACAGTTTGATTAGGAAAAGCAAAAGGCATGGTGAAATAAATCTAGCTAGAAATAGCAATAAAGATCCAAAGAAATTCTTTAATTTTTATAAATATAATAATAAAAAGCATGATAGGATCAGGCTTATAGAACATGATAATAGGATATTTGAAAATGATCATGATATTGTTGGCGTTTTTAATGATTATTTTAGCCCAGTTTTTACTGAAGAAAATTTGAATAACTTTGATTTTAATTCTTTAGATCCTGTAAACTCAGGCTTCTTGATAAGATTCATATAAGGAAGGATGATGTTAGGAAAGTGATTCATACAATGAAGTCAAATAAAGCTGCTGGACCTGATAATATATGATATATGCTTGGATTCTCAAAGAAGGGAAGGACAGGTTATTTGAGGCATTATTTTGTTTGCTAGGTGTATTAATTATGAAGAGGTACCAGATGAATGGAAAAAAGCAAATGTAGTACCCATTTACAAAAAGGGTAGTAAAAAGGAGGTAGGAAATTATAGGCCTGTTAAGTTAACATCTTTGGTAGGAAAGATACTTACTAGAAAGAATTATAAAGAATAATAATAAAGATCATCTGAAATTTTTTTAATCTTATTCTAGTTCCCAGTACATACGGATTTAGATCAGGAAGATCTTGTTTGTCTAATCTCTGAAGACATTTTAGAGTTTGTAACTGAACAAGTAGATAATGGAAATGATGGAGATGTTATTTATTTGGATATTAGTAAAGCATATGGCAAGGTTCCACATAGGAGACCTATATAAATTAAAAGTTCATGGGATATCTAGGTGTTATAAATTGAGTTGAAAAATGTTTAGAGAACAAAGAATAATTCTAAATGGTCATGAACAGGGCTGGATTAAGGGCTTCATAGGCAAATAGATACTAAATTAATGTCTGTAATCACTTAGTCTTGTGTCTGTAATCTATTTGTTTCTTGTCAAACTTCATAGAATTTTCTAATTTATTCTGTTGGCCTACAAAACTTTATAGGCCATACCATAGTGAAAATACATATTTCCCAAATTTTGTCAGCCTTAAAACCTTTGTAGGCACTAGGCACAGTGCCACTGTGCCCCTTGATAATCTGGCTGTGGTCATGAATCTGGGTGACAAAGTGAAAAGTGGGGTACCACAGGGAACAGTGTTAGGTCCATCACTTTATTTTATATCTAAATGATTGAGAAAGGTGAAGATAGTAAATTTTCTAAATTTACAGATGATACAAGAAATAGTTGCCCCAGTTAAAAAATATAAAAAAATTCTTATGAACTACAAAAAGATCTTGATAAATTAGTTGCCTGAGCTTGTAAATGGCAGATAGAATTTAATGTTAAAAAATACAGTCATCCATTTTGGTAGAAATAATGAAAACTAGTTATGAGATAGAAGGAAACTGGTGAGAGGATGTTAGACTTGAAAAAGATCTTGGCATTATTGTTAGTACCGTAGTGATCTAAAACTTTCTAAGCAGTGATTAGAGGCTTGAAATAAGACATAAAATGACAGGTATTATTAAGAGGAATGTTAGTTAGAAGAATAAGAAAGTCATCTGTAAATTATATAATTCTTATGTTAGGCCTCACTTAGAATACTGCATTCAAACTTGGCCCCCTCACCTTAGACATGATATTGATATGCTTAAAAGGTGTGCGATGTTGGGCAACCAAGCTTATCCCTAACTTAAGTAGATTGAAATAGAAGGAAAAATTAAAGGAACTGGGTATGTTTAGTTTTGAGACATTGTTTCAGGGGAAATATGATACAGGTGTTCAAAGTGTTTTCAGGTTTGGACAATTTACATTTAAATAACTTTTTCTTATTAGAGGCTAATGATAGACCCTGAGGGCATAAGAAAATTAAAAAACAGACTTGTAGATAGACCTACAAAAATACTTTTATAGTCAGAGTAGGCTAGTGGACTTTTGGAATGACTTGTCATATGACATGGCAAATAGTAGCTCCTTAGTTAGTTTTAAGAAAAATTTGGATGCTTTCATGAATGGGACAGTTGTAGATTATAACTAGGGTATATACTTACCGTAGTAGGGTGTTTCACAGCAGTGTGGTTGATGGATGAAGTGGAAGGAAGTTCAATCCACATTGATGCCCCTGTTCCTTTTGCCGAAGAAACTCGTCTGAACAGGTTTCAACCAGATCAGAACACGTTTAGGGGTCCCGAGATTTGACGCTTCAGATTGCTTAGGTGTTTCTAATTTCAGCTGTTCTAGTGTTAGTCAACTGCCTTGCTTCCTGACAGAAGGGTGCACTGCTCTCTGTCCTTCGTGTCAGTTGTCGAGTTTTGTCCTCATTGTGTCTACCATTGCGTATTTGTACTCTTTTCTAATTCGTATATTTCCTTATTGCAGATAAACATGGCAACTCGAAGCAAGAAAGAGGTTTGGCTCATCGGACACCCAAATAAGGAGATCCTGGGTAGCCACCTCCCGACGAAGTTGCAAGTCTTGCAAAAGTGCTTCTTCCATCAAAAACAGGAAAACCTAGGACGGAGAAAATGTCTGAACCTCTGTTTGGATACTGTGATGGTGTTCTGGAAAAGAGCAAGGATCCCTACTATGAGGCGGGACAGCGCCCTTTGGAAAATGGAAGCTCTGCTCCAGCATTACAAGAAGTTGGTGAAAAGCAGGAACAGATCTGAGGAGAGCTGTCGTGTTGCGGAGGACATGTTCAAGGTGGAAGTCAAGAACAAAATCCTTGATATTGGTCATTCCAATGCCCTTTCTATGATGACAAACGAGGAAGACAAGCTCTTCTACAAGAGTCAGCAGAAGGACCCAACAGAGAGCAGTATGGGATCGGCAGACATGAAGCTGGCCCAAATGGAGAGTAGGAAAAGGCATCGAGAGGAACAGCAGGAGGAGAGACAACGCCGGGAATTCAAGCGGGCCAAGACGGTTACAGAAGCTGCTACTCTTGAAGACAGCTCCTTGTCCTCGGTGTCGCCATCTGCGGAAGATGATCCCTCCTTGGCAGCCTCCATGTCTGCTTCATGTCCTTCTCCGAGGAAGCAGTCAAGAAACCTCATCACTCAGGATGTGGCTGTCGTGTATGACCAGGTGGGAGCTGAAAGGAGTCACAGAAATCTACCTGTTCATCGCCCTGGCCTATGCAATGGCTTGGAGTCGTGCGACGAGAGCAGAGCAGGCCCCACGTGTGGATCTGGAGTTCTTGCTGGACCTGGAAATACTGCAGGAAGATGCCATGATTGTCGACGTCGCCAAGCAAGCGCAAGTGGCCATGAAACGACACCTCTGGTACTTCTCCGAGACGCTGGTCAGCTTGGCATTCTTTGATCAAGGGGTTCCTCAGGAAGAGAAACAAAGGATGCGAGAGAACCTCGCCAAGCCAGCATCGAGGAAAGTGGTGAAGCATCTGGAGAGGAAGACTGTCCTCAGCTCCTTTAAAGGAAAGAAGATTTCGGATTTCGTGACCTCAAGGACAAAGGATCTCTTCACCACACTCGGGATCAACAGCGCCTTCATCAAAAATCCCGCTTCATCTTCGGAAAGTGACCCACACTACCAAGCAGGCCTAGCTAGGGTCCACGTCCTGGCTGTGGTGAATGACTCGGCTGAACGGGGGATCGCTCTCATCGAGAAATTCAATACTGCCCTAACAATGAAGGAAGAAGACAAACAGTACCTGCTGAAAGCAGTTTTCAAGAACAGGAAGGATTTTCCGAAGCAGAAGGGGGAAATGATGAAGAAGTGATGAGTCTGTGCTCTCTGACGTAAGGCGTGATTTCTTGGGACCCCTTATTGTTGTCGAAGGAGTCTCATTTTTGGCCAGGAATGATAAATATGTAAAACAAACATGGGCATCCATGTGGATTAAAAATATAATGTGGTTCTCATTTATGAAACACCCTAATACTTAGCTTAAGTTATGTAAGGTACCATACTTTGGTCACTCTGTAAATAGTTCTATATTAATTAGCTAACTTCAGATTGGGAGTTTGCACAACTTTAATACAAAGTATAGCTCATAACTTACATAATTTTGATAGGCCCAAGTGGCTTTATGTTTTCCAAATGAAATGAAATGAAGTGAAATGTAATGTAGGGGATGAAAGCCACAATAAAAAGTGAATTTATTAAAAGCACAAACTTTCAACCTGCTCTTAAGGTCTTCTTCAGGTGTGACTGACATGATAAAGATCTTGAAATAAGTAAAAAGTTTGTGCTTCTAATAAATCCCTTTCTTATGGTGGCTTTATTCCCCGAATTCAATTTCTCATAGGCCTAATTGACAATATTGATATAATTTCCAGCAAGGCAGTAAGACTATCCTCAGTAGGATATTAATTCTCAAAGTAAGGAAAACTATTAGGATATTAATTCTCAAAATAAGGAAAACTATTAAAAAACTAGGGCTAGCCAAAGTTAAATCAAACAAATACCAACTTTTGTTTTTTATTAACAATTATGGTAGCCCCCATTCAAGATGACAATAACCACCACAAACTACTTCCTGAATCATGGCCTAGCCTATATGGTTCTCTTGCTCTTATTTTGAAACTAATATTTATCTAACCTTTCCAGCAAACTCCAAATACTAAAACAGTTTATTCCTCAATTTGTTAGAATTAAGCCCATTTTCATTTTAACTTTTCTGAAACCTTTATTTTTGTATGTTAAACAGTAAAGTACACTATAATAACCTAAAAGATTTAATGAAGTGGGAATACATCTAAATTAAAGGCCCTACTTTAGTTGACTGTGAAAAATAAATTAAGAACTACTGACTTTAGTCAAAACTAGAGGCTCCTGACTTTAATTTCAAATCCCTCATAACTATTTCACCCACTCATTGTTTTGACAAGTGTAATGCAGACACATTATGCAGGATGGTACTCCCTGCCACACAAGCAAACAAGTGAAAGAGTGGTTTGATTTGTGTGCTCTGAATTACTTTGAAGACTGGCCTGGCAATAGCCCAGACCTTAATCCTATTGAAAATCTATGGTCAATAATGAAAAAATGACTCCATGATGTTGACACTAGGTCAGTTCCTAAGTTGAAAGCAGCCTTAGTGAAAGTGTGGGAGGAGATACAGGTCTGCAGAACATTTGCAGAAACTTACAGACTCGTTGCCTCATAGGCTACACAAGGTTATTAATAAGAAAGGAAATACCACAAAGTACTAAAAAGTATGTTTTACAAACTTGTGTTATTTAATGTTTTTATGTTGCGCTGTTGTTGCTGGGGATGGTGTATGACTGGGAATGTAAAATTTCTTGACAGGTTTGTGTAACCTGCCACAACATTTGACAGCTACTGTAAATCATAATAAACATAACAGTACAGTTTGGAAGAGTTACAGGAAAAATAAATAAATTCTTGATTTACAAAAAATATGAGTCTAAAATACTCCCAATAATGGGAAAAATGCAGATGCAGCATGCTCTGGACATGCTGCTGAATTTGATGATGACCTGCTGTTAGCTGCACTTAAAGAAGACTGTTCAACAACTGTCAAAGAATTGGCCCAGAAACTCAATTCATCCCTGTCTACCATCCATCAACATTTTCAAAGTGCCTAAGTTAGGAAAATGGGTGCCACATGAATTGTTGGTAGACAATCTGAGGGTGCGGGTAAACATTAGCACAGCTCTTCATTCCCGTGAACTCCAAGATCCATTTTTGCACCATTTAGTGACTGGTGATGAAAAGTGGATACTGTACCAGAATGTTAAGCACCGTCGACAGTGGGTTTTGTGCCGGAGAACCAGCGACACCACAGCCAAAACCAAATCTTCACCTTCAGAAGGTGCTGCTTAGTGTTTGGTGGGATAAAGATGGTGTAATACACTTTGAAACCTTACCACACAATATTAAATGCTCCTTAATATATAGGTCATTGAAGTTTAACCTTACCCATTACTCTTTCAACTGGTTTAACTTCTCTCCTTAGCATCTGAAAGCTTTCACATAAAATGAACAACAACTTTTCCATGAAAAAACTTTCTAAAATGAAAACTGAGTGTTGACCTCCTACATGACCTTTGACCTTATTTTTACTTTTTCTTATTAGAAACCTATACCAATGTACAGGCATTCCTATAGAATTCAGTTTGGGCTCTAAAATATTATCGAAGATAGCAACATGCAAATTTCTCAACATTATTGGCATAATATTGGCCCACAGTGGATCATAATGTCTCATGAAAATCAGCATTTCTATTTTAGAATGCACTCCAAGTGAATCAGAAGGTAAAAGACAAGAAAAACATTAATATATGTAATATTTTGGCAAAATTACATTAATATAATTAGTTATTTATTTAAGGATATACAGGATACATGCTTTTGGTATTTAGAATAAATTTAAAATTTTTTAAGAGAATATTAAGAGCCCTACTTTTTTTCTTTTTGATTTGTAGCCTTTCTTTTGGGTCATTCTCTGTCAGATCAACCAGTGCCTAACACCCTCATCTCTCAGATTTTGCTGAAATTTGGTTTATAGGGAGTTTGTGGGCCCTGAATCAATTTCTGAAATTATAAGGTCAATCCGACCAATGGTTCAAGAGATATGACCTCGGGAAATTTGAGGTCACTTGCAAGGTCACTAACATTTGGCGACCCATAACTTGGGTAATAATGGTCACAATTATATAAAAGTATATATATTTAGAATCAGAAAATGACAAGGAATCCAAATATGAAAGTTTTAGAACTCTAGGTTGAAAAATAAAAAAGTTACACTGTAACCAAAATTTGAGGTCACGATTTGACCTCTGGGGTATCAAATGAGAATTTTTTTTTTAAATGTAAAAAATGAAGGCATAGGCATTGGCTATTAGAATCAGCAAAAAAAAAGTTTGTTTATGTTAGTATTTTTCATGTAACTAACATATAAGTGAACACCATATTCATAAGTTGTGCGTCAATTCTACCTATTTTTTCACACTTAAGCTCATAATTTGACCTATAGAAATTAAAATTACATTTTTTATAGATATAAAAACAAAGGCAAAAAATGTAAAATTGTATTTCACTGCTAATCTACACTGGCAATAATAGTTATAATAGTGAAAGGGGAAGACCTACTTAGAGGATTCATGTGCTAGCCTAATACAATTTTTGCATGCTCGATGCTCTCATCAATTTCTTTTTGTGGAAAAATGTATTGAATTCTGCTGCCTCCTCTTAGGGTAGGACAACTCATTACAGTTAATATATGATGTCCTGGCACTGCACATGAATCCTTGTTTGATGGATAATAATATGCACTTGATCCTGATGACCCAGAGGGATGTAGAAAGTTCACAGTGAAATCATCAAACTCTTCACAATATTCCTCCACAATTCCATACCAAACTTGCATGTCATAAATGCAGCCAACATACTCAGCTGGTTTGACACATTTTAGGTTACCAAGCATTGCAGGTTCATCAGTAAAATGACTTTTCCTTATTCTTTTCTTTTCTCCAATGCCACTTGAAATGGGATACACCATCAGTTCTTCCTTGTTTAGGGGAACAAATCTATGATATTTCTGAGTTCCAGGAATAGCCCTACTATCCTTGAATCGATGTTCCAACCGTTCTTCTGCATCTTTCAAATCAGCTGTAGTTACAAAGAAAAAATTTATCTTCTTGCTCAAGTTTTCTTCACAAAACTGAAACATGTGTTCTGGTGTAAGAATTTGCCTCTCTGTAGTTCTCTGCAAACTGGCACGAGCAGTAGCTCTTTTCACTGTTCCTCCAATCCCATCACATGCATTTTTGCCATGGGATGTAGCAAAGAAGTGCCATTCACAAGACAGACCAAAATCCTCTTCATGGTAACAGAGATTTGTGAAGTTGTATCTGTTCTTATATTGGCCAGCACATCCATCTGAGAAATAGTGCACCTTCTTCAATTGTGGGCATCTGAATTTAACACACGTCATAAGCTTCAATATGAATGAGTAAACCATTATAGTGTTGTGTTTTAGTGATGCAGATAAGAAACAGACACTAAAATGGCTAAGTTCCTGGTCTGCAGATGATCTATAATAGATGACAAAAGGGTGAACTGTACACTGTGAATTGTCCCAGTGAAACCCTTGGGCAGCATCCTGGACAATGAAAGAATAATTCTCAGAGAAATCACCTACTATAACTACCTCGCTCTGAGGTGGTAGTGTTTCTTTCAACTGCTTGAAGTACTGTGATTGTTGCTGAGCAACAAAGTGATGACGAACCATGCGGGATATTTTCATGCTTAGGGATGATAAGTATTCATGAAGTGGCTCCACCTTATCAACCATTGTACAACGGTCAACAGTCACCCATTGCTTGTAAGATATTTCATTTGGAGCTGATTTCACACTGTCAAGTAACTCAAGAAAATCCAGGACACCCTCTTCTCTTGGGCAATCATTGCAAAGTTGCATCATGCAAGTCTCTCTTTCTGTACTGCAGACACTGTAATCCATAAGATCCTTGTATGAAAGACCTCTTTCTCCCAATGCAGCCAGCTGCAATTTTGGATTTTGATGGTATGTGCAGACACAGACAGAATGAGTCCCACCACTACCGGCAAGCACACAATATGATGGCCGTAATTTTGCAAATGTGGAAAATCCTATTTTGGGATTCTTTTCATCATTTTTATATAGTTCAAACATCTCTCTTAAATTCCCGAGGACCAATCGTTTTTGCACCTTCATTGCACTTTCACGCAATCCTTTTGGCCAGGACACATACGACTAACCTCTTCTGACTCATAGAATCTTCTAACTATATCTTTGTGTTCTTCAGATATCACTTTTCCTTTGCTCATTAGTGGAATCTTCGGAAGGATTCCATGTTCTGATTTAAGTGAACGGCTTCTTTTCACCATGTATGTTGTAGTTTGAAAGAAACTAGCTGTTTTTTCAATTGTGTATGGTGAGAGTGTCAATATTTGTAGTTTGCGATGGTGACATTTGCTCTCCAGGAATGACTGTTTCAATTCATTCATTAATTTGTCGATGTTTTTCAGATTTAGTTTCAGGTTTTGAAGTATCACTTACCTCCTCGGTAATTTGAACACCATAACTGAGTTCTAGCCTCTCCTTCAGATGTTTCTGAGCAGATGATAGCTTACCACGAGCCTTGCGCTTTTTCTGGCTTAATGACAGCCCTTCTGAAAAGAACAGAAAAAAAGGTTTCACACACCTGAATATTAGTAATTAAATATTAATTATAGTACCTTAAATGCTATATAATTGGCTATATAGTAGATCAAACAGACCTTGTAGTAAAGTATAAGTTATTATATTAATTTACTTACTTTTTTTAACTGGTGTTTGGTCCAGAAATGCTAGAACTGGTTCAACTGAAGTTGAAGGATTTTCCTTTATCAAGCAATCACTGTCATTGTCCAGATCTTGAATTGAAGAGATGTTACTCAAGCCACTGATAGTAGATGATTCATTTGAATCCTGCTCAGACTCGTTGTTTTCAGTGGTACTAAGTATACAGTGCCCGCGAAAAGTATCCGATCACCCTTGAAATTTGTATTTTTTACATAAAAAATAATGTTTAAATGTATACTAACCTTATATTAGTATTTTGTCATCTGTCCTTTGGTTTGGATGACTTGTTCTAGACGTTTTGGCATGGATTTAATCAAGTTTTGACAAACTTCCACTGATATTTCCTTGCACCATACCTTTTTGATGGCCTCTTGTAATTTTTCGACTGAGCCAGTGTCGTGGCATTCAACCTTATTTTTTATTATTAGCCACAGATTTTCTATCGGATTGAGATCTGGACTATTACCAGGCCAATCCAAAATATCAAATTTATTGTCAGTAATCCATTTTGTCACTATTTTGGCCCTGTGACATGGTGCACCATCATGCATGTATGTTTTTGTCCTTTGGATTGCCATTGCCATTGGAAGTTTATCCTGTAGCATTGCTAAATACCGTGCACCATTCATAGTTGTGTTCTTCGGAAGAAAATATAAGTTTCCACGCCCATAGTAACCGAAACAACCCCAAACCATCACACTTGGAGGGTGTTTCATTGTCTTTAGGGTGTATTTAGGGTCCATCCTATTTGAGCCAATAGGCCGGCGAACCTTTTTTGGACAACTTCTGAATGTCAAAAATGTCGACTCATCGCTAAATAAAACCTTCTTCCAGTCATCAACAGTCCAATGAATGTATTTTTTACAAAATGCGACACGTTTTTTACGCATTTTTTCATTAATGAACGGTTTCTTAGCAGCATGGCGAGATGATAATCCGAGTTCTTTTTGGAGCCGCTCCTGGAAAGTTCGTTCAGAAACACCAGATAACAAATTATTCATATTAAATTTTATTTCTTTCGCAGTTATTGGGTTTTTCAATACTAAACGTTTCATAAGTTTGTCTGTTCGCGAATTTGTTTTTCTCGGTCTGCCAGATCGTTTTTTAGGGACTGGCGTGGTTAGGCCACCATTGTTCTTAGCCCGTGAAACCCATAAATTAACGGTACTTTGGGATACGTTTAATTCCTTAGCTATCTGTCTCTGTGATTTCCCACATGCATGCAAAGCAACAATAGCACCTCGACAATCACTCTTAAGTTGTTTTTTAGCACACATTATATATAAATTTTATTTACACCACTTTCTGTAAAAAAAAAAAAATATCAAGAAATTTACACAAACAGTGAAATCTGACAAATTTGAGACACAGCCACCCGCAACGAAGGCTACCAGAACACTAATTTGAGAATGCGTTGGATAGCTCTCATATCAGCGAGCAACCTCAAAGTTACCAGATGTCGCTAGAACAAATAGAAAGTGAATTACGTGTCTCTGAATATCAAGGGAAAATATTGTATTTTCTTGAGTGATCGGATACTTTTCGCGGGCACTGTAGTGGGGTTTTTCATTATCAGTGTCCAGCAGTTCACACACAACAATGAGTCTTTTTTCACTCTTCCAGCACATTTTTCAACAAGTACATCAGTCACTTTTCTAAGATTGATTGTTATGCGTTTCTTGTGTTTTTGAATAGGGTCCTGGCAGTATTTCAAGTGCCGAACCATTGTATTTTGATCTGTAAAGATATAGGATTTACAATTAGGTAATATATATTTTTAGAAAATATATAGCTATACACACTTAATATTTTAGGCCTTGATAGTCTCTGAGGCTCATTAAAACACCATACCCACCAGCCACCCACAGTGCTGGCTGGAACTGTACTAACCTGTAGACAAGGAATTTTGCAACTATCTGTGTTGATTCTGCACTTAGACAAGTAGCAACATGTTTCAACAGGTTTGTTTAGGCTACATGTGAGCTTAGTCTTCCCCTTTCACTATTATAACTATTATTGCCAGTGTAGATTAGCAGTGAAATACAATTTTTATTAAATTCTTGGAGCTTGAGGTCAAATTGATAGCTAAGATATAAAAATTCCTTGAAATGACAAGCAATTTATAAATATGGTGTTCACTTATAAGTTAGTTACATGAAAAGTACCAACATAAACAAACTTTTTATGATTGTTTCTATTAGTCAAGAACTCTGACTTTGTTTTTTATATCTATAAAAAATGTAATTTTAATTTCTATAGGTCAAATTATGAGCTTAAGTGTGAAAAAATAGGTAGAATTGACGCACAACTTATGAATATGGTGTTTACTTATATGTTAGTTACATGAAAAATACTAACATAAACAAACTTTTTTTTGCTGATTCTAATAGCCAATGCCTATGCCTTCATTTTTTACACTTAAAAAAAAATTCTCATTTGATACCCCAGAGGTCAAATCGTGACCTCAAATTTTGGTTACAGTGTAACTTTTTTATTTTTTAACCTAGAGTTCTAAAACTTGCATATTTGGATTTCTTGTCGTTTTCTGATTCTAAATATATATACTTTTATATAATTATGACAATTATTACCCAAGTTATGGCTCGCCAAATGTTAGTAACCTCGCGAGTGACCTCAAATTGCCCGAGGTCATATCTCTTGAACCGTTGGTTGGATTGACCTTATAATTTCAGAAATGGATTCAGGGCTCACAAACTCCCTATAAACCAAATTTCAGCAAAATATGAGAGATGAGGGTGTTAATTTCAATTTTTTTTGGTTGATCTGACAGAGAATGACCCTTTTCTATCTCACCTTTGGCATGCTTGAATGTTTTTCCTGTTTCAGTTATTGGCTCAACTGCTATTAGAATAATGTTTTGGTGACTCATAAGAATGTCCTGTCTTTGTGAAGAGAAGAATAAGTAGTTGGCCCATTGGGGTGCAGGAAGTTAATTTCCACTTCCAGGTTTTTAACACTGACTTTCATAACACATTGTAGCCATCATTCATCATCATAATTTGCTGATTTCCTTTTGGCTGATCATTTCATCCTGTTATCACTACCTCTTATCCACTCCTTAAGTTGTTGGAATACTGACACACGTCTACTCTTGTCTTTAAAAATGGGCAGGAGTAATGAAGCTCATAGGTTCCTAGAATGGTTCTAACATTCTGCAATCTACATTTCAGTAGAAATCATGTTGCTTCATGATCCTCAATGTTTGAAAAGTGGAAATGTATTGAGGTAATTCTCTTTGTTGCACATTCAGACAGCTGCTTTGTAGTAAGGATCTGATCATTATACAATAAAACCTGCACTATCTGGAAAACTTTAGAAACTGGCAAATTTCATATTAGGCCAATACATTTCACCAATCTAGAAACCAGGAAGCTTTCTGATACCATCCAGAAAAATCTAGAACATCCTTAACATTTTTAATAAAATAAGACTAAATTTTACTTGTTTCAATTGTCCCATACATACTTAGCATAGTGTTTATGTTGATTACAATATAGTTTATATTGGTACGGAAAAACTATTCACATTTACAACATGGTATCGTATGTGGTACCTTTATTTCATAATTAAATATAAACTATTAATTAATTGAATTAAATATCTACAAAATTGCCTCTGGATTGGTGACATAGCCTATTGGGAATGAAAATAATTGCCATACATACATACATAGAACCCCAAATATAGGCATTGAACCTGCATGACAACAAGAAAACCAAATTTATTATTTCATATTCAACATTTTCCATTGCTGACTCGTGAAAATTACTTCAAGAGAAGAGTCAACAAACTTTGCAAAATCAGCAAATAACAAAAATATGAAGATATATATTATATTATACTGGCAGCACTCTGAGCTGCTTATGTTACAGTGATGCTTTAAGCAGGGAAGATATACTTTATCTTCCTACAAGTTCTGAGTGAAATCCTCATAATATAAAACCTAATAACTATAAAAAGGATAGGCCTATTCCTTCAGGTATTTAAGTGTAGTGACTGCTTATATTAGTTACATCAAATCAACTCATTGTGTAACTCCATCATACTGCAGCCCTACATCGAAACAGAAGCGAGGCCCAATGAAATAATAAGGTAAGGCAATTCCTTTCTTTACCATTAGGCAGCGCAAATACCAAAGGCAAATAAACATAGAGGTCCTTTAAAGACCTACATATACATAACTCTCTAACAAAAAAATGTAGGGCTTTTGTTGTTAACTCTCTCCACTGTAATCTGCTGGAAATTTCCAATGGATGAGGGTATCAGGCAATCAACCCATAGCCCCTAGAGTTTTTTCACAACTGGTGTACAGTGCAGTATAGCCAAAATTTGAGTTTTACTATTATTGTCCATTGGGTTTTCCTAGGTTAATGGTACTCTCAGATAAGCGGAAAATTTAGATAACCAGAATGGCCTAATCCCAAAGCTTGCTGGATAACAAAGGTTTTACTGTAGCTTAAATATGGCTTAGGATGATTTGTGTAAATAGCCAGCTATCATCAAAATCTACATTTGACATCTGCAACATCGCTAATATAGGTATACAGTACATGTCAAAATTTGTTACATGGATCCTGATCAGCTGAAAGTTGATAATATCAATAGGATTTGATAAGAGCTCATGAAAACATCATTAACTTTCAGGCCAATCAGGATCCTTGTAACAAAATTTGACTGCCAAAATACTGAAAACTGGTATCACAAACTTAATATCTACTCTCAAATTTCCTGATTCATTATGCACTAATTACTTTTCATAAAACTCCTGTGATGTCAGGTGAAAGTTTTGACAAATTGCTCATGCTCAATACATAGGGCAAAAATTTCCACCAAGTCCTCACCTGCAACAAATTTAATACTATCCTTGGAAGTTTAGAAACAAAAAAAAAATGATATTTTCCATTATTTGGTGCAAGAGTTTCCTTTCAAAAGAACATTAGCACAAGACTGAAATAGTATAATATGCAAGAATTTTTCATATTAACTTGTAATTTTGAAAATACAAAGCCACTCAGGCCTATGAAAGTTATCCAAGTCATAAATTATCTACAGCTATATTTTGTAATAATAATAATCATAATAAAATTTTGCTAAATGTCAATTTCAAGTCTGTTAATTAACATAAAACTATTTGCAGACCTACCAAAGTAGCCTACATAACTTCAACTAGAATATACATCATTTATACAATTTACAGCCCATCTCATTTATGAAGGTGTCCCATTTTCTTAAATATAAATAAAGAGGTATGGTACTATTTACCACACCATTCCAAAAATCTACTACTTTATGACTAAAAATATATTTTTGAAGATCTAGTCTACACATTTGTTTTCCAATTTTCTTATTGTGCCTTTGAGTTCCTTCCATCAGACTCTGGATCAGCCTGGATCACAAACTACAGAACCTGCAAAATTCTGAAGCAATGCTCCTATTTTTGGGAAATTTCTCTTTTAAAACTGTTAAAGTTTTGTACAATATGAAGAATTCTAACTTACAGGGGTCTCATAATTCAGTCTTGCACTAAAGCACTTTCGAAAAGAAATTTTTTCATTAATTTTAGTAAAAACTTTAATTTGTTAAAAGTTCTGCCTGATGCATTGGGAGCAATTTCAGTTGAAATATTTACTTGATACATCAGGTGCAAGTATTATAGAAATATTTTTCATGTAACGCATGAGAAAATTCAAGTAGATAAATGCAGTCTGGTCTGGAGCTATAGCCTAATACAGTACCATATTGAGAAGTTTGGTATAAATTTACCAAATTTGGTAGTCACTTTTTTGATTACTAGTGAGCTTACTATGGAATTTTTACAGAACTTTTATTCCCTATTTTCTGTAAAATTGGAGTTGCTTCATTCTATAAAATGTGTGTCTCACTTCTACTAGCCATAGTGAGCTACTAACTAGGCATAATTTTAGCATTAAAATCCAACCTACCTGGGTCTCTATCATTTTCCAAGATCCACATTTCTCACTTTTAAGTAGGGCTGAAGTTCAAATTTAAAAAAAAATAAAAAATATTTTATGTCTATCACAATACCACCATAGGTGGTTGATTGATTGCTCTATTTTAGGTGATGTATTATCTTCTGGGGTATTAGCACCTGCAAATCAATTCATCAGAAGGGACCAAAATAAAAAAAATTCCTATTCATGAAGCAAAAAGACCCACAACCAAATTCCCCACACCTCTTCAGCTCTGGCCCCACTCTACAGCACCTAACAGCTCTTGTGAAAAAAGAAAAATAAGGAACCTATTATTAGTACCATACTTGGCAGAGAATAACAAAATAAAGACCTGGTAAGAACAAAGAAAAGAACAGCTAAAGTCAAATGATGCCATTTTCTTTTTATTAAACTGACATTACATCAGATATGGGGCTGAAGCCAAATCTTATAGAACCAGAACTGGAAGAGGAGTTCCATAGTTAACCTATTCTAAATGTATAGGGTAACTATTTTTGGTTATTATTATTACTAATAATCAAAAATATTAAAATAGTTTAACAAAAAATAAAACCCCTCAAACTATACAAATAACCAAGTCTTGAAAACTGAAGTCAGTTATTTCCAAATTCTTGAAGCTGAAGCCAAAGCCTACAAAAGCTGGCTTCAGGAAGCTTCAGCAACATGTATGCATTAACATTACTAAAGTCTTCCATATTCCTATTTGGCCAAAGCACACGTTTTTACATTACATTTCATTTGTAAAAACCACTTGAGTCAATTGAAGTTATCCATGTCATAAGCTATATATATTTTAAAATAAAATTGCGCAAACTGCCAATCTCAAGTCAGATAATTAACGTACAACTATTTACAGGGCTACCAAAGTACCATATATTATATAACTTAAACTAAGAATATACACTATTTACAATCTACAAACTCTTTCATTCATTCATGAAAGCATCCAAATTTTTCTTAAAACTAAGGAGCAACTATTTGCCACATTATATGGCAAGTCACTCCAAATACTTCCAAACTTTATTGAGAGGTGGCTTAAGAAAACTTATTACTTTTTGTAAACAAATAGCTTATCTGCAGGGTAAATAGACATAATGCTCCACTGCCCAAATGCACCATTGTTTGAACACACCATCAGTTCTGGGTGACAAAAATATCTATGCAAACATAAAAAAAAAATATACTTGTCACAACCATGTGATCTACTATTTTCATCATTGATCTATATCCATGTTTGTGCCTTAGAAGTTTGCTGTGAGAAGCGAATGTCCCTTAATTTCATTCTCTTAAAGTACAAATAAGACATTGATGGTTTAGATCATTTAACATTTCCATCAGAATATTACCCATATCTCCATTTTCCATTTGTTATAGAACTTATTATAATTAATTATTGTTGTCTTGCATCCAACCCTCACCCCTAAATTTTATTAGATTATGCATGCACATTGAATATGGCATGATTTGAACTCTTGTTTGTACTTCTTTATTCATTCACTTAATTCTTCCTCAAATGTACCCAATTCCTTAATATTTACTGTATACTCATATAAGTATATATATTTAATTAATAGTTTCACTCACTCTTGTACCATAGCTGTAAGCCCTTCATTACTGTATCACTAATTCATTTCCTCTAATTTCTCCCAATAATGACTTATACTATACATACAGTACAAATTAAATAATTATGGCGTATTAATTATGAATTAATGTATCGCATTAATTTGATAAACTATGATGTCATAAAGTAACTTAATTCTCTTCACATTTTCCATACCTTGAATACTGAATCATGTCTTTAATATGTGTATAGTGTAATGTTTTTAGCACTATAATAATAATGATGATAATGGTTAATTGATTGATAATGATTGATTGTTAATGATAAATGCTTAGGCTGAGGTCACCAGATCTTTGCACATCAAATAATGTTATTAATCAAGTTATTAATTAGGTTGATTGATAGATTCAGTTTTCTTCCATTTATTTTAATACAAAATAAATTGATTCAAATGATTTAAGAATGCGACTGAATTGTTGATTGTTTACATTGTAAATACTGATAATGTGTACACTTGAATTGATGCTTACAATATGACAATTAATAATGAGTGACAAATTGATAGATTCTTTATACATATAAAGTTAATTGAGTGATATTAAAGGGCCAATGGGGCCTTGCACGAATGATGTTCACATGATGGTAGCTCGTGGGTCACTGAATTGCCTTTGAAGAGAGAGATGAGGTGGAGGCATCAGGCAAGGCAACGAGGTCCCACCTTAAGTGATCTCTGGTGATGTGACGTCATCTTTTGAGCGTTTGGTATGATGTCATCTTTGTCGAGTTTGATTTGATGAGATATATCGCATTGTTGATGGCATGCTGCTGAAAGTTGCAAAGATGTATTTGCAAACATCTCAGTTGTCCACTACATGTGTATATCTTTAGTATTCAGTGTATGGTAAATTCTTTAACACAATAATAAAAACTTTAACTCTATAAGTCATTATTTATATGTTGTGTCCTGTCTGGTGCTATGCAGTATAAATATTATTCAATCATCTTCATTCAGGTAAACCTCGATTTACAATGTCCCAATTTACGATATTTTGTGTTAACGATGGTGATGAATTATGACCATCTCCCTATTTGCGATCAAAAGAATTCGCATTAACGATGGCCATCAGTTGGCCAAACTCACTGATGCTCGGAAGAGGAACGCATCTCTTGCACAACCCTCGACTTCAGCCTCTCCAGACTCCCCAGAGGCTGTGTGGGAGTCAGAGTGATGTCTCCACTCCACCTATAAGAGTCCCCTTAGCCTCGAAGGGGACATGTGATGACAACCAGGTTTGTTCTTAATGATGTGGCAAGTGTTGTTTAATTGTTTTCTATTGATTTTATGAATGTAGGAATTTTTTTTCAGTGATACATGTGTGTTTGGGACTGGCTGGGAATGTATCCCATTCAACCCCATGTTACAATGAACTTGATTTACGATATTTCAGTTTGCGATGGAGTTTTCAGGAATGCAACCCCATCGTAAATCGAGGTTTACCTGTACATCCATGTCCTTTCTTGACTGCTATCTTTTATTAATTTTATTAATTATTCATTCACCCACCTATTGTCTACCTATGCCCTATCAACATATAAGTCCATGTTTACTCGTGTCTGTCTATATTACACACACACAACCTATTGTGTGATGTACCAATATGTGTACAATACTTTATGCATTTGTACATTTGCTGATGATCATGATTACGTACATAGCTACCTTACATGCAAATACATCCACATGTACGCAGTCACTTATTTAAAAATTTTACTTTTTCTTTTAATTACACCAGTACACATTTGAAAACTTGTCGATCGATTTTTACAAACTAGTTGGTGATTCTATATAATTTGAGTGCGCTGATCTCAAAAATATAGTTAGTTTTTCCCTATCACGTATGGTTTTCTTACTACAGGGTGTGTCATAAATCCCCAATTTATCCCCAAATGTGAACCATCTTATCGAGACCAACATTGGATTGCACATGCTAAACCATAAATTTTGTTGTTATAGACTACAGTAATGCTTACATAATAATGTAGGGTAAATATATATATATAACAACCAGTCCCGTTCCCAGCAAAATACTCTCTCCCCTCCCATCAATGGGTGGTTAATATTTGGGGACAGATGAGGTATTACAACACCCCTTGTAGCACGAAATCTTTAGGTGATAGAGTAAAACCTAATTAAAGCAGAATTAAATAGCTCCTAGCTCTTGGACAAGCATATTGCTTGTTTATGAAAGAATAAAAAAATAATAAAGAAACAAAATATATTTACCTTCTTTACTTGCAAACATTTCAGGACTTATTCCAAAGTATGTGTCGGATGCCAATAAATTGTTCTCCTGCAATCTAGACCCCAAAAGTTCTGCAGAGTCCTTAGGCAGATTCAAATCCCTGACTAAGTCATTTAGTTTGGCTTGGGTTAATGGTTTAGGATCTCGGTCAGCTGTTGGCTGTTCATAAACATCATCATTGTCTGGATTTGGAGCTGAATCAGAATCTGAATTGTACTGATCCAGACTCTCGGGTGGGTGGGGAATAGGAACTTCTGGACCATGGGGTACTGGCCTTATTGCAGATGGAAGACTTGGGTATTGAAGGCTCTCTTTATTCTTTGTTTTCTGGTCCTACAAAGTGATTATATTTCATTACACTATAATGTATCTTTTATCTATGGGTCTCTATATGTAAATTGAAATTCTTACAAAAATGAGAAAATACTAAAATATTAGTTATCATTAACATCATTAATAGTGTATTATTGATATTACTAACTTATTAAATGCACTTTAAAAATTGTAGCAAATTAATAATAATTAATAATTGATAATATTAATAATTGATAATTAATTAATATTAATTAATAATTTACAACTTGAAATTCAATCAACAGACCTACCTCATAAAACTGGTAATCAGATTCAGTCATTTTTAGTAAGTGCTTTTTCTCTGTATCTGCCAACAGTTTGTGATCATGTTGATATATGTCAAATAAAACATTTACAGTTTTCAGAAAACCATCCAGATCTTGATGATATTTAGGTCCTCTTTTCTTTTTGTCATACTTCAGAAGGCGGTTGAATTCCTTTATTTGGGTTTTCAGTCAGCTCTGTATGGCATTTACTGATATTGGATAAACAATTTAGGGTGCTTTTAAAAACTGAAAGTGTGAATTTTGGGTCACGGAACCCCGCAAATGATGAGGTTCCGGGAGCAAATAAAGCACATGATTTTTTTGGAAAATCATCAAATATTTAGAGGTTGCCCAAAGACCCCAAAGTTTTACCCATATGCTCATTTATTTATGCGCCCTTTTTAAGTCACTTCTAGTGTTTATTAACCCATTGATACACAGCATCCCCAAAATTAGAAATTGCATTTGTCAATTGCGTTCTGATAATCCATATTTCTTTGCGTTCAGGTCAAGCTTGAACAACCTTTTCGACATTGGTCACCAAAATGCCCTAAATCTTATCAAAATTCAGGAGGACAAGGACTTCCTGCTTGCTCAAAGGGAGGAGGGTCGGAGAGGAAGGATTGGAAATGTCGACAAGAAGATTGCCAAAAAAGTCGCAAGGGCCCAAGAAAGAACTGCTCAGGAATTGAAGCGGAAAGACAGGCATGTGCAGGAAATGGAAGAAATCTCTGCTACCGTTGTTATGGAAACCTCATCGTCAGCGTCATCAAGTGAGGAAACAAGTCCCGAAAGAAAGCCAGTTACATCGTTGGCTCCAAAACATCGCTGTGGGACGACGGCAATCAGTTCGGAGGTCGCTGCGGCATTGGACCGCACGCGGATGAGCGACAGGGCAGCTGCTCGTGTTCTCATCCCCTTTGGCATGCAAATGGGTCAGGACATAAGTGAGATGTGCCTCAGTCCAAGTGCTATTCGGGCCAGCAGATCCAGGTACAGATCAGCCCACGAAGCAGAGGTGAGAGCTTCCTACAAGCCTGAATGCCTTCTTGTTCTTCACTGGGATGGAAAACTTATGGCAGACTTAATGGGAAGAGACAAAATCGACCGTTTAGCCATCTTAGTTACCGGGGATGGGATGAGCAAGATTCTAGCCATCCCCAAACTCCCAGACTCCAAGGCAGAAAGGACAGCAATCGTCATCATCGAAACCATCGAAAACTGGAATCTTGGCCAGAAGATCAAAGCTCTTTGCTTTGACACGACAGCCACCAACACCGGCATCCATGGAGGAGTGTGTGTGCGAGTAGAGCAGGCTCTCGGGCGTGAAATGATTTACTTTGCGTGTCGACATCACGTGCTGGAACTGCTGCTTGAAGCAGTATTTTCTTTCCTTGTTGGAGACCTTTCCAAAGGACCTGAGATTACGATTTTCCAGAGCTTCCGTAATGTTTGGCCGCAACTGAAATTGAATGAATACTCCACTGCCGCGGACGAAGAGGACACGGCTGCAGTGATCAGTCCCTGGGCCGAGAAGATGATTCATGAAGCAAATGACCTTCTGAAAGTGAAGCATCCCAGAGATGACTACAAAGAGCTTCTTGAACTTGTAGTCATTTTCTTGGGAGGAGTACCTCACAGACGTCGGAGTCCTGTGTTCATGGCTCCAGGGGCTTTGCACCGAGCACGGTGGATGGCGCGTGGAATTTACTCTTTCAAGATTTGGATGTTCAGATACCAGTTCACGATGCACATGAACCAATGTCCTTCAACATCTCGTGGAGCAGGTAGCAGTGACTGCCTGATTTCTGGGTTGCGGGACTTCTGTCTCTTCGTTGCTCAAGATTACGTCCTTCCGTGGTTTTCAGCAAGAGAAGCAGCAAGAGAAGCAGCAAGCGCTCCACGAAGCGACTTAGCCCTCCTTCAAAAGTTGCAAAACACCAACGCCGCTGGGTACAAGAGTTTTAATCGGCATCTCTGGTACCTCAATGAGGTAAATGTGGGCCTTGCACTATTCGATCCTGCAGTCGATGATGATGAGAAGCGGAAAATGGTAGAGAATATGAATTCCGTTGAAGGGTCAGAAGCTCCACCCCGACGAGTCTGGATTCCAGATCCAAGAAGAAAGACCCTGGCAGACTTTTGCTCTTCCAATACGTACAATCTGTTCACCCTTCTAGATCTTCCGGTCGATTTCCTGCAAGAGGATCCATCAAACTGGGAAAACAACACCAGCTTTGGTTCAGCAAAGATCAGGGTGGATTCCTTAAATGTAGTGAATGATGCAGCAGAGCGAGGCATAGCATTGATTCAAGAATTCACGAAGGCTGGAAGGACTCGGAACGAAGAGCAGATGCAGTTCATGATTCAAATCGTCGAAGAACATCGTAAAGTCTTGCCGACAGCCTCCAAAGCCACTTTGATGAAAAAATGAACGCCAACACTCGAGGTGTCATGTACTTTAATCATTAATTATGAATTTAGTGAATATACTCACACGATATATTTGTTCTGAATACTTATTGGAGATGTATATTGGAGATGCAATTTATCATTTAAACTGAGAATTAAAATTTCCATTGCCCTATAAATTGAAAATACCTATCAGCTGTGGGCAACCTCTAAATGTTGTTGGATTACAAAGAAATTTTGCCTGTTCTGTTTTCTCATGTATCCTCACAAAATAAAGGGTTCCGCTCCCTTGCATTTTCATTTCGCATTTTTCACCATATACCATAAACACACCCTAATAAACATTATATGTGACCCACAATTTATGCAATTCCTCAGAAGTAGCTCTCAGTACAGCATCTGTTTTATAGTCTGAAACACAAACACCTTTCAATAACTTGCTTCAATGTAGGCAATTTCCCTAAAGGAAACTGTTCTGCTGGCATAAAAGGTACATCACCAAGTACTTTAGCAACTGTTTTCCTTGTAGAAGTCATACTTTATATTGCAAATGTTGAATTCAATGACAAATTGCAGTTGGAAACTTATAACAAAGGCACCTGAAAAAAAAACAAGTTTTCAATTTATTACGTTTAAAAAAAATTCATGAAGCAGCCCCACCCTCTATTCTTTAATCAAGCATAATGGATGCAAAATAACAAGGAAAAGTCATATCATGTGATCACTATGTCCATGTCAACATCCTTTTAGGGCAATGTTAGTAATCAAAAAGCCAAATCATGCTTATTTTAGAATTTCTTTTGTCACTAAGGTCTGTCGAAAGGGGGTCTATGGGCCCAAAAAATTAGTTTTTCTAAAATAACTAAAAAACTAAAGGTTTTATGAAGAAATACCACTCTTAATAATTTGTTCTAAATCAGATTCTGCATCTTTTGGTATGCAAAACATCTCTCTAGCATGTTCAGAAGAAGAGATATTGTCATTTTCCTGATTTTGCTAGTGCGGCATTAGATGTTTTTACAAAAATGGGGGTGGCCAGACACACGTTGGTGGCCACCAATTATTTTTTTCAGGAATCTTATTTTTATATCAAAAGCCAACTGTTAATGATTCTGATTAATTCTATCTTGAGTTTCAGCCCAGCCTAAAATTTATTGTACATTGCTTACAAAGATCAAAATGGCCCTGAAATTGGCTTCTCTAAGTTCTGTGAACTTCAACCAAAGTGGTGTGTGACAGATGGTGTAGCAGGGGTACACAGTGTTTGTGTATGTACAATTCACCAAAATGTGAAACTGATGTTGGCTGGAGCTGATGTTCATGAGGATTACAAAACGCTGATGCAAAAATGTATTTGCAATTTGGAGTCAAAAGACTGTATGCTACAATGGTGTGAACTGTGCCCTGGAGCACCAGCACTAGAAGATCACCTTTCAGCTATTTTTACAGAACAAGCAGAAATGGATCCACAAGAAATGATTGAATATAAACAATGGGTTCACACTGAAATGGACACCTTGATTATGAAACAGTTGTCAATAGAGGATTTTATCACAGAACTGACTTCAAAAATTATCTTCCTTTGTGGTCATCATTATGTTTCAAATCACCAAAGTGCTCACCTGAAGTCCCTAAAGGAGGAAATAAAACCTGAAGAAGCAATAATCTTAATGGATTTTGCAGAGAACTATTCTTTTGTGGCACAAGATGCAGCACAAGGTTTTCACTGGGACAACAGCCAAGCAACACTACATCCTTTTGTAATGTATCACAAAGTTTCAGATGAAATTAGAAGTGAATGTTTTTGTGTCATCAGTGACTGTCTGAAGCATGATACTGTTGCAGTACATGTCTTTCTGAAGAAGTTGATTGGATTTCTGAAAGAAAATTTTGAAGTAATCAAGCACATTCATTACTTCAGTGATGGTGCTGCAGGCCAGTACAAAAACTACAAAAATTTCATGAACCTTTGTTGGCACAGCAAAGATTTTGGTGGGATAACAGCAGAATGGAGCTTTTTTGCTACCAGCCATGGAAAATCAGCATGTGATGGTGTAGGGGGCACTGTGAAAAGATTGGCAGCTCATGCCAGCTTGCAAAGACCAGTAACTGGTCAGATTCTCACACCTAAAGATCTCTCTGAATTTTGCCAAAAAGATGTGCACGGAATTACATTCTTGTTTGTTTCAACTGATGAAAGAAAAGCAGAGAGAGAAGCACAGGAAATAAGATTTAATCATGGGCATACAGTAGCTGGAACTCGAGAAAATCATCATTTTGTTCCAGTAAATCAGGGGTGGGGAAACTTTTCAGTACCAAGGGCAAAAATCGATAACATAAACACCTCCGCGGGCGTCTGGCAAATTTTAAGCTTATATACAGCGTGTCCCAAAGAAATGTATACCCACTTTGTTCGATAATACCAGCTATGAGGATAATAAATAATTAAATATATTACTTTTTATATGTTTTTTAATAAAGAATTTTCTCCTGAATCTAAATATGTAATTATTTTCATTAAAAATTGAAGAACAAAAAATTTACAGATGTTTAAATTATAATTATTATTTTCGAGACTTCATGTGCGATATTTTCTAATATTTTAACTGACTGTTTTGAGATACTTATGTTTAGTGTTGATATTGAAGCATAAATGTTGTAATTATTAGTTAATTCAAAAAATTTACAAATTCCATGGTTAAATGACACTTTATCTAAGATGTTCGACGTCTTCCAGAACGTTGTTTTACTAAGTTTTGCACAGTGCCGTTGGTTTCAAACTTATCTCGTATACGTGCAAAAATATTAGAAAATATCGCACATGAAGTCTCGAAAATAATAATTATAATTTAAACATCTGTAACTTTTTTGTTCTTCAATTTTTAATAAAAATAATTACATATTTAGATTCAGGAGAAAATTCTTTATTAAAAAACATATAAAAAGTAATATATTTATATCCTCATAGCTGGTATTATCGAACAAAGTGGGTATACATTTCTTTGGGACATGCTGTATATAAGATGTATTTAAAAGCTATTTGCTGGGCTGTAAATAAATAATTTTTAGTAAATAATAAATACCTAAGCGGGCGAATTGAAATTAGCTCATGGGTGAAATTTCGCCCACGGGCGAGGGTTTCCCCACCCCTGCAGTAAATGATAAACAGATTCAAGTTAGTCAATTTTCAAGATCTACATGTTATTTTGTGGCCAATGTTGGAATATACAGTGACATTGATCAACGACAGTTGAAACTGCAACCAGGCCAATTATGTGGCATGCATTTATGATGATTTGTGGTGGCTTGGAAACATTTGTGAAGTCTATGAGGAAGAAAAAGATGCATTAATTACATTTATGCACCCTCATGGGCCAGCACGACAGTTTCAGTGGCCATCTAGAAAAGACACTTGTTGGATTCCAGAGTAGCATATCTTGACAACTATTCCTGCTCCTACACCGAGTGCCATGGGAAGAGGGTCATGCTGCCAGGGAATACCTTGTCTACTATAGAAAATTTGTTTGAAAGCTTTGAAAAGGAGTTGCACAGTTCTGGATCCAGTTAGAAAGTCAAGGAAAGATGAGTTGGTGGGTGGGTGGGACCTGTGGCTGGACCTGCACAGCTATCAGGCATGGCCCCTTGGTGATGGGGTTGCCAATTTCTCGAAAAACTGAAACAGACTCCTTTGTATTAATAAATTACCCTTATCTTTAATAGTTATCAATTAGAGAAATTGGCAGTGGCTTAGCTACCATGGACCAATGCAGGAGTGCAAATAAATTAACAAATATAATGCTAGAAACATCACACAGAACAAAATTTCAAAACTCTACTAGACCTACAAAAAAGCAAGACACCAAAATAAAAAACTAGGCCCTAGTATTTCCGGACATGCTCTTTTCATTGGTTTTTGTTAGAGTATGGTGCGAGCTGTCCCACATGATCATTTTGAGCTTTAAAGATGGGACGTTTTTGTCACAAATTAATTTTTGCCATTTTTGATGCCTTATATCTCAGCAACTAGAACAGGTAGGAAGATCCTAATTGAAACATTTTGTAGCATATGGGCAGTACTTTCTTGGTTTCTAACAAAAGCTCACAGAGTCAAGTAGATCCAGAGCTATAATTTTCTAAAAGTGGCTTCCCAGGAATCAAAATGTAATTTGAAGCCTACTTTGGGGATATTTTATGGAAAATCTATACTTCCTAGAGCTCTAGTAATGTGAGTTTTGAAATCTACAGTAAATTTTGACCCTAGGGGGAAATTTTCAGAGCAGAAGGATTTGTTACTGTGGAATGCTGACTAGCTAAAAATGGTATAAATAATTCAGCACTCAATGTGATGGACAAAGTAGCCCATGTTCTTGGAGCCCTAGTGACAGAACCACAAGAGATATGGAACTAACACTTTGCAGAACTTCCTTTAAGGCTTAAAGGAATCTGTGAGTAAAGTTAGAACAAAATCTGACATGGTGAGGTGGGGATCACAGGTCCACTTGACGTGGAATGACCCATCTGCTTACGTCACATAGTTATCCACATTCTCATTACTTGTACTTATTCTTTCTACCTAACTTTCATTCAAATTCTATATTACTTGTGTGTTACATTATCATAAATGTCTGTACTTTCAGTGGAAAGTACAACATACCTTTCCTCCGCTTTCCTCATTGCTGGCTATTTAGGCTTTCAAACTATGATAACCAACAATTTTCTAATAATATTTGACATAATTTGCCGTAATCATTGTTAACTAAAAATATATAACATTGTTGTTAATCTCCTTTAAAGTGTAGAACAATGGATAACTCTCCTTCATTATATAAATTGTAACACCTATTTAGATTATTTCAGTATCAGATATGTAGCGGAACAGACATCTACAGACAGAAAACAGACAAAGAACAACCGTAGGAATTCTTTTCACCGACACTTTCTCAAACATTCTTAAGACACACGTGGTGTCTAAGAATAAAAAAGCTCAGAATACGTGGTTTCAAGCAATAAAAGAAAAACAATGACACTAGCCTCGAATGTTCCTAAGGTTATATAAGGCGTAGTCATCTCATATTTCACCCTACTCCTTTTTGTGCGATCATCCTGTAAATTCATCCTTCACGTCATCACAGCATCAGCTTTAGCCAGCTCCTTTCAAGGCCCACTTCGATACTTCACCCAAGAATGCATCATCATCACTCAAAATAAGCTAAGTCTTTCCCACTGTATGCATTTTCATTGGCCTCTTTCACCACACCTCAAGTGGTCAAGAGTCATCCTCAAGAGCACCAGCGAAGCTCAATGCTACGAGAAGACATCCTCAAGGTGGACACATTACGTGACTTGATGGCAAAGCTATGAACCCAAATCACTTCACATCTGGTCAGTTTTCACTGCTTCCCGAAAAACGCCCGTCAATGAAAATCCATTAGGCCCGATCACTTTCAGGCCATCCTGCATCTCAAGAGGCAACAACACCCAGGCCTACATCTGCAAGATCACCTTCAAACGTCTTCTCCATCTCAAGAGGCCTAATCAACAAAGCGACCAGCGCTCAGTCAAATCGCTTCAATAGGATGGTCAACACTTCGAGCCTATTAGTTCAACAGGCCACCCTCCAAGCGACGCATCAACCTAGAGGTATCCTTATCTTACTGAAAAGCCTTGTCTCTTTGCTTAAAAACAATAACTTAAAGCCTACCCAGTGAACTGCAGGAGAGTAGGCTACAAACACAGTTTCATAATTCAGTCAAACTGACTACCGGTATCGTTAAAATGCAGTAGGCCTAGTTCATAATTAAAGTGTCATTCCAGTACCGCAACTCCGCGCATCATCTGTTATTGTGTTCAGTCATATAGATACTTTACATCCATTTATTTTATGTGATAGATTTAAGTATTCTCTTACTGAAGGCCTAATTCATTTACGGAGTACCACTTAGTACATCCCTTCCAATTATCATTAGGCCACAACATCTTGTTTCTATGTTCCATTTATGCATAATCACTTAGCATCATATAATTTAACTGCTTTTACATAAATGATATTCATGTAATCATTCATTGTATTTCTCCCAATTATCATTAGGCCCCAGCATCTTGTTTAGTAGTCCATTACTGTGCAACTCTGGCTTACATAAGCAGTGTAATATGTGACCTAAAGAGCACCATAAATGCACGTCACTAATTTCCATTATCATTTGGTTGCATCATTTATTCCATGTTCATTAATGCCTAACATCTAACCTATTTAATCAGTGTGTTACGCATTCTATTCAGTGTACTAAACGCACATGTATTCTGTGTCATTACTAGGCCCATTCAATGTTCATTCATGCATAACCTTTAGCCTTCATAATCAGCGTGTTACATAATCTATTTGTTGTATTATAATGCACATGCATAATTTCTGTAATCACTAAGTTTCATATTTCATGCTGTGTCCCATTTTTTGTATACCATTAGCCTCTCATAAATGAGCATATTTCTTAACAATTGATCTGTAATCCCTTTTATTTACTAATCCTCAGTCAGACTTTTCCCTAATACAAATGTCATTATAGAATTGTTAGGTGCTCTAATCATTGTTTATCATTTGTTATTCACTGTGAACAAATAAGTGATTTATTTTCTCAATTAAATACAAAACAATAAGGTGTTATTTTATAACCTTAACAATATTTGCTTGAGTGTAATCCAAGCTGGTGACCTCGAAGCAATTCGTATCACTCATAAATATTATAGTAGGCCTACTCCATTAGCCACCTTCAACCGGTGATACTATAAAACATCATAAATTGTTAACCCAGCCTGTCATTAATACTCAACCATTGCATCAATTAATCACTAGCATTAAATTAATCATTATCACCTTAAATGGCTAAAACTAGGCCCACTATAAATTGGTTAACCCTGGAGTGACTCGAACGTGATTTCAAGTTAATTTTTCACAGTGAACCTGTTGCTTTAGTGGTTAGGAACATATTTTTCTAAATATTCTTTTATAGCATTAACAAATAGCGGTGATATCAAATATTTTGTATTTATACACAGTACAACATACAAGGCGCATCAATAGGCCTACCTGCATCTGTGACTGGTGTTATTTTCCTGTGCACATTATAGGCCCCAAACACATTTATGGTTAATCTTTCTTTTGGTACATGATAACACATTTTTGCGTGAAAATTATGCAACAGGAAACCAACAATGCCACTGCATCCCACACTAACAGCCGTTCCAACAGAATCCCCAGTTTTTGGCCTGCGGACCCCGCACATGGTTTTGGCAATTGGAATACCATTCCGAGTACCAGAACATAACCAGAAGCGAGGACAGGTTTAACCTCGTAATGTCGCAACTTCCACCGGAGGTCGCTTTCGAGGTGCAAGACATCCTCGCCAAGAGGCCCCGAGAAGACCCCTATGAGCCGTTGAAAACCACCATTTTGGCATGGACATCCATGTCAGAACAAAACTGACTTCGGAGGTTACTTGTGACTGAAGTGCTTGGCGATAGAACCCCATCACAGTTCTGCGACACATGCAACAGCTCCTCAGGGATTCAGCCAATTTCATCTAGCACTCCTTTTTCCACCAGCTCTTCATTCAAAGACTGCCACCGCATGTCCAATGAGTGCTTGTGGTGATGAAGGCAGACACCCCTTTGCAGGACCTGGCGGACATGGCAGACAAAGTCTTGGATATAGAAGCACCACAAGTGGCTGGAGTTGCTTCATCACCCCCTCCCCCAACCATTTCTGACAACAACAACTTTGTGGAGGCTCTCGCGAAGCTGACCACCATGGTAGAAGGCCTCTTTCATGATGTACGTGACTTGCAGGCGCGTGACAGAAGCAGATCATGTGACTCCCAGCACCGCAACCCACAACCCCGTCCCCGTTCCCACATCCCCAGTCCCACCGACGAAGCGGGCATATGCTGGTACCACAGGGTATTTGGCAATCTAGCCCAAAAATGCACAGCCCCCCATCTGCAAATGGGAAACGTATCAGCTGAGCATTAAAGGCGTCTAATAGGGTGTGACCGTTGCCCTTCAAAAATCAAAAAATGGTCCTACAATGCTGTTCAAAGTTTTAGTGTTGTGTATTTATCTAGGAAACACCCCTGTAAATTTTCTTGGAGATCAGTGCATGTTTGAGCTAGCACCGTCGTACCAGCAAGTATTGCTATTTCAACTTATGAACTTCATAAATAAGTGTGAAAATAGCACATTTTATCAGATTTTCATTTCCAGGTCTGGAACGCTGACCCACAAATTTTCCACGTATTATTTTATTGCATTTAATTTTAATGATGCTCTTTTCTTTTCCCTTGACAGTGATTTGATGTTGTGAATAGAGAATTTAATCATGGATACACGGCAAGATGATGAGTATGTCAGAATGTTATTGGGCACCATACCCCGAGAAGAAGAAAAGGAAATAAAGAGCTGCAAACTGCCAACTAATAGGCAGGTCTTACTATGTCTGTTAGCAAACCTTCGGGATATGCATTGGGACCAGGCTTTATCTGCCACCATTGACAATGTGCTTTTGCATTACCAGAAGGCGAATGTCCCGACCATAACAGGCAGGAACAATATTGGCCGAGTGATTAAAACTTACTATGACAAAGACTACATGATGCTTATGAAAAAGAATGAGGATAGAAGACGGGCTGATGATCGTGGAATTATGAAGTTTAAATCAGAATTGAGCCTGACAATGAAATTTTATAAGAACACAGTGTTGAAAGACATGGCAGCTGCGAAAAAGGGGAAAACTCAGGCCAAACAAGATGCCATCGATACTGACATACTACTCTTTATGAAAAGCATGCTAAGTGACAGAGTAGCTACCTACTCTAGGGTAAACAAAGTACTCACAGAAAAGGTTCAGAAGCGACAGAAAAGGCAGATGCGAGAAGAGAAGCAACTTCTTCCGTGAATATCTAGCCCAACCATTTACACGTGGCGACTACAAGGAGCTGGTAGAGCTTTGTCTGCTGCTTGTAACTAAAGGATCCGAGCCAGTGAACTTCACAATGGTCTACCCCGGCGCACTTCACAAAGCAAGGTGGATGGCTAAACTGCTCTATACCCTCAAGATTGTTCTTTTGTCAGGCCAGATCAAAGAGCAGTTTCCCAAAGCCGAGGTTGTGACAAAGTCAAATCAGCAAGTTAGAACAGTTTGCTGTGTTCACAGTCGCTGTTTATGTCCCATGGTGGATTGTTTGCCCCATTCCAGCAAGTGCGCCACTGAATGACTTGAATTTGGTTGAAACCTTGGCTGAATTTGCCCCATATGACACCACAATAGTTGACAAAGCACGTGTGGCACTCGGTAGACACACTTGGTACCTAACTGAGGAGTTGGCCCCACTGGCTTCGTTCTCGTCCCAAGTACAAGAAAGGACAAAAGAGGAGATGAGGAAGGCCCTTCTTTGCCATGAAGGCACTGAAGTTACTAAGAGTGTGGGGCTCAATCATGGGGGCTATGGAAAGCCATATCTTCCCCCTGTCCCAGAAAGTGGCACTGCCCTGGTGGACCTAATTGGGCCTGACTCAAGCCGGTTCTTCACCATTTTAGGCATGCCCTATCAGTTTCTCCACAGTCCAGCTAGTGAATGGGCGGATCATGACGACTACCTGAACATGAAACAGGTTGTGGACAAGCTTCAGGTCGTCAATGAGGCTGCAGAGCGTGGTGTAAAACTTTGCCATGACTTTCTTAATGTTGCCAGGGATGAGGAGCGCTTTCAAGAAGTCCTTCAAGTAGTTGAAAATGACAGACTCCGCGTTCCTAATCAGCGCAAACGATCATCTGTTTCCGAACAGAAATCATGGTTTCTTGCTCAAGAGAAATAATACCTTGTGAATATATGATAAAACCCCTTAATGTACCATGAGAGAATAAGAATGATTAACTTTTTTGTGTTAGTGATAATAGCTTTTAATTAAGACAGGCAAATGATTTGTGTTAATATCCCTTATGATGGTTGTGTAATCTCATATATAGGCACGTATGCCGTATAAACAAAATCGCTATTTTTCAAATTGCTGGTGCTCACTCGAATATGCATGAATCTTCAAAAAATTGCATGTGGGTATTTTTTATGTCAATATGCAACACCAAAATTTTGAACAGCATTTAGGACAAAGTTGGGGCAACTGTCACACCCTAGCGTCTAATGCTCAAGGCTTCCACGGCATCCACCTTTTCTTTGTCACAGACGCCCATTCCAAGATACAGTTCTTGGTCGAACCCAGCGCCCAAGTCAGCATCCTACCCACAAGAGTGTTTACATCCCAGTTGGGAGACTAAATTACACGCGGTGAACTCGACTCCCATTCAAACATTCAGTCAAAAATCTATTACACTCAGCCTCGGAATTAGGAGAACTTTTTGTTGGGTTTTTCTCATCGCCGACGTGTGGCAGCCAATCTTAGGAGCAGATTTTCTGCAGCATTTCGACCTAGGAGTGGATGTCAGATGCTGGGGACTCATCAATCACAAAACCAGCCTCAGCGTGCAAGGCATTTTCTCCCGTATGTCAGCGGCTCCGCCAGTATATTCGGTGACTCGCCCTGAGTCACCGTACGGTAACCTACTGGCTGAGTTTCCATCGGTGACATGCCCTTGCAACCGCGAAGTGCCAGTCAAGCACAATGTCCTCCACTATATTCAGACTACAGGACCCCCAAAGAACACTCGTCCTTGATGTTTGGCCCCGGACCGTCTGCGCATCGCAAATGCAGAGTTCGAACACATAATCAAACTGGGAATCATCAGGCCCTCCAAAAGCCCTTGGGGGTCATTCCATGTCAAGTCAGCCACCTAAAACACTCACCCCTTTCAATTTTGCTCATACTTGGCACAATAGCAGATATACATGCCAAACTTAAATTCCCAAATTATTAGAGCTGACTGACCTTTGGTTACTGAGATACAAGGTCACAAAGTTGACACATTTTGACCTTTTTTGCGTTAAATGACTATTTTCAAAACGGTGTAACTAAAACACTATTAAAGCTAGAGCATTGATTTTTGGTCTCATTTTAAAGCTCTTTAGTAGCCCCTTGTTTATTGTCTCTTGTTAAATATCTCTACTGTGAAAAATAAAAAAATCCCTTCAAAAGTTGACCTTTGACCTTGAATAAAAAAAAAATACCTTCTCCTAAAAAATTCAATTTTTTTACATTAATACCTTGAGTCATGTACAACAAAATCCCAAGAAGCTGTAAGTGGCTGATAACTAGTTCAATGTATAAAAAATAATGAATTCAAGCAATATTTTGAAAAAAGTCATTTTATACAAAAATTGTCAAAAAGTCATGACTTTGTGACCTTGTATGTCAGTAACCATTTTTTCTAAGGTCAGCTCAATCTCTTACAAATACAACCCATATCTACATACTATCTGCAGCCTTCTACAAACAAGCAAATGCTTATTTTTAAATATTTGTTCTTTACCCACCTCACCTGTATGTTGTGCATGTATGTGATGGTTTTCAGTAGTTGACAAGATTCTTGTGGGCCACCCAATTTATTGTGATTTCTAGAAGAGAAAACAATTTTTAATGTATACCTAGATAGCTACCTAATTAACAAATACAAGTAACATATTAAAATGTACATACAATATGTATAGGTATAGTGCTCATTGATTTCCATTTATCACAACTTAAAATGTATGCAGTGTATATATAGTTACATGACCATTTTAATTTTGAATTCTTACCTTTCTGTGCTGTAGATCTGCCAAAGCTTTGGATGCCTTCAAAGTAACTTCTTTGCAAATCCTGTATGTTCGTCCATTAGCAGTAGATGCCTCAACTTGTGTTAGAATATCTGAATATGGTAAGATTAATTCATCTGGTCGACCAGGATACACAAATGATGGGTTTGGGCCATGAGGATGAAGGAATGTGACTTTTACTTCTCTATTCTCTGGTATCTTTTCCAGCACATATGCCACCCACCAATGGCCATCATATGCAGCAGTAACAAAACCATGTATTTTCTCCTCAGTCACAACTTCTTCCTTTTCAGTAACTTTCTCAATATTTGAATAATCTGATAATGAATAATGTTTAACCTTAAGAGAAGTCAATGAAACTGGCTGTAAATGGTGTAATTTCTGTGTACCAGCAATAGTCCTTGCAGTTGAGTGTCTTTCTTGGAGAAGTTGGCTTTCCTCTTCATGCTCTTTATTGGTTGAAAAATGACATTTTATATTTACAATATTTTCACTTGCAAATGTATATAACTGTTCTGCAGTAAGGATCTGTTCATCATAAGGTCGTTGTAGACTAGCTTTTGCAGCTAATCTCTTAACTGTGCCTCCAACACCATCACAGGGTCCCTTTCCATGACTTGCAAAAAAATTCCATTCTGCCTCAATTCCAAAATCATCTCTGTGATGGCAAAGATTCAAAAAGTTTTTGCAGTTCTTATACTGTCCTGCACACCCATCTGAAAAGTAAATTATTTTGTGGATGGAACTGATGGATGAGATATTATCTTTTAGGAATTTTATCAGATGCTTTTGAAACAAATGTACAGCAACTGTGTTATGGATGTTACACTCTGAAATAATAACAAAGCTAAGGTGAGCAATCTCATCTTCCTTTTTATAGTAAATAACAAATGGATGTAGAGTAGCCATCTCATTGTTCCAGTGAAAGCTCTGAACCTCATCTTGAAGAATATAATTTTCAGCAAAATCACACACAGCAAGGACCTCACCATCTTTCAAAGACATTTTTCTTTCACGGTAATAAGTTGCTTGCATCTTTGTCTTGAAGTCATGTATCTGGTATTCTTTCAGTTGGTTACAGAATTGGTCAATATATTCATCTGTATTCAGTTCTACTGATTCAAGATTTGACCGATCTGTATTGGTCCACTTTTTAAAATTTATGATATCAATGAAGTTGTTTGTAAATATGTCCAGTAGTCTGTTTTTTAAATCTGATGGATCTCCACATTGTTCACATTGTCTGAGGCAGCATTTCTGTGAGGCAGGATTGCATTCCATAAAGGCAACACAATGACGTACATTCTTAATAGGTGTGTCATCATTTGCAGTTAGTTTTTCTAATTCAGCTCCTACAAACATAAGTTTGGCATTCTGATGAATTGTACAGACACATACTGAGTGAGTTCCTGTTGCTCCAGCAACAACACACTGCTTTGGACGCAATTCTGCAAATTTACTGAATCCCACCTTAACCAAAGGATTTCTTTCTTTGAAAATATGATAGGCTTCTTTTAAATTGCAAAGTAAAAGATGCTTTTGCAAATGTATCCTTCCTCTTTCATTGTCAATGATACTACAATAGTCTTTCTTTCCTGGCATTGTTCTACTGATGTCTTCTGAAAGATAAAATGCCTTAATAGCGTCAACAGTATCCTGTTTAATTCTTTTCCCACCCTTTGGATTTGGGTCTGAAAGGACACCTTTTTCTTCAACTATTTTTTTAGCAATAGATGCTGTATGCCTTGTGTTAAATTCTGAAGCAATTTTCCTAATGCTCCAACTTTTGGGCAATACAGTGAGGATTTTTATTTTATCACTTCTTTTAGTATTTTCATTTTTGAATTTTTCCTCGAGTTGATTTATTATTTCTAAACAGTCTACATCTCCAGATGGCTCCTTAAATTGTGAGTCAGAAATCTCTTTTCCTGCAACTGTTTCCATTTCTTCTTAACTGTCTCTGTCACCTTGCTTAGTTTTTTAGCTCCATATGACTTTTGCTCTACAAGCTTTCTCTTTTTTATGGGTGATTCACCAATTGAAACAAAAGAAGCATTCAAAGTACACATCTCATGGTTTTGCTCTGAAGTTGATGCATCACTATTGTCAACATTTTCAATTTTCTCAAGATCTTAAGGTGGTTCACTACTACAAGAAGAATCATCATTTATGTCTGAATTCAAAGTGCCTATTCCTTTCTCAGGCAAGGACTCAAGATGTTCTCTACACTGCTTACAAAGTCTGTGATGTAGTGTTAAGTGCAGATCGGGAAACTTATTTACAAGTTCCTGTGGTACAATTCTCAAACTTTCTTTCGACACTGACCTTTGTGACACAGCAAAGGATCAGCACACTTCTGTTTCAGTTTTAAATGTTCCATGTTTGTACTCTGAAATCACAAAAGCACAAAGAAAATCCTGAAAAGAAAACAATGAATAATTAATGAATTATTAAATAAATTTTTATACATGTATTTAGTAAAAATAAATTAACTTTAACTTGAAGTCAGGAGTCAACTCTGTAAAGTTGACAGTACTTATATACTAGTTGGGCCTTTGGATCAGCGCTACTCCAGTAGATTTGGGGCTGTCGAGGGGTTTAACCCTGGTTGTCTTTTAAAAGACTTCTTTTGGCACAGGTCACAAAAAGGTTTTTGAACTAATAATGTTAAGTTGAACTAAGTCTTCACTGACACTATATCAGAACAGAACTTTTAAATAAATGAACTGACAAAAAAAATCTAAAATTGAAGAATGATGCCAACTTCATTTATTTTTTATACATTGAACTAGTTATCAGCCACTTACAGCTTCTTGGGATTTTGTTGTACATGACTCAAGGTATTAATGTGAATTTTTTAGGAGAAGGTATTTTTTTTTATTCAAGGTCAAAGGTCAACTTTTGAAGGGATTTTTTTTATTTTTCACAGTAGAGATATTTAACAAGAGACAATAAACAAGGGGCTACTAAAGACTTTAAAATGAGACCAAAATCAATGCTCTAACTTTAATAGTTTTTTAGTTACACCGTTTTGAAAATAGTCATTTAACGCAAAAAAGGTCAAAATGTCACAACTTTGTGACCTTGTATCTCAGTAACCAAAGGTCAGTCAGCTCTAATAATTTGGGAATTTAAGTTTGGCATGTATATCTGCTATTGTGCCAAGTATGAGCAAAATTGAAAGGGGTGAGTGCAAAAATTGCCATTTTGTGGCTGAGTTGACATGGAATGACCCTTGGGCAGCACCATTACACATGGTCCCCAAGAAGACTGAGGGTGACTTGTGTCCTGTAGGCGATTACAGGGTGCTCAACATTTGCACAGTGCCCGACTGCTACCCTACCCACCTTCTGCATGATTTCACTGCCAATCTCTCTGGGCAGGGGTGTGGAGTCGGAGCCGGTGGAGTGGTGGTTTTTGGGTGGAGCCAGAGTCGGAGCCATTAAAAAACGCCGGCTCCATGGCTCCAGTTACCTTGCCCATTCATAATAAACCTAATGCAACTTTATCTTACCTAACCCAACTTTAGTACTTTGCCTAACTTAATATATAGTTTTTATTAAAAATGCATATTTATTTTTTTCAGAAACATCAATATTTGTAATATAATTATTAATTATAGCTCCAAAATCATATATCATTAACTAAACTAAGACTATTTAAACAATAAGCATTTATCATTTATACATAAATAAATTTTTTTAAGCCCTCAATAATGAATAAACTTAAAGGATCTAGAGAAAAGTCTATTGTATTCGAATATTTTACTACCACTGAAGATGATAAATACTATGTTTGCACTTGCAAAGTGACTGATGCTGGTGGAAATATTTTGACATGTGGAGCAAAAATTAGTACACCTTCAAGCAAAACCAACACGAGCATTCAATTTGAGGCGTCACATAAGTCGTAACCATCCTGAAGTGTTCAAGATTATAGAAGAGAATGAAAAGAGGCAAATACTTAAATCTGCCAGTACTTCTAGTCAAGTAAGTCAACCAAATCTTACTAAATATTTTGTTAGTCAAACAGTCACTGTGTCCATGACAGCAGATCAGTTCAAGAAACACATTATTGAGTTAGTGGTAAAGAATTCTTTACCTCTGTCTGTCTTTTGTAAGCCAGCCATGCTTGGTTTATTAGGAGGAATGGCTCAAAAATTCAAAGTTGGTTTAGATAGAAATAGTATTGGATGTTTGGTAATAGAAAAAGCAAACAAAGAAAAATGCGCTTTAAAAAATAATTTACAAGGATGTTTTGTATTTTTAAAAATGTATACTTGCACACGTTTAAGAACAAACTACTTTGCAATCAATGTTAGATTTGTTGATGGCAACAATAAAACCATTACCCGTACATTAGCAGTACGGGATACGCAAGCCCAACATACAAGCGAGTACCTTCATGGGCTTGTGAAAGACGTTCTACAAGAGTATGAAATAGAAAAAGAGCGTGTATTGTAACTGATAATGCCTCCAACATGATCAAGACCATTGAGAAGTTAAATGAAGACCAAGAGAGAGATGAGGAAAATGATATAGAAACAGTTGATTCAAATGCTGAGACCCCAGAACTGGAACCTGATGATGCAGCAGAATTTGATTTAAATAATATCATGGATGAAATTGCAAGCCTCTCAAAGTCCATCATATGCGTTGTGGTGTTCATACTTTACAGCTAGCCATTCATGATGGCTTAGCGGATAAACACAGCCATTCTTATAAGGAAAGTGAGGCAGGTTGCAGTAGCTGTGAGAAAACCAAAGATCCAAGAAATAATTAAACAACATGCTGGAAAAGTAACAATTTTAGATCAAGCTACTAGGTGGGGTAGCACATATATGATGATAGAGTGCTTATTAGAACTAAAACCTGTACTTATTGAGATGGTGAATCCAGAAGTTACACTGTCAGAAGTAATGTGGGACCAAGTGAAGAAACTTAAAAGTTTACTTTACCACCCATATATCACTACAAAGACAATTCAAGGCGAAGACTTGACTCCTGGCCAGTTTTTCAAGGAATGGAAGTCTCTGATCTACTGCCTTTCTAAGACGGGGTACCATAACTGAAGGTATCAAGACCTCCATGGAAGCGAGAGAAAATCGTTTACTGGAAAATGATGTAATGTTAGCTGGCATTTATCTTGATCCTAAGTACAGATGTTTATTAACGAATGAACAACAAAGCAAAGCAATGAATGCTGTATGTGATATAGCAGTTAGAATGAGAAAGTCTCAAGAATGTCCAGAACAGGAAAATGAAAACATTCCATCATCATCATCTTCTACTACCACTTCTGATAATGAATTTGACTTTGAAAAAATCATTGACAAACAACATGGTGCAAAAGAAAAATGTTCTCGATCAGGATTTGAAAATGATCTGCCACATGGTGGTCCTCTTGGGTCATTCCATGTCAACTCAGCCACAAAATGGCACTTTTTGCACTCACCCCCTTTCAATTTTGCTCATACTTGGCACAATAGCAGATATACATGCCAAACTTAAATTCCCAAATTATTAGAGCTGACTGACCTTTGGTTACTGAGATACAAGGTCACAAAGTTGTGACATTTTGACATTTTTTGCGTTAAATGACTATTTTCAAAACGGTGTAACTAAACAAGTATTAAAGCTAGAGCATTGATTTTGGTCTCATTTTAAAGCTCTTTAGTAGCCCCTTGTTTATTGTCTCTTGTTAAATATCTCTACTGTGAAAAATAAAAAAATCCCTTCAAAAGTTAACCTTTGACCTTGAATAAAAAAAAATACCTTCTCCTAAAAAATTCAATTTTTTTACATTAATACCTTGAGTCATGTACAACACAATCCCAAGAAGCTGTAAGTGGCTGATAACTAGTTCAATGTATAAAAAATAAATGAAGTTGGCATCATTCTTCAATTTTAGATTTTTTTTGTCAGTTCATTTATTTAAAAGTTCTGTTCTGATATAGTGTCAGTGAAGACTTAGTTCAACTTAACATTATTAGTTCAAAAACCTTTTGTGACCTGTGCCAAAAGAAGTCTTTTAAAAGACAACCAGGGTTAAACCCCTCGACAGCCCCAAATCTACTGGAGTAGCGCTGATCCAAAGGCCCAACTAGTATAAAGTACTGTCAACTTTACAGAGTTGACTCCTGACTTCAAGTTAAAGTTAATTTATTTTTACTAAATACATGTATAAAAATTTATTTAATAATTCATTAATTGTTCATTGTTTTCTTTTCAGGATTTTCTTTGTGCTTTTGTGATTTCAGAGTACAAACATGGAACATTTAAAACTGAAACAGAAGTGTGCTGATCCTTTGCTGCGTCACAAAGGTCAGTGTCGAAAGAAGAGTTTGAGAATTGTACCACAGGAACTTGTAAATAAGTTTCCCGATCTGCACTTAACACTACATCACAGACTTTGTAAGCAGTGTAGAGAACATCTTGAGTCCTTGCCTGAGAAAGGAATAGGCACTTTGAATTCGGACATAAATGATGATTCTTCTTGTAGTAGTGAACCACCTGAAGATCTTGAGAAAATTGAAAATGTTGACAATAGTGATGCATCAACTTCAGAGCAAAACCATGAGATGTGTACTTTGAATGCTTCTTTTGTTTCAATTGGTGAATCACGCATAAAAAAGAGAAAGCTTGTAGAGCAAAAGTCATATGGAGCTAAAAAACTAAGCAAGGTGACAGAGACAGTTAAGAAGAGAATGGAAACAGTTGCAGGAAGAGAGATTTCTGACTCACAATTTAAGGAACCATCTGGAGATGTAGACTGTTTAGAAATAATAAATCAACTCGAGGAAAAATTCAAAAATGAAAATACTAAAAGAAGTGATAAAATAAAAATCCTCACTGTATTGCCCAAAAGTTGGAGCATTAGGAAAATTGCTTCAGAATTTAACACAACAAGGCATACAGCATCTATTGCTAAAAAAATAGTTGAAGAAAAAGGTGTCCTTTCAGACCCAAATCCAAAGGGTGGGAAAAGAATTAAACAGGATACTGTTGACGCTATTAAAGCATTTTATCTTTCAGAAGACATCAGTAGAACAATGCCAGGAAAGAAAGACTATTGTAGTATCATTGACAATGAAAGAGGAAGGATACATTTGCAAAAGCATCTTTTACTTTGCAATTTAAAAGAAGCCTATCATATTTTCAAAGAAAGAAATCCTTTGGTTAAGGTGGGATTCAGTAAATTTGCAGAATTGCGTCGAAAGCAGTGTGTTATTGCTGGAGCAACAGGAACTCACTCAGTATGTGTCTGTACAATTCATCAGAATGCCAAACTTATGTTTGTAGGAGCTGAATTAGAAAAACTAACTGCAAATGATGACACACCTATTAAGAATGTACGTCATTGTGTTGCCTTTATGGAATGCAATCCTGCCTCACAGAAATGCTGCCTCAGACAATGTGAACAATGTGGAGATCCATCAGATTTAAAAAACAGACTACTGGACATATTTACAAACAACTTCATTGATATCATAAATTTTATAAAGTGGACCAATACAGATCGGTCAAATCTTGAATCAGTAGAACTGAATACAGATGAATATATTGACCAATTCTGTAACCAACTGAAAGAATACCAGATACATGACTTCAAGACAAAGATGCAAGCAACTTATTACCGTGAAAGAAAAATGTCTTTGAAAGATGGTGAGGTCCTTGCTGTGTGTGATTTTGCTGAAAATTATTCCTTTATTCTTCAAGATGAGGTTCAGAGCTTTCACTGGAACAATGAGATGGCTACTCTACATCCATTTGTTATTTACTATAAAAAGGAAGATGAGATTGCTCACCTTAGCTTTGTTATTATTTCAGAGTGTAACATCCATAACACAGTTGCTGTACATTTGTTTCAAAAGCATCTGATAAAATTCCTAAAAGATATCTCATCCATCGGTTCCATCCACAAAATAATTTACTTTTCAGATGGGTGTGCAGGACAGTATAAGAACTGCAAAAACTTTTTGAATCTTTGCCATCACAGAGATGATTTTGGAATTGAGGCAGAATGGAATTTTTTTGCAACAAGTCATGGAAAGGGACCCTGTGATGGTGTTGGAGGCACAGTTAAGAGATTAGCTGCAAAAGCTAGTCTACAACGACCTTATGATGAACAGATCCTTACTGCAGAACAGTTATATACATTTGCAAGTGAAAATATTGTAAATATAAAATGTCATTTTTCAACCAATAAAGAGCATGAAGAGGAAAGCCAACTTCTCCAAGAAAGACACTCAACTGCAAGGACTATTGCTGGTACACAGAAATTACACCATTTACAGCCATTTCATTGACTTCTCTTAAGGTTAAACATTATTCATTATCAGCTTATTCAAATATTGAGAAAGTTACTGAAAAGGAAGAAGTTGTGACTGAGGAGAAAATACATGGTTTTGTTACTGCTGCATATGATGGCCATTGGTGGGTGGCATATGTGCTGGAAAAGATACCAGAGAATAGAGAAGTAAAAGTCACATTCCTTCATCCTCATGGCCCAAACCCATCATTTGTGTATCCTGGTCGACCAGATGAATTAATCTTACCATATTCAGATATTCTAACACAAGTTGAGGCATCTACTACTAATGGACGAACATACAGGATTTGCAAAGAAGTTACTTTGAAGGCATCCAAAGCTTTGGCAGATCTACAGCACAGAAAGGTAAGAATTCAAAATTAAAATGGTCATGTAACTATATATACACTGCATACATTTTAAGTTGTGATAAATGGAAATCAATGAGCACTATACCTATACATATTGTATGTACATTTTAATATGTTACTTGTATTTGTTAATTAGGTAGCTATCTAGGTATACATTAAAAATTGTTTTCTCTTCTAGAAATCACAATAAATTGGGTGGCCCACAAGAATCTTGTCAACTACTGAAAACCATCACATACATGCACAACATACAGGTGAGGTGGGTAAAGAACAAATATTTAAAAATAAGCATTTGCTTGTTTGTAAAGGGCTGCAGATAGTATGTAGATATGGGTTGTATTTGTAAGAGATTGAGCTGACCTTAGACAAAAATGGTTACTGACATACAAGGTCACAGTCATGACTTTTTGACAATTTTTGTATAAAATGACTTTTTTCAAAATGTTGCTTGAATTCATTATTTTTTATACATTGAACTAGTTATCAGCCACTTACAGCTTCTTGGGATTTTGTTGTACATGACTCAAGGTATTAATGTAAAAAAATTGAATTTTTTAGGAGAAGGTATTTTTTTTTTATTCAAGGTCAAAGGTCAACTTTTGAAGGGATTTTTTTATTTTTCACAGTAGAGATATTTAATAAGAGACAATAAACAAGGGGCTACTAAAGAGCTTTAAAATGAGACCAAAATCAATGCTCTAGCTTTAATAGTGTTTTAGTTACACCGTTTTGAAAATAGTCATTTAACGCAAAAAAGGTCAAAATGTCACAACTTTGTGACCTTGTATCTCAGTAACCAAAGGTCAGTCAGCTCTAATAATTTGGGAATTTAAGTTTGGCATGTATATCTGCTATTGTGCCAAGTATGAGCATCAGTACAAGATGCAATAGTTAAGTACCCTGAAATTATACGAGATGTCGCACACCTTGTTCTTGCATTACCCTCTACTCAAGTTAGTGTGGAACACTTATTTTCAGCACTTAAAATCATAAAATCTGATTTGAGAGCAGTAATGAAAGAGGACTTGATTGAAGCAATCTTGTTCTTAAAAACAAACTGTTATACATAATTTTGAATTTTAAAAATCAGTTTATGAAAGAATTAAAGTATGAATTTGTTTGTTTCAAGTTTTAACTTTTAATGCAGCTAATATCATTTGATAAGTTTCTTTTCAGTTTTCAGAATTAATATTTTTTTGTTAATCATCAAAATTGTATTAATATAATTTTTTGTTTTACTTATGTATTAAAAAGGTCAAATTGGAAAAAATTAGTCTTAATTTGTATGTTTTAATGTAGCTAATGTCATTTGATAAGCCTCCCTTCAGTTTTCAGAATTTAGTTTTTTGTTCATCATCAAATTTTGATTAATATAATTTCTTTTTGGATTTATGTATTAAAAAGGTCAAATTTAAAGAGTATTTTTAGCCTTTATTGCAAATATCATTCAACAATGTATTCATCTGTCTGTTGTTGAGTATGATCAATGACCACTAGATTTGGATTTTGATAACTTGACAGAGCTGGAGCCGGAGCCAAACATTTAAAAAAGATGGCTCCAGAGCCGGAGCCAAAAGTTTTTTTTCTGGCTCCACACCCCTGTCTCTGGGTGTAAGGTTTTCTCCAAACTGGACCTCGTAAGGGCCTATCATCAAATCCCGGTAGCCCCAGAGGACGTTCCCAAAACTGTGATAATAATGCCCTTTGGACTTTTCCAATACATCTGCATGCCTTTCAGCCTCCGGAATGCGGCACAAACCTTTTAGAGATTCATCGACGACGTCCTTCGTGGTCTCCCCTTGTTTTGCCTATATAGATGACCTCCTCATCGCCAGCAACGATGAAGTGGAACATGCCCAACACTTTCGGCAGGTTTTCACTCGACTCGAGGTGTATGGGGTCATTATTAACCCCAGCAAGTGCCAGTTTGGCGTCTCCAAACTGCAGTTCCTCAGTCATCACATTACAGGCAAGGGAATCTCCCCAACCCCCACAAGGTTGACATCATCAAGGAGTTTCCTCCCCCCTACCACTCAAAGAAAACTGCTGGGATTCTTAAGTATGATAAACTTTTACCGCAGATCCATCCCCCATTGCGTGCATCTACTCCACCCTTTGCATGGCCTCCTGCACCCCTGCAGAAGGGGATGGGATCCTCTACATCAATCCCATGGCCTGAGGAAGCCCAGCGAGCATTCGAGTCGGCTAAGTCAGCCCTCATTGATGCAACCCAGCTGTCACACCCTCATCCTGACACAGAAATCAGCCTTGTCATGGATGCTTTTGACACTGCAGCAGGCGCCATGTTACAACAAGCATCCGGAGATGGTTGGCAGCCTTTAGCATTTTTCTCATGAGCATTCAAACCAACGGAAACCAGGTATAGCACTTTCGGTCGAGAATTGCTTGCAGTTTATCTGGCAACAAAACACTTCAGGCACTATCTAGAAGGGAGGGAATTCATTATCTTTACGGATCATCGCCCTCTCACATACGCAATCAACTCTCATTCCAACCGGTATTCCCCCAGGGAAATGAGACACTTGGACTACGTCTCACAATTCACCAGCGACCTACGGCAGATAAAAGGCCACAAAAATACCACAGCGGACGCTTTATCACATCACAATTAACGCGTTCCTTGTTCCGGCCAGTGGTGACATCATCGACTATGAAGCCATTGCAGAAGCCCAACGAGGAGACGATGAACTGCAGCAGCTCCGTAGTACATCCACGTCATTACAACTGGGAGAGATTCCACTGCCTTCTTCTACAGGAGCGCATTGTCCTTTCATCCCCGAGGGATTCCGACGTGGAATTTTTAATAGGCTTCATTCTCTTTCTCACCCTGGAATTCGCGCGCCTCTCAGGCCCTCGTCACCTCATTTTCGTTTGGCCCAGCATCAACCGTGACGTCAGACATTGGGCCCGAGCTTGCATAAAGTGCCAGAAAGCAAAAATTCACCATCACACGATGGCACCTTTAGCTGGTTTTCATCTTCCCAATGCATGTTTCAATGACGCACGTTTCGATCACATACATCTGGACCTTGTCGGCCCATTTCCCCACTCAGAAGGTTACACGTACCTTCTCACCTGCATCGATCGTTTCACACGTTGGCCTGAGGCGATCCCTATAAAGGACATCACGGCTGAATCCGCTGCCCGCGCCTTCGTCAGTGGTTGGGTCTCCCATTTTGGAGTCCCATCAACAATCACTACTGACCATGGTTGGCAATTCAAATCCACCCTATGGAAGAGCCTGACACAAATTTTAGGTTGTTCCCAGATTCAGACTACAGTGTATAGGCCCATGGCCAATGGCCTTGTCGAGTGACTACACCATCACCTGAAGGCGTCCCTAAGGATGACCACCACCAATGCACATCGGCCAAATTTGGTGTATGGTACACCCCTGCGCTTACCTGGCGAATTTTTCACTTCGTCAGGAGCACATCCTTCAGTGGATGTAAGCACGTACGCCGATGCTTTACGGATGACCATGTGCAACTTTTGTCCAGTTTCCCCTCATCATCCCAAGACTCGTCGCACTTTTGTCTCCGCCCATTTGTCCTCCTGTACCCACATCTTCGTCAAAAACGACACCATCCATCCTCCCCTACAACATCCATACGACAGGCCCTTTCCAGTTCGGCGGAGGGGTGACAAAACTTTCACCCTCGATCATGCTGGATGCAGGGACATAGTGTCAATCGACTGCCTGAAGCCGGCGTACCTCGAGGATGATGCAATTTCCCCAACAGTTCCCTTACAACCTACTACTGCAGCCCCAACTCTACCCATTTCCCCAGCCCACGAAGATGCCTTGCGCCCTCCCGCCACCGAAGCACCGCCAATCACAAGACCTGGTGTCCGTACTCGGAGCAGCCACATCAGTTTCACCCCGAAATGGTGATCCTTTTATCATCGTTCCTGTCCAGTCTCTGAGAGGGGACTACTTGTAGCGGAACAGACAACTACAGACAAAGAACAGCCATAGGAATTCTTTTCACTGACACTTTCTCAAACATTCTTAAGACACACGTGGTGTCAAAGAATAAAAAAAAGCTCAGAAGACATGGTTTCAAGCAATAAAAGAAAAACAATGATGCTAGCCTCAAACCGCGGGACTCGAAGGTTCCTAAAGTTATATAAGGCTCAGTCAGCTCATATTTCACCCTACTCCTTTTTGTGTGATCATCTCATAAATTCATCCTTCACGTTGTCACAGCGTCAGCTTTAGCCAGCTCCTTTCAAGGCCCACTTCAACACTTCACCCAAGAATGCATCATCATCACTTGAAGTAAGCTAAGTCTTTCCTGCTGTATGCGTTTTCATTAGCCTCTTTCACCACACCTCAACTGGTCAAGAGTCATCCTCGAGAGCACCGGTGAAGCTCAATGCTACGAGAAGACATCCTCAAGGTGGACACATTATGTGACTCGACAGCGAAACTATGAACCCAAATCACTTCACATCTGGTCAGTTTTCACCGCTTCCCGAAAAATGCCCGTCAATGAAAATCCATTAGGCCCGATCACTTTCAGGCCATCCTGCATCTCAAGAGGCAACAACACCCAGGCCTATGTCTGCAAGATCACCTTCAAACGTCTTCTCCATCTCAAGAGGCCTAATCAACAAAGCGACCAGCGCTCAGTCAAATCGCTTCAATAGGATGGTCAACACTTCGAGCCTATTAGTTCAACAGGCCACCCTCCAAGCGATGCGTCAACCTAGAGGTATCCTTATCTTACTGGGAAGCCTTGTCTCTGCTTAAAAACAATAACTTAAAGCCTACCCAGTGAACCGCAGGAGAGTAGGCTATAAAAGCAGTGTTTCATCAGTCATATAAATACTTTACATCCATTTATTTTATATGATAGATTTAAGTACTGTATTCTCTTACTGAAGGCCTAATTCATCAGCCAGCTGATATAAGGTTTAAAATGAATGGTGAAGTAATTGAGGAAGTACAAGAGTTTAAGTATTTGGGTCAAACTATTACCAGCTCATAAATGCAAAAAACTTCACTTTTTTACGTGAAGGTCAAAATATGAGAATAAAAACCCACTCTAATAGACAGAGTTTATTTCCACGACAGTTTCGACGCCCACTGGCATCCTCCTCGGGTGGATACAGAAACACAAATGAAACAAAACAAGAGGGAAAAACAGTTCAGGGATCGACCGTTAAGAAATTCGCACCTAGATTGGATTCCATTCTCTCGAGACAGGAGGGGCATTTTCATTAAGTACATTCGCACAAATTTTAAAACTATCTTCCTGTTCTAAACATACAGATTCTATTATTTTTACATAATTATTACATTTATAATTAAATTTATTACATTTAATATTGCATAATTATTAATTACAGAAATTATAAATTTATTATTACATTGGTTATTACATTGTTGTTTATTATACAGAAATTATAAACCGAAAAACGAATGAAAAAAGGCGATTAGGAAATAATCCAGAGACCATTGAGAAATTCGCACCTAGGTTAGATATCGTTCTCCCGAAACCAGAAGGGCATTTTATTACAGGGTCAGCTTATAACTACATTTCCACAAATTAAAAATATCTTCTTGTTCTATACATACAGATCCTAATGTTTTGACATAATTACTGCATATATTTATTTCCACATTAATTACTTCCATTATTACATTTACTAAAAGCGAGTAAGGAAACATTCCAATCCAGAGACATTTAAGAAATTCACACTTAGGTTCGAACACGTTCCCACCTCTGTAAGGGATTTATTGACCAAGAATCTCATTAAAGGGTCTAACTTATAAGTACCTTCGCACAAATTAAAATTATCTACTTTTTCTATACACACAGATTCTATTATTTTTCTTTTGACATAATTATTACATTTATAAAGTACCTTACTTGATTCCCAATCTATAGCATGATTATTTTGGCTAGCGTGATAAAAAATGGCATTATTAGTATTACAACTTCTGAAGGCATATTTGTGTTCTTTGATACGGGTTTCAATATTTCTTCCAGTTTCACCCACGTATACTAAATCACAACTTTTACAGGGAATGCTGTAGACACAGGCTTGTTCCTCTTTTGCAACGTTATTCCTAACCAATTTACTTTTCACGGTAGACGAATATTTGCGACGTGGAGACTAGACGCACTGAACAACGACTTAACAGAAAGCTATCCTATTTATGTGATGAAAGTGCTTGGTCAAAGTGTGCGGTGGAAGGTTCCGTTTTAAATTTATCGACATATGTCTTGTCCAAATCCGAAAAGGAAGTTCTTAATTTAGGGCTGTCGTTTGCGCTTAAACCCGATAAAAACATTGTTTTAGATTTTGTGTCTTCCGTAGTTAATTCCAGGGTGGATATTCCGTGTTTAAATGGTTTGATTCTGAGCAAGTTTCTGGAACATTTCAACTCATTGGACTCTATTCCCAAAAGATTCCGGTTAGCTTTAGACAAGCTCAGGAAGAATGAAGCAATATTTGTCACTAAAGCGGACAAAAGTAACACTGTGGTTATTTTGGACAAGTGTGATTATAAACAAAAAATGGAAGCGTTACTTAGTGATGAATTCACCTACACCAAAGTGAGATTGTCCCCCCTAAAGCGTCTTTCTGCCGAATTCAACAAAACCATCAGGAACTTATTAAAAGATGTCCCGGCGATTGATCCTAAAAGATTTCTACAGATTAACCCCAAACTCCCCCACATTTACGGCCTACCCAAAACCCATAAGATTAATATACCACTCCGTCCCATTATTTCACACAGGGGTTCCTTTAGTTACAGGTTATCTAAATTCCTTGCAGATAAATTATCCCCATTAGTTGGTAAATTTTCAGGCTCGCACATCACTAATTCCTGTGACTTTATTAACAAAGTTATGTCCTTAGATTTAAAACGGGGAAGAATGATAAGTTTTGATGTTGAGTCCTTGTTTACGAAAGTTCCCATTGATGATGTACTTAGTTTTTTAGATAGAAAATTGCCAACATGTAACGTAGAACTAGGCATGCCCACATCTGTATTTTTAGAACTGATAAAACTCTGTGTCACCAATAATGCCTTCTCCTTCGGTGAAGAATTTTATTTGCAACGTTTTGGTATGGGAATGGGGTCCCCTTTATCCCCAATACTGAGTACATTATATATGGAGTATTATGAGTCGGAATTGTTGCAAACAATATGTCCCAGGAATCTAATTTGGTTTCGTTATGTAGATGATATTTTCTCATTTTGGCCTGACCACTGGAACAACTTTGACACTTTCTTTCAGTCATTAAATAATCTTGTTCCCTCTATTAAATTTAAATATGAATGGGAGAACGACAAACAATTACCTTTTCTAGATGTTTTGGTCATTAACGAAAGCGGAAAGCCCAATTTCACGGTCTATAGAAAACCTACTCATTGTAATTCGTACATTCATTATTTTTCATATCATGATGAAGGGGTTAAAAGCTCAATTATTTCTTCCATGTTTCTAAGAGCACTCAGGATTTGTAGCCCACATTTGCTAGATCCGGAAAATTCAAAGATTTGGAACATTTTTAAGGATTTAAAATATCCTGAGTGGTTTATCGGAAAGGCGTATTTTAAAGCCAGAAAATCTTTTTATGCCCCTCGGGAACCTTCAGTTAACCAAAAACAATATGTGAGTTTGCCTTACATTGCCGGCTTAGAAAGAGTAAAACCGTTGACGAAAGAATTTAAGTTTGCTTTGGCGTTCAAATATTCGTCTACCGTGAAAAGTAAATTGGTTAGGAATAACGTTGCAAAAGAGGAACAAGCCTGTGTCTACAGCATTCCCTGTAAAAGTTGTGATTTAGTATACGTGGGTGAAACTGGAAGAAATATTGAAACCCGTATCAAAGAACACAAATATGCCTTCAGAAGTTGTAATACTAATAATGCCATTTTTTATCACGCTAGCCAAAATAATCATGCTATAGATTGGGAATCAAGTAAGGTACTTTATAAATGTAATAATTATGTCAAAAGAAAAATAATAGAATCTGTGTGTATAGAAAAAGTAGATAATTTTAATTTGTGCGAAGGTACTTATAAGTTAGACCCTTTAATGAGATTCTTGGTCAATAAATCCCTTACGGAGTCGTGGGAACGTGTTCGAACCTAAGTGTGAATTTCTTAAATGTCTCTGGATTGGAATGTTTCCTTACTCGCTTTTAGTAAATGTAATAATGGAAGTAATTAATGTGGAAATAAATATATGCAGTAATTATGTCAAAACATTAGGATCTGTATGTATAGAACAAGAAGATATTTTTAATTTGTGGAAATGTAATTATAAGCTGACCCTGTAATAAAATGCCCTTCTGGTTTCGGGAGAACGATATCTAACCTAGGTGCGAATTTCTCAATGGTCTCTGGATTATTTCCTAATCGCCTTTTTTCATTCGTTTTTCGGTTTATAATTTCTGTATAATAAACAACAATGTAATAACCAATGTAATAATAAATTTATAATTTCTGTAATTAATAATTATGCAATATTAAATGTAATAAATTTAATTATAAATGTAATAATTATGTAAAAATAATAGAATCTGTATGTTTAGAACAGGAAGATAGTTTTAAAATTTGTGCGAATGTACTTAATGAAAATGCCCCTCCTGTCTCGAGAGAATGGAATCCAACCTAGGTGCGAATTTCTTAACGGTCGATCCCTGAACTGTTTTTCCCTCTTGTTTTGTTTCATTTGTGTTTCTGTATCCACCCGAGGAGGATGCCAGTGGGCGTCAAAACTGTCGTGGAAATAAACTCTGTCTATTAGAGTGGGTTTTTATTCTCATATTACCAGCTCCTTGAGTGATGACTCGGATATAAGAAAACAATCTCGAAGCCTGTGTGCTAAAGCAAATATGACCATAAGGAACTTTTGTTTCTGTACAAGTGAAGCTTAAAGACACACTCTTTCGTACTTTCTGCAGTAATATATACGGTCAGCAACTCTGGGTGAATTATAAAAAAGGTTCTGGCAGAACCCTAAATTTGCTGTACAACAGGTCTTTTAGACTCTTACATAAATTACCCCCGAGATGCTCAGCTTCGCAAATGTTTGCTACCCGCAATGTCCCGAGCTTCCCGGAGGTAACAAGACGTGCTCAACATAGTCTAATGCAAAGAATTAAAAAATCAACCAACCCGATCATCCAAGCTATCCATGAGTCCTGCCATTTATCCTCTAAGCTATGGACTTCTTGGTACAAAAATGTCTGTCTGTAGCTCCACTTAACTTCGACAGTGCAGTATTATTTCTAATCAATTGTATATATTTCTATCCTTAATATATGAACTGTCATTGTATTAATAATATTTGTCATATGGACTATAGTCTACCAATAAACCTTTTCCTTTTCCTTTTCATTTTCATTGTGGTGTACCACTTAATACATCCCTTCCAATTATCATTACCGTAGGCCACAACATCTTGTTTCTATGTTCCATTTATATGTAATCACTTAGCATCATATAATTGCTTTTACATAAATGATATTTGTGTAATCATTCATTGTATTTCTCCCAATTATCATTAGGTCCCAGCATCTTGTTTAGTAGTCCATTACTGGGTAACTCTGGCCTACATAAGCAGTGTAATATGTGACCTAAAGAGCACCATAAACACACATCACTAATTTCGATTATCATTTGGTTGCATCATTTACTCCATGTTCATTCATGCCTAACATCTAACCTATTTAATCAGTGTGTTACGCATTCTATTCAGTGTACTAAACGCACATGTATTCTGTGTCATTACTAGGCCCATTCAATGTTCATTCATGCATAACCTTTAGCCTTCATAATCAGCATGTTACATAATCTATTTGTTGTATTATAATGCACATGCATAATTTCTGTAATCACTAAGTTTCATATTTCATGCTGTGTCCCATTTTTTGTATAACATTAGCCTCTCATAAACGAGCGTATTTCTTAACAATTGATCTGTGTAATCCCTTTTATTTACTAATCCTCAGTCAGACTTTTCCCTAATACAAATGTCGTTATAGAATTGTTAGGCACTCTAATCATTGTTTATCATTTGTTATTCACTGTGAACAAATAATTTTGAAAAAATGCATCCCTGACTTATAACACTATTCATATGTAAAAACAAGCTTGTCACAGTGCGCAATTGCATAATGCGCTGTTTTTTCAGAATGTATCCCACTCATTATGGCAGGGCCAACTGTATATCATTCCATATATTATATAAAGAATTTCTATATATTACTGCAAAATAGTGTTTAGACCGTACTATATATAAAAAAATGTAAGTAATTTAGGGTACTGTGAAATAAAGAGGGTCTACTGTAATTATTTTTTTTAAATTCAGGCAATGACATCTAAGATTTACCAAAATGAATATCATATTTGAATGAATCCCATTAAATACTAGGTCTATTAGAAAAATGCATTTTGGTATGATTTTGCAGGTGATGACCCAGACTTGTAGAGTGGATCTACAAAAATACTTTCTCAGTCAAAGTAATAGATTGTTGGAATGGCAATATCCTATTTTGGCACCCAAAATTATTCAACCAACCAAAAACAAATGGCACTCCAACACTTTCAAATTACTTGTTTAGGTAAAGATTTGTTTTAACTGCCCCCTCATTTTTGATATGAAAACATTTTTCTGGTGTATTTTGTTGTTGTTTTGTTCAAATCTGACCTTCATTTCTTTATGAAAATCCCCATTTTTGAGGAAATGACAATCTGACATATCCTCTAAAAGGACCAAAAATGACAATTTTTACTGGAAAATGAAGGTCAGATTTGAAGAAAATACACAAAAATACACCAGAAAAATGTTTTCCACATGAAATACACCAGAAAAACCTATTTTCATCATAAATGCAAAAAACTTCACTTTTCTACGTGAAGGTCAAAATATGATAATAAAAACCCACTCTAATAGAGAGTTTATTTCCACAACAGTTTTGATGCCCACTGGCATCCTCTTTGGGTGGCTACAGAAAAATGAATGAACCAAAAACAAGAGGGTAAATAATAGTCCAGGGACCATTAAGAAATTCGCACCTAGGTTAGATCCTGTTCATCCGACACCAGAAGGGCATTTTTTATTAAAGGGACCCCGCTTATAAGTACATTCCCACAAATTTAAAACTTTCTTCTTGTTCAGTACATACAGATTCTATTTTATTTTATTTATTTTTTTACATAATTATTATATTATTACATTTACTACATTTAATATTGCATTATTATTTATTACAGAAATTATAAATTTATTATCACATTGATAATTACATTGTTGTTTATTATACAGAAATTATAAACCAAAAAACAAATGAAAAGGCAAGGAGGAAACAATCCAGAGACCATTAAGAAATTCGCATCTAGGTTAGAGCCTGTTCCCCTGACACCAGAATTATGTAATTATCAATGTAATAATAAATTTATAATTTCTGTAATAAATAATAATGCAATATTAAATGTAATGAATGTAATAATAAATGTAATAATTATGTAAAAAAATAAAATAAAATAAGAGAATCTGTATGTATTGAACAAGAAGAAAGTTTTAAATTTGTGCGAATGTACTTATAAGCGGGTCCCTTTAATAAAAAATGCCCTTCCAGTGTCGGGTGAACAGGATCTAACCTAGGTGCGAATTTCTTAATTAATGGTCCCTAGACTGTTTTCTCTCTTGTTTTTGGTTCATTCATTTTTCTGTATCCACCCAAAGAGGATGCCAGTGGGCATTGAAACTGTTGTGGAAATAAACTCTGTCTATTAGTGGGGGTTTTTATTATCCTATTTTTATCAGTAATATTCATGGCAAAAGTAACCTAACCTAACCAACTGTCAAGGCCATAACAGTTGACCTAACCTGGCATTCAATTAACCTAACTGGGCAAGGGTATCCCATAATGAATTTGGGACCCAGAAAGGTAAGTAGTAGGGTACCCCTAACCTAACCTAGGCCTAGATGACATCCCACTCAGACTGGGAGTTTCCACCACAGACAGCCATTTCTAAAGTGACTGTTGAATTCAAATTTCAGCCACCAGACCTGTGTGGGAGAATCACATGACAATGGGGCAGCCGCTGATTGGCTAATGATGATGATAATTACATACATCGTGGGATGAGATGGTTTGACTAGTGAATAATGGCGCCAAAATTTAATAATTTAAAAAATAAATATTTTGATAAATAGGAATTTCCACCAAAATTTGTATAGAATAAAGTATTCTTGTTTTGGTTGAAAATAGTGCTCAGAAAATTAATTCTTGTTAATATGTGTCTTTTCACCCACTTACGCACAGTTAAAACAGTATAATATATTGAATTGCCATTCAAAACTGACTAAGAAAATATATATCTTATGTTGTGCAAATTTGCTTAAATATACTTTTTTAATAAAATATATTTCCTATTTTGGCTATAATGTACTTTTTTTCATAAAATATTTTTCCTGATTAGGCTATTTTTTTGCTACTCTGCAACTAAATTAGTTTGTTGGTTTTTGTGCTGGCTATTTTTTTTTTCCTAATTAAATTCTGTTTGGTGGTGTTTGTGATAGAATTATGACATGCCATTTGTGTGATTTTGACTGAGAACTTGATTCGTTTTGTGCCCTACATGAAGACAAAGGATTGGATGCTTTTATCAATTACAGCATTATTCTCTCATCCTTAACTTGCCCAAAATGTGACAGTGAATGCCTAATACAAAAAGATTAGAAGATATTTAGGTGAAATAACCAATATTAACCTGTTAGGTTAATTGAATGCCCAGTTAGGTCAACTAAATGCCCAGTTAGGTCAACTAAATGCCCAGTTAGGTCAACTAAATGCCCAGTTAGGTCAACTGAATGCCCTTGATGATTGGACAAGTTATGATATTTTCGTTAGTTTAAACTAAAATGATGAGAGCAAACTTTTCTGGTTAGTTTTGAGGTGTTTTGTATGAAACTGCCATCCATTTCCTGTGCAAATGCGTAGTTTTCAAGATGACGATATCTCAAAAACTACGCATTTGCACAGGAAACAGATGGTAGATTCATGCAAAACAGGGGTGTGGAGCCAGAAAAAAAACTTTTGGCTCCGGCTCCATCATTTTTAAATGTTTGGCTCCGGCTCCAGCTCTGTCAAGTTATCAAAATCCAAATGTAGTTAGAGTGGTCATTGATCATACTCAACAACAAACAGATGAATACACTGTTGAATGATATTTGCAATAAAGGCTAAAAATACTCTTTAAATTTGACCTTTTTAATACATAAATCCAAAAAGAAATTATATTAATCGAAATTTGATGAACAAAAAAACTAAATTCTGAAAACTGAAGGGAGGCTTATCAAATGACATTAGCTACATTAAAACATACAAATTAAGACTAATTTTTTCCAATTTGACCTTTTTAATACATAAGTCAAAAAAAAAATTATATTAATACAATTTTGATGATTAACAAAAAAAATATTAATTCTGAAAACTGAAAAGAAACTTATCAAATGATATTAGCTGCATTAAAAGTTAAAACTTGAAACAAACAAATTCATACTTTAATTCTTTCATAAACTGATTTTTAAAATTCAAAATTATGTATAACAGTTTGTTCAGTGCTACTTTAGTATGCGGTCTACCTACGATTCAGCGGTCTACCTTTTAATTATATCTTATTATCTTGTTTACTAATTTGCTTGTTTACATCCCGATGTCAATCGTCCTTGACGATTGGTTAGGTTTAGTCATGATATTTTCATTAGCTTTAACAAAAATATCATAACTAAACCTAACCAATCGTAGGTAGATTTAAGTGCTGAAAATAAACGTTCCACACTAACTTGAGTAGAGGGTAATGCAAGAACAAGGTGTGCGACATCTCGTATAATTTCAGGGTACTTAACTATTGCATCTTGTACTGACATCTTTGACTGATGATTAAATTTTTTAACTTCACTAAGAGATTCCCATATGGCTAACTTGAATTTAGTCAAGGTACTAAGAGGACCACCATGTGGCACATTGTTTTCAAATCCTGATCGAGAACATTTTTCTTTTGCACCATGTTGTTTGTCAATGATTTTTTCAGTCAAATTCATTATCAGAAGAGGTAGTAGAAGATGATGATGGAATGTTTTCATTTTCCTGTTCTGGGCATTCTTGAGACTTTCTCATTCTAACTGCTATATCACATACAGCATTCATTGCTTTGCTTTGTTGTTCATCCGTTAATAAACATCTGTACTTAGGATCAAGATAAATGCCAGCTAACATTACATCATTTTCCAGTAAATGATTTTCTCTCGCTTCCATGGAGGTCTTGATACCTTCAGCTATGGTACCCCCTGTCTTAGAAAGGCAGTAGATCAGAGACTTCCATTCCTTGAAAAACTGGCCAGGAGTCAAGTCTTCGCCTTGAATTGTCTTTGTAGTGATATATGGGTGGTAAAGTAAACTTTTAAGTTTCTTCACTTGGTCCCACATTACTTCTGACAGTGTAACTTCTGGATTCACCATCTCAATAAGTACAGGTTTTAGTTCTAATAAGCACTCTATCATCATATATGTGCTACCCCACCTAGTAGCTTGATCTAAAATTGTTACTTTTCCAGCATGTTGTTTAATTATTTCTTGGATCTTTGGTTTTCTCGCAGCTACTGCAACCTGCCTCACTTTCCTTATAAGAATGGCTGTGTTTATCCGCTAAGCCATCATGAATGGCTAGCTGTAAAGTATGAACACCACAACGCATATGATGGACTTTGAGGGGCTTGCAATTTCATCCATGATATTATTTAAATCAAATTCTGCTGCATCATCAGGTTCCAGTTCTGGGGTCTCAGCATTTGAATCAACTGTTTCTATATCATTTTCCTCATCTCTCTCTTGGTCTTCATTTAACTTCTCAATGGTCTTGATCATGTTGGAGGCATTATCAGTTACAATACACGCTCTTTTTCTATTTCATACTCTTGTAGAACGTCTTTCACAAGCCCATGAAGGTACTCGCTTGTATGTTGGGCTTGCGTATCCCGTACTGCTAATGTATGGGTAATGGTTTTATTGTTGCCATCAACAAATCTAACATTGATTGCAAAGTAGTTTGTTCTTAAACGTGTGCAACTATCCATTTTTAAAAATACAAAATGTCCTTGTAAATTATTTTTTAAAGCGCATTTTTCTTCATTTGCTTTTTCTTTTACCAAACGTTGAATACTATTTCTATCTAAACCAACTTTGAATTTTTGAGCCATTCCTCCTAATAAACCAAGCATGGCTGGCTTACAAAAGACAGACAGAGGTAAAGAATTCTTTACCACTAACTCAATAATGTGATTCTTGAACTGATTTGCTGTCATGGACACAGTGACTGTTTGACTAACAAAATATTTAGTAAGATTTGGTTGACTTACTTGACTAGAAGTACTGGCAGATTTAAGTATTTGCCTCTTTTCATTCTCTTCTATAATCTTGAACACTTCAGGATGGTTACGACTTATGTGACGCCTCAAATTGAATGCTCTTGTTGGTTTTGCTTGAAGGTGTACTAATTTTTGCTCCACATGTCAAAATATTTCCACCAGCATCAGTCACTTCGCAAGTGCAAACATAGTATTTATCATCTTCAGTGGTAGTAAAATATTCGAATACAATAGACTTTTCTCTAGATCCTTTAAGTTTATTCATTATTGAGGGCTTAAAAAAATTTATTTATGTATAAATGATAAATGCTTATTGTTTAGTCTTAGTTTAGTTAATGATATATGATTTTGGAGCTATAATTAACAATTATATTACAAATATTGACGTTTCTGAAAAAAATAAATATGCATTTTTAATAAAAACTATATATTAAGTTAGGTAAAGTACTAAAGTTGGGTTAGGTAAGATAAAGTTGCATTAGGTTTATTATGAATGGGCAAGGTAACTGGAGCCATGGAGCTGGCATTTTTTAATGGCTCCGACTCCGACTCTGGCTCCACCCAAAAACCACCACTCCACCAGCTCCGACTCCACACCCCTGATGCAAAACACCTCAAAATTGACCAGAAAAGTTTGTTCTCATTGTAGGGTTTTGCCAATTCTCATTTCTCAAGTCTTTTTATTTTAAATGTTTTTTCTTTCCAGCCACTCAGCTTTCGCAGCCTCGAATTAAGTATTCATTAAGTCAATCTAGTCAAGCATAGGCAGATACTGTAATTAATGAAAAAGTGCTTAAATCATTGTGATAGGGCATCTTGCTAGAAAAGCTCTGGACTAGTGTTAAGACCTAGTCCAGTATTTAGCCCTGATAGTCCCTGTTGAACTCAAGAAAAGGCAAAATCATAGTCCATTACTGAAGCCAGAAAGTATGTTTTGAAGTTTAGCACTAAGGATCCAGAACTTAAGTGCTCCTTCTAGGCAGACAATCCACTGTTGTGCATGAGTCCAAAATTCTTGAAGTATTGCCAGTGTACTTTGGCTTATAAACCTTTAATTAAGCTATTGCATGTGAATTCATTAAGTGCTTATACATGTTGTCTTGTCCAGCTAAATTGGGAAGTAAACAAGTGAGAAGAATTCCTGTGAACATAATACAGTTGAAATCTAGGAAGTTAAGACCCTCCAAGGTTTAAGATAGTTATTTAGAATTCTAGTGTTTTGTACATAAATTATCTTTATGCTCATTATCATCACTAGCCTTATTAATCCCATCATCATTTAATTTAAGATTAAAGTTTCTTATTGTCTCGAACCTTCAGAAGAAATTGTAAATAATTACTGTCAAAGTTTTTGTTCAAGTCTAGAAATGGGAGGTTCTAAGTTGTTCTATTAAATAAAGTTATAATAAAACCAAAAAACCTAAATTTCTAGTTTGCTTTCTATAAATCATTAAATATCAGTCATGAATGTTACATGATGGGGAGATCAGTTCCACTTTTAATCATCACAGGGAATAAGACTAGATAAAAAGTCAGACAATGGAATAAGGTTCACTAAATTTGGTGATATTTTCAAGTCAAGGGAAAATTCTTGAATTAATTTTCAGTAGCATAGGTCTTGCCTATACTGTGCTTGTTCCTGTTTATTGTTTATCCTGAAGTCTTTTTTCTTCCTTTTCTGCCTGAACACCTTTTTTCTTGCACCCACTCCTTAACATTCCAGCATATACTGTTTGCTTTCCATTGCTTGAATGCACTGTGGTGGTCTTGCTCTTCCTGCTTGACATTTTTGTGAATGGTCCTTGCTCACTTGATGTCCAGTGTGCTACTTGGAAAATGGTTCTTGAATAGCTTCACCTCTCGCCTACCAGTCTGCTCAATCTGCCTTTACAGTGGGGCCAGCCAGCAGGATTGGATTCCTACCATTGGAAGAACTGTTTCCAGAGTTAAATCCAGGTGGGTTCTCTAGTTTTCCCATATTATCATAAAAACAGACTGGGTGTAAAAATGAATAATTACTTTAATTCTTTCTATCAAAAATGAAAGGGATGTTAAAACGAATATTAACCCTTGTTTATGTTAATTAGGTTTTAAAATTGACTGCCCAGTTAAGTCAACTGTACCTCTTTGACAGTTGGTTAAGTCTTTATATTTTCATTAGTTTAAACAAAAATATAACAACTTAACCTAACTAATTGTCAAGGGCCAGGGGTGGATTAACTGTACGTGGGGCCTGAGGCTAATTTTATTTTAGGAGCCCTTTTCTATAGATTTTTATTAACAATACATGTACAGTACATAGTACATTTACACAAATTATATGTATGGTACTTAGGCTAATTGAGAAAAATTTAAAAGAACCTTAACACAATGTATTTTGCCATTTGCTAAAACAAAACAGGGCTGACATCGGAATAACACACACCATTTTTTCAAAAAAAATTTCTAAAAAAAAAACCCAGGTATACAGATGACCTAACCAGGCCTTCAATGTTATTCCAATGTCTGCCATTGAAGGCCCAGTTAGGTCAACTGTATACTCTTGACATTTGGTTAGGTTAAGTTATGTTATTTTCGGTAATTTTTTACTATCACTCCGGTCTCTTCAATTCCCATAATTTATAGATCAATGGATTCGTTATTACACCAGGAATGCGATTTGGATAGTCTCAAGTGAGGGAACTGGCCCAAAACTAAGTTAGGACACGAAGTTTGTTTTGGGGTATAAGTGTGAAAAAATACCCTAAAATGCGGGTAATTCCTTCAGTAGAGACTATCTAGGCGCATTCGCGATGTAAAAACGAATCCATTGATATATAAATTATGGAAATTGTAGAAACAGCCAACATGAGTGACCTAAAAGGTATATATATACATTTATATATATGTAGTAAAACGAACACTGTATATATTCACTGGGATCTTTTCCGTTTGACTGCCGCCATTGAAACAATTAAACTCCAGCCTTCTTTAGTTAGCTTTATAAGGCTAACTAACAAAAATATCATGACCTAACCTAACCAATCGTCAAGGTCGTACAGTTGACCTAACGATTGGTTAGGTTAGGTCGTGATATTTTCGTTAGTTAGCCTTATAAGGCTAAGTAAAGAAGGCTGGGGGCACTCACCTCTTATGTTTCAATGGCGGCAGTCAAACGGAAAAGATCCATTCACTGTATATATTATATATACCGTAAAACTAAACACTACTAACCTAACCTAACCTACCTAACCTAACCTACCTAACCTTGCATGTTCCCCTTCTCCGTTTCTTATCACGCACCGACCTATGGCAACGAAATGCTTTTCTGTTTTTATCGAACACACACTTATTACCACAAACACTATCTTCCTTGTTTTGCTTAGGGCAAATAAATTCTTTTAGCAATACACCGTGTTCTACATAAAAATTAAATGCAGCCTCTTCATCACCAAAAAATTTGCATGAAGTTAAACACACTGAATAATTACAACCATCGCAAACCGACGCCATCATGACACTAAAATCTTATGAGTTCAGGTCAAACCACCCAATTTTGTTAGCGGTACCTTCCTAACCTTTGTGGGATCAGCCATTTTATCACTCCCAAAAACATGATCCGCGATTTTATCGCTCAAAAAAAAATTTATTAACATTAATTTTATAGCTTTAATTGGCATTTGCCTTCATATTGTACTTAATAAAAGTTGTTTAAAAAAATGTAAAGAGTCTTATGGTAAACTTTATTTTCAGTTTCCAGAGACCGGACTGATAGTAAAAAATTACCTTATTTTCCTTAGTTTTAACAAACATAACAGGACTTGACCTAATCAATTGTCAAGGGCATACAATTGACCTAACCAGACCTTCAATGGCAGACATCGGAATAACATTGAAGGCCTAGTTAGGTCAACTATATGCCCTAACCAGGCTGAAACTTATAAATCCAAGAAGTTGAGAGAAAATAAAATGTTTTTGGAGATGGTGTGCATTATTCCAATGTCCACCCAAAACCATATTAAACAAACTTTGGTAGAATGACATATTGTAAAAAAATTTTTGGTACTTACGTATTAACTGGGGGCCACCACATATCGATGATTGGTTAGGTTAAGCTGTAATATTTTCGTTAGTTGAAAATTTATAATACATCATATTTTTTTTAATAATATTTTTTTAATAATAATATTTTTTTTAATATTTTTTTATACAATTTTCTGAAAAACATTAATTTTTTTAGGCTTATTCATAATGAAAATTTGGGATCTACCAAAAAGTGAAGATGAGACCTTTTTTGCAAGCCAAAGAAATTCTAAAAAATAAAAAATACTGCTATTTAAAAAATATGATGTATTAGAAATTTTCAACTAACAAAAATATTACAACTTAACCTAACCAATCATCAACATGTGGTGGCCCCACATTAATACATAAGTACCATTTTTTTGGCCAATACCCTATTTTCATACCAAATTATTCAACCAAGCAGTTACATCAACTGTACACCCTTGATAATTGGTTAAGTCATTATATTTTCATTTAAACTAACAAAAATATCAAGACTTAACCTAACCAGTCATCAAGGGCATACAGTTGACCTAAACAGGTAGTCAATTAACCTAATTAACATAAACAAGTAATTTGAAAGCGTTGGAGTACCATTTATTTTTGGTTGGTTGAATAATTTGGGACACCAAAATGTAGAAAAGTGTTTCTACGAGAAAATAAATTTGTGTTAAAATTTAAAGATATTCTGTTTGTATAAATTAAAATATTAATCCTTTAAAAGATATTATTTTGTTCATATAAATTGAAACAGGACTCCATTAAAATTCTTAATATTTGTATAAATTGCCTCAAGCCCAGATTCTCTGGCACCCTTTCAATAAGCCTAATGATGCTCTCCACAGTTGTCACATCTATAATCTTAACAGAGATTCCTAAAATTTTAAATGTTCTTTTCGACTAGTATAAAACTACAATGGTATAAATTCTTTTGCTAATATCATTTTATACCAATTCTCTTGTTAATACCATTATTAGAGTAGGAATTTATAAGTAAATAAAGCTTTGGTAAATGTGGTACCACAGGGTTTCTCAAGGAGGAAATGAACACGCCTTGAGAGAGTCTGCCTCAGATTTGAGACAGGGAGTTAGAGTCTCGCCTCGGCCTCGAGTGGGTGTGAGTGTTCCACCCTTGGGCTGGGCCATTTCGGCTGGTCCCCTTAGCTTTTTGATGTAAGCATTTGCTCATTAATAACTCTCTAAACAAGTGTAGTGAAAAGGTTTTCATTGTTTTTTCTAATTACTAAGAAATTCTAATATTTTAAAAGTAATTTCGACCTTGTAAAAATAAAGGACTGAGCAAAGAAAAAGACTTCCTTTTATATCCTTCCAAGAAGAAGCATTCCCGTCTCTCAACAGACTGAGAGAGAGAGGGTACGCCATTGAGCGAAGGTATAAATTGTTGTCTTCGTAACTCGCAGTCAGATAAAGTAAAGTTGAAAAGAAGAACCGTGGATGTCAGTCAGACTAATTAAACGGTATAAACTTCCTTGTTGGTGCGAGGAAGCGACATACTGAGAATACATAAAATCAGGGATGATGATGTAATGAAGCATAACAACGAAGCATCATCATATTTTTCCACCCCCGACACAAAATAAGATATTTACAAAAATTTTTTTTTTACAAAGCTAAACTGTGATTTTACCCAAACTTTACTTTAGGGGCTATAAAACATAAAATAAAACAGAATTTGTCAGTTTGTGCACTCTGTCATATTTAATAAATATTTGCAAAATCTTGATTTATATCATCAAAACTCAGTTGATTGAGGGCCAACTCAAGCATGGAGACCTGAGGCTTCAGCCTCAATGATAATCCACCACTGTCAAGGGCAGGGGTGGGGAACCTTTTTTCATTGGAAGGCCGCATTTCATTTAACCAAGACCATATTAGGCCACATACTGAAAATTTAACATATACAGTACAACAAAATGTCATATTTTAGTCTACATATTTATTAATTTTAAATCAAACTTGATAATACGTGAGGGCTTTTATAATAAATAAAAAATTCAGCAAGTGCATATTTATTTTTGTGGGGAATAATTAACAATATAACTAATATTAAGTAAAAAAGTGATAAACCATTTAATGACTTTTTTGTGACTGCTTATTGCGGGACAGGAGTCGTACATTTGGTTCCAATATCGTTGACCGTAGTTTTAGTTGGTCCTCCAGGTGAATATTCGTCATCTGAGATCTCAAGCGCATTTTGATTTGAGTCACATATGAAAATGTTGATTCACAACAGTAGGTTGTGCCGAAAGAAGGCAACATTCGACGAGCATGTTGGCGCCATTTTTCCATATTTCAACAGGATCCTTCTTAGTATCAAATAGAGACTTAAGGATATTATCTTCTAATAGCTCAATCAACTCCATCTGTAAATCTTCAGGTGCTCTGGAGACGCCAACCAGGTGTGATTGGAAAGCTAGTTTCAGTGTGAAGTCATGTTTCTCAAAATCTTCAAATCTTTCATCGTATTCTTCAATCAGGGAGTCTAGGACAGCTGTGTATTCTTTCACATCGCATTCCCTTAATGATTTGCTTGTATCTTCTTCAATTACCTTTGCCAGTTCAGGGAAGTGTTCAGCTGAAAGTTCCGATCGGGTAAGGATAGTTTTGAAAAAGCGCAGCTTCCTCCGAAAAGCCTTGATTTTTTGCCACATTTCATATATGGATTTAGTTTTACCTTGCAAAGAAATATTCAGGTAATTTTGCTTGACATTATGTCACACAAAAATGCAGCATTTCTGCAGAAATCCTTTTTTGACAATTCACATGGTTCATTGAGTTCCTCAGAAAATCTTGTGATTTGTTTTCGCAAAGACAAAAGTTTTTCAAAGACTTGCCCTTGTGACAACCAGCGCACTTTAGAATGATACGGAAGATCCACACTGAATGTTTCATCATCAAGCATAAGCATATTGCGAAACTGGCGATGTCGTGATGCATTTGCTCTAATGTAGTTCACAATACGTATAACTTTACTTAATATGTCGCTTAAAACAGTAGATTTGGCACAGAGATTCTGTTGATGCAAAATACAGTAAAAGGAAATCAAGCTATCTGGATTTGGCAGTTCTTTTTGTAGTAGCGCAACAAATCCTGCACATTTTCCTCTCATGGAAGGTGCACCATCTGTGCATACACTTACTAAATTACATAAATTCAGTTTCGCTTCACAGCATTTTTCTTTGAAGAGAGACAAGACGTCAATTCCACGTGTCTTCCCCGTAAGAGTACCCAAAGCCAGTAACTCCTCGTAGCATTGAAAATCTGCAGTTATAACACGAATAAAAAGTGACACTTGCGCTGAGTCAGTAATATCAGTGGACTCATCCAAGGTAATCGAATAATAAGTATTTTCGCTTTGGCATATTGTATGAAGTTGTTCAGTTGCATTGAGGGCTAATTCATGTTGCCGATCAGTTATGGTCCTTCTTGAAAGAGGTAGTTGTTTGTATTTGTTAACCTTGTCTGAATCTAAAGGGGCTACAACTTCAACAATGCATTCTTTTATGATTTCCACATCACTATATGGCTTACCCATACCTCTTTTTCCAAGTATATATGCTACTTTATAAGTTGCTTCAGTGATTTCAGTCCCTAGGCCTGACATCATTTTAAATACTTGCTGTTGTTGCTGCTTTTGAAGTTTCATCTTCATAAGTGCAAACTTTCGGGGTTCTTCTTCCAATATAGCATACTTGTGGTTCTTATGAGTTGCATAATGCTTATATACATTGTGTTTCTTCACTGTTGCAATTATGGCATTGCAGAGCAAACACATCATTTTATCTTCCTCAACAACTATGAAATACTGCAATTCCCATTCTTCATGGAATATTCCGTTCTCTTCCTTTAATTTTCTTTTCACAGTTTTTGACATGATTGGGGTACCAGAAGATTTTTAAATAAAAATGGTACATGAATTGATCAAAGATTTACAGTTTTAAAGGAAACAAGCGTGCGTGTCACTATCGGAGAATCGTCAGTAACTGTCATCCAGTCAGCCAGTCAAGTTGATCGTTGATAGGTAAGGGCGTAAGCCGTAAGGCAACTCTGCCAGTTTTAACTGGCAACGTTGCCATATTTCCTATTGTTCAAGCCATAAAGAAGGCTTGTATGTGTAAGAAGCAGTGAAGCTGAAACCATGATCTAATGAAATAGCCTAAAGCCCTAAAGGGGTATCAGTTGCTGTCCATTATCGTACAGTATGAATTCTGACTGTCAAATAGGCAGAAGGCCACACCCAGTACCCCAAAAGGCCGCAGGTTCCCCAGGGGTCATTCCATGTCAACTCAGCCACAAAATGGCACTTTTTGCACTCACCCCTTTCAATTTTGCTCATACTTGGCACAATAGCAGATATACATGCCAAACTTAAATTCCCAAATTATTAGAGCTGACTGACCTTTGGTTACTGAGATACAAGGTCACAAAGTTGTGACATTTTGACCTTTTTTGCGTTAAATGACTATTTTCAAAACGGTGTAACTAAACAACTATTAAAGCTAGAGCATTGATTTTGGTCTCATTTTAAAGCTCTTTAGTAGCCCCTTGTTTATTGTCTCTTGTTAAATATCTCTACTGTGAAAAATAAAAAAATCCCTTCAAAAGTTGACCTTTGACCTTGAATAAAAAAAAAATACCTTCTCCTAAAAAATTCAATTTTTTTACATTAATACCTTGAGTCATGTACAACAAAATCCCAAGAAGCTGTAAGTGGCTGATAACTAGTTCAATGTATAAAAAATAAATGAAGTTGGCATCATTCTTCAATTTTAGATTTTTTTTGTCAGTTCATTTATTTAAAAGTTCTGTTCTGATATAGTGTCAGTGAAGACTTAGTTCAACTTAACATTATTAGTTCAAAAACCTTTTTGTGACCTGTGCCAAAAGAAGTCTTTTAAAAGACAACCAGGGTTAAACCCCTCGACAGCCCAAAATCTACTGGAGTAGCGCTGATCCAAAGGCCCAACTAGTATATAAGTACTGTCAACTTTACAGAGTTGACTCCTGACTTCGTGAGTTAATTTATTTTTACTAAATACATGTATAAAAATTTATTTAATAATTCATTAATTGTTCATTGTTTTCTTTTCAGGATTTTCTTTGTGCTTTTGTGATTTCAGAGTACAAACATGGAACATTTAAAACTGAAACAGAAGTGTGCTGATCCTTTGCTGCGTCACAAAGGTCAGTGTCGAAAGAAGAGTTTGAGAATTGTACCACAAGAACTTGTAAATAAGTTTCCCGATCTGCACTTAACACTACATCACAGACTTTGTAAGCAGTGTAGAGAACATCTTGAGTCCTTGCCTGAGAAAGGAATAGGCACTTTGAATTCAGACATAAATGATGATTCTTCTTGTAGTAGTGAACCACCTTAAGATCTTGAGAAAATTGAAAATGTTGATAATAGTGATGCATCAACTTCAGAGCAAAACCATGAGATGTGTACTTTGAATGCTTCTTTTGTTTCAATTGGTGAATCACCCATAAAAAAGAGAAAGCTTGTAGAGCAAAAGTCATATGGAGCTAAAAAACTAAGCAAGGTGACAGAGACAGTTAAGAAGAGAATGGAAACAGTTGCAGGAAAAGAGATTTCTGACTCACAATTTAAGGAGCCATCTGGAGATGTAGACTGTTTAGAAATAATAAATCAACTCGAGGAAAAATTCAAAAATGAAAATACTAAAAGAAGTGATAAAATAAAAATCCTCACTGTATTGCCCAAAAGTTGGAGCATTAGGAAAATTGCTTCAGAATTTAACACAACAAGGCATACAGCATCTATTGCTAAAAAAATAGTTGAAGAAAAAGGTGTCCTTTCAGACCCAAATCCAAAGGATGGGAAAAGAATTAAACAGGATATTGTTGATGCTATTAAAGCATTTTATCTTTCAGAAGACATCAGTAGAACAATGCCAGGAAAGAAAGACTATTGTAGTATCATTGACAATGAAAGAGGAAGGATACATTTGCAAAAGCATCTTTTACTTTGCAATTTAAAAGAAGCCTATCATATTTTCAAAGAAAGAAATCCTTTGGTTAAGGTGGGATTCAGTAAATTTGCAGAATTGCGTCCAAAGCAGTGTGTTATTGCTGGAGCAACAGGAACTCACTCAGTATGTGTCTGTACAATTCATCAGAATGCCAAACTTATGTTTGTAGGAGCTGAATTAGAAAAACTAACTGCAAATGATGACACACCTATTAAGAATGTACGTCATTGTGTTGCCTTTATGGAATGCAATCCTGCCTCACAGAAATGCTGCCTCAGACAATGTGAACAATGTGGAGATCCATCAGATTTAAAAAACAGACTACTGGACATATTTACAAACAACTTCATTGATATCATAAATTTTAAAAAGTGGACCAATACAGATCGGTCAAATCTTGAATCAGTAGAACTGAATACAGATGAATATATTGACCAATTCTGTAACCAACTGAAAGAATACCAGATACATGACTTCAAGACAAAGATGCAAGCAACTTATTACCGTGAAAGAAAAATGTCTTTGAAAGATGGTGAGGTCCTTGCTGTGTGTGATTTTGCTGAAAATTATTCCTTTATTCTTCAAGATGAGGTTCAGAGCTTTCACTGGAACAATGAGATGGCTACTCTACATCCATTTGTTATTTACTATAAAAAGGAAGATGAGATTGCTCACCTTAGCTTTGTTATTATTTCAGAGTGTAACATCCATAACACAGTTGCTGTACATTTGTTTCAAAAGCATCTGATAAAATTCCTAAAAGATATCTCATCCATCGGTTCCATCCACAAAATAATTTACTTTTCAGATGGGTGTGCAGGACAGTATAAGAACTGCAAAAACTTTTTGAATCTTTGCCATCACAGAGATGATTTTGGAATTGAGGCAGAATGGAATTTTTTTGCAACAAGTCATGGAAAGGGACGCTGTGATGGTGTTGGAGGCACAGTTAAGAGATTAGCTGCAAAAGCTAGTCTACAACGACCTTATGATGAACAGATCCTTACTGCAGAACAGTTATATACATTTGCAAGTGAAAATATTGTAAATATAAAATGTCATTTTTCAACCAATAAAGAGCATGAAGAGGAAAGCCAACTTCTCCAAGAAAGACACTCAACTGCAAGGACTATTGCTGGTACACAGAAATTACACCATTTACAGCCAATTTCATTGACTTCTCTTAAAGTTAAACATTATTCATTATCAGCTTATTCAAATATTGAGAAAGTTACTGAAAAGGAAGAAGTTGTGACTGAGGAGAAAATACATGGTTTTGTTACTGCTGCATATGATGGCCATTGGTGGGTGGCATATGTGCTGGAAAAGATACCAGAGAATAGAGAAGTAAAAGTCACATTCCTTCATCCTCATGGCCCAAACCCATCATTTGTGTATCCTGGTCGACCAGATGAATTAATCTTACCATATTCAGATATTCTAACACAAGTTGAGGCATCTACTACTAATGGACGAACATACAGGATTTGCAAAGAAGTTACTTTGAAGGCATCCAAAGCTTTGGCAGATCTACAGCACAGAAAGGTAAGAATTCAAAATTAAAATGGTCATGTAACCAAAGCTGGGCACTTGCGGTATTTTTTGCGGTACTCCAGTACTGCGGTACTACCGCACTACCAAACCGGTACCGCATAACGCAGTACCGCAAAGGATCGCTGAAAGTACAGCAGTACCGCTACCGCATTCAAATTTCCCGCGGTACTTTCCGCGGTACCGACAAACACGACTTTTCAAAAAATTAACACTTTTTTTGAAGTAAACTTTATTACAGGAGTACAGTAAGACGAATGCTGCGTGTGTTGCATCAGCCTAACTCTAGACACGTTAAGTTTTCGTTCAGAACATGTTACGTTGCCATCCTATCACAACGCCTCAGTGCAGTGCTTGCTTTTGAGCCGGTTGCACGTGTGTTACATTTCTGTGACAAAGATCAATTTTTAGCCATTATGGCAGAAAGTTCAGGTGCGAAATCGCCGATATGCAATTTCTGAAAATATGTGCTATTACTTGTGTTGTTCTTGTGTGCAGTACCGCAGTACCGCGGAACGCACCAGGGGGACCTGAAAAAGTACCACAGTACCGCGTAACGCACTGGGCATGCTGAGGTACCGCAGTACCGCGTAACGCACCCCCAAATTTTGGTACCGCGCCCACCACTGCATGTAACTATATATACACTGCATACATTTTAAGTTGTGATAAATGGAAATCAATGAGCACTATACCTATACATATTGTATGTACATTTTAATATGTTACTTGTATTTGTTAATTAGGTAGCTGTTAATTAATTAGGTATACATTAAAAATTGTTTTCTCTTCTAGAAATCACAATAAATTGGGTGGCCCACAAGAATCTTGTCAACTACTGAAAACCATCACATACATGCACAACATACAGGTGAGGTGGGTAAAGAACAAATATTTAAAAATAAGCATTTGCTTGTTTGTAGAAGGCTGCAGATAGTATGTAGATTGTGTAGATATGGGTTGTATTTGTAAGAGATTGAGCTGACCTTAGACAAAAATGGTTACTGACATACAAGGTCACAAAGTCATGACTTTTTGACAATTTTTGTATAAAATGACTTTTTTCAAAATGTTGCTTGAATTCATTATTTTTTATACATTGAAGTAGTTATCAGCCACTTACAGCTTCTTGGGATTTTGTTGTACATGACTCAAGGTATTAATGTAAAAAAATTGAATTTCTTAGAAGGTATTTTTTTTTTTATTCAAGGTCAAAGGTCAACTTTTGAAGGGATTTTTTTATTTTTCACAGTAGAGATATTTAACAAGAGACAATAAACAAGGGGCTACTAAAGAGCTTTAAAATGAGACCAAAATCAATGCTCTAGCTTTAATAGTATTTTAGTTACACCATTTTGAAAATAGTCATTTAACGCAAAAAAGGTCAAAATGTCACAACTTTGTGACCTTGTATCTCAGTAACCAAAGGTCAGTCAGCTCTAATAATTTGGGAATTTAAGTTTGGCATGTATATCTGCTATTGTGCCAAGTATGAGCAAAATTGAAAGGGGTGTGTGTTTTAGGTGGCTGACTTGACATGGAATGACCCCCACCCCTGGTCAAGGGCATACAGTTAACCTAAATGGTTAGTTGAATAATTTGGGATGCCAAAATAAGATATTGCCATCGGAATGACTTGCCATATATATGTGGTAGTTAAATAGTGGCTCCTTGGTTAGTTAAGAAAAATTTGAATACTTTCATGAATGAGAGCGAGTTTGTAGATTGTAAATAGTGTATATTCTTAGCTTAGGTTATGGGTGATCCTTCAGAATCCAGCCATAAATTAGTTTAAAAGATAAATCAGCTCAATCATTTGATTAAATCATTATTTGATGAATGGTTATCGCTTTTAATGCACTAAATTAGTTAGTTTTTGAATAACTGTAAATTAAACATGGTGTGTAGACCTATAATTGAATGCCTGGTTAGGTCAACTATACACCCTTGACAATTGGTTAGGTTAAGTCATGATATTTTCATTTAAACTAATGAAAATATCATGACTTAACCTAACCAATCATCAAGGGTATACTAATTTTTGTTAATATCCAAAATATATTTTTCTAATGTATTTTGGTGTGGTTGGTTCATATATGACCTTCATTTCTAGCAAAAATGACTGTATAATTGAGAATGGTTTAATGCAGTTAGTAAAGGAGCCAACCAGGGCCGATGCCATTCTAGATTTAATTCTAACAAATAATCCAGATACCTTTCAGGATATCTCAGTTTCAGGTGATCATTGTATCCTTCGGTTTAATATTGTTTGTAATTCAAGACCTAGTGAAAATAAAGTAGAAATCTCAGATTTTAAAAGAGGAAATATAAATGGACTAGTAAATGATCTGTGTCTAATAAATTGGACAGATATTCTACAGCCTGAACAGACAGTAACTAGTATGTGGGAAAAATTTAAACATATAATAATGAACATACAAAGGAAGCATATCCCAGTGTAAAATTAGAACTGGAAAAAATAAAAAACAACCTTGGATAAACTGCAATGTAAAAAGAGCAATCAGGGAAAAAACAAAAGCATTTCATAAATTCGAAAGAACTAAAAATGGCACAGACTCCGAAATATATAAAAGTAAAAGAAGCATTTGCAAGAAAGCAATCAGAGATAGCAAACGAGACCTGGAAAAAAGCCTAGCCAAGAATTCAAAAAACAATCCTAAGAAGTTTTTCAGTCACTTCAATTTGAAAAGTAGAGTGAAAAAGAAAAATGTCCCCCTCCATATAGATGATAAAACTATAGATGATCATCTTGAAATAACTAAAGAACTAAACACATACTTCTCATCAGTATTCACAAATGAAAATTTAAATAATATTCCTGATCTTATACTACCAGGACAAGATAGAGAAATAAATGAATTAAGGGTAACAAAACTAGATATCCTAAAAGCAATAGATAAATTAAAAATGGAAAAATCTCCAGGGCCAGATGAAATGCATCCAATAGTCATAGAAGCTGCCAAAAAGAATATAGCACAGGCACTAGAAATTATTTTTAATAAATCATTGATATGTACTGAAATTCCAGAGGATTGGAAGAAAGCAAATGTGGCTCTAATCTTTAAAAAAGGAAATAGAAACTTGGCAAAAAACTACAGACCCATCAGCCTCACCTCCATTATTTGCAAATTACTCGAAAATATCATTAGAGGTAAAGTTACTGAGTTCCTTGAAGGGTGCAACCTTATAAATGATAGCCAGCATGGCTTTCGAAATGGAAGGTCCAGTCTAACCAACTTGATTGAATTTTATGATGGAGTCCTATTGCATTTGGACAATAAAGAGCCAGTAGATATAGTATACTTAGATTTTGCAAAGTCATTTGATACTGTTCCTCATGCGAGATTGTTGGTAAAAGTTAGAGCCCATGGTATAAGAGGTCATATAACTGATTGGATAGAAAAATGGCTGAGAAATAGAAAACAGAGAGTTCATCTAAAATCTAAATGGAAATAAGTCTACTTGGAGACCCATATTGAGTGGAGTCCCACAGGGGTCTGTTCTGGGACCTCTGCTTTTTGTTGTCTATATAAATGATCTAGAGAAGGGCCTATCATGTAAAACCTCAAAATTTGCTGATGATACAAAATTAGGCCATAATGTTAAGTCAGTAGCAGGAGCAATGACAATACAAAAAAACTTAGAGTAACAGCCTGGGCAGATAAGTGAGAGATGAAATTTAATGTTGACAAGTGCAAGGTTATGCATATTGGGCCAAAAAATCCAGAATTTGAATACAATATGAATGGAATTTGGATTAAAAATGATGATAAAGAGAAAGACTTGGGTATCACTGTGACTAATGAACTTAAACCCTCAAATCACTGTATGGTAATCAGAAATAAAGCAAATGCTAGACTCAATCTCATGCAGACACACATTGAATACAAATCACCCAATATTATAAAGCAACTATACATTTCATATGTGAGATCCCTCCTTGAATACTGTATTCAATTTAATAGTACCTATTTGATACAAGATATTGAAAAACTGGAAAAAGTACAGAAACGAGCAACAAGAATGATCCCATCTCTAAGACAATTGACATATAAGGAAAGACTGACGTATCTAAACATGTTCTCATTAAAAAGGAGGAGGTTAAAGGGTAATATGATAGAGGTGTATAAAATGATAAAAGGGTTGGATAAGATAGATTTTGAGTCTCTTTTCATTAAAGATCACAATAACCATACTAGAGATCATAGTATGAAATTATTTAAGCCAAGATGTAGAACAAATTTAAGAAAACATAGTTTTACAGAGTAATTAAGTTTTGGGTTATTATGTATTTTATCACACTCAGTCATTTTACACACCAAAATACATTTTTCTAGTAGTATTTGATGTGATTTGTTCAAATATGATCTCCATTTCCATCGAAAATGAGATCCAACAAAGTTATAGTACTTTGAAGTTTGGCTCATTTTCAAGGGAAATGGAAGTCAAAATCTAAGCAAAACACATCAAATATTACTAGAAAAATGTATTTTGGTATTAATTAACCTAACCTAATCTAACCGTGGCTAAACGAGCCTAGAGTATTACCTTATTATGGATTAGGTGGTGGATATAGACGAGAGCTCGTTTAGCCAGGGTTAGGCTCGTTTAGCCAGGGTTAGGCTCATTTAGCCATGGTTAGGTTAGGTTAGGTTAGGTAAGGTTAATTAATACCAAAATACATTTTCCTAATAATATTTGATGTTTTGCTTAGATTTTGACTTCCATTTCCCTTGAAAATGAGCCAAACTTCAAAGTACTATAACTTTGTTGGATCTCATTTCCGACGGAAATGGAGGTCATATTTGAACAAATCACATCAAATACTACTAGAAAAATATATTTTGGTGTGTAAAATGACTGAGTGGGCTAAAATACATAATTACCAAGTTTTGGAACAGTCTGACAGAAGAAGTGGCGACTTCAGATACACTTGATTCTTTCAAAAGAAGGTTGGATAGTTTGATGTCTGCAAGGGGCATCTGGTGATAGTGTTTAAGCCCATTTTTATTGCATGAATGGTACTAGTTTATTTCATATATATTGTGTGTATTTGGGTGATAGATCCCACAGCTCAACACAGGTGTTGTGGGATATAGGGAGGCAGCATCTTGGATTAGGGGATACTCTCTGTCCTTACACACCCTATTTAAAGAGATTCCTCTGTCGAGCAGTGCCCCCCATAGTACTGTGAGGTATTGAAAAACTCATGATCTTCTCTTGCCCCACAAACACCTTTAAATGGGAGACCCAAAATGGGTGCACACACATTTCTACATTACTGTACAGTCTTTACAGCCACACCACACTTTTCCTCCTAAGTATATATATTGTAATGGATATGGATGTAAATTGTGACTTGGTCCACAATTGACATGGACCATGACTTATTTTTGGTTGGCACGGTACTGGTATTGATGGATACCATAATGAAATTGACTGGATTCTTTGGATCTGATATATTTGCATGTCAGTTATAAATAGATAGTGTGTAACATATTTGTGGATAGTAGCCTATTATGACTTTGATCCTCTGGATCCAGAGATTCTATCTTTAGTTTTAAATTGATAATTAATTAGTTTTAAATTGATACTTAATTAGTTTTGCAAAAATTGGTTATTGCCAATGTACAGGCAGTTTTTACATAGTGGAGCCACCTCAATGGGCCTAAGTAGCCCCTAGTGTGCCCACTATAAAAACTTCTTATGTTTCTAACCAATCATCAAGGGCGTACAGTTAATCTAACCAATCATCAAGGTCGTACAGTTAATCTAACCAATCATTCAGTTCACCTAACCGACCAGTCTAATGGCTTATTTAGCCCATGAACTCCTAGTTAGTGTTTTGCTGAGCGCGGGCTTTTTTTTTTTTTTTTTTTTTTTTTTTTTTTTTTTGACGACACCCACATTTCTGCGTTCTTTAGTTCACATATCTAAGTAAATGAAATGTAATGTTAAGTCAGTGAAAAAATGTGACCTCAAGTCAAGTTTTAGACGAGAAGTAAACAACTTTAAAGAACTGAATTCCTCTTAAAAATTGGGAAAGGAGACTAGATGGAAAGAAACACATAAGTTAGGTTACTGATAAGGGATGCGAAGGCGGCAGCAACGTCAGTTACTTTTTCCCTATTTCTTTTCCTTATTGAAGTCACAATGTAAGTATAGTCATGGACGCCCGCAGGTTGGGGCAAGGGGGGGCGCTTGCCCCCCCCCTGGAAATGCCAAGAAAATATATTAAATATTTTCTAAGAAAATATTTATATCCTAAACTTGCTGAAAAGTATCCAACTGCCTCCTAAAGGGTGAAAAATTTTATTTGTGTGCATGAAAAGGTTGCTACCTTTTTATTTGTTCACCGGGAGAAAATCAACTCCAACAAAACTGATTTTATGGAAAAGGTTGTTCTAATTTTGGTAGTGACCGCAGACGACTACAATTCCTATTCAAATGAGCAGTGTAGGTGATGCTCGAAACACCGTTTTCAAATTAGGTAGAACATTTACTTCAGTGTGCTTTTTTCTTCATTCTATCATGTTTCTGTTATAAATAAAATAAATGATTGTTATCATGTGCACTGTATGTATATACAATATATATTTGCATTTTCCATTCCAGAAAATGCAACACTAAACTTGCTTAGAATTAACCTGCTGGTTCCTAAGGGGTCAAAAGTTTTTTGCTTGCTCCGGTCCCTACCTATTAATACATTAAATTTTGCCCCCCTTGGAAAAAATCCTGCGGGCGCCCATGAGTATAGTATACTCTTTGTGAAAATTTCTACATTGTTACAGAGTACCGCAGCACATTAAAGACATTTTTTTTTTACATTTATGATATTTACAAAAAACAAACTTTAATTTAACTTTCAATGATTAGAATATAACTCCATCAGTTTTGAATTTACAGTTCAGTCATTACGTTATCTACCTCCAGCATTTATGATTGGCTGTAAAAATAGTCCCCGTCCGAGTTGCATGATAATAATATTGCAAATTTTAAGAATATTAATTAACCAAAAAATTACAAATTAAATATGTATTTTTATAAAATAAATGTTATAGTAATATTATTAGAATATTAATTAACTAAAACTTATTAACTAAAATATTATTAGAATATTAATTAACTAAAAAATTAAAAATTAAATACATAAATTTACAAAATAAATTTTATGTTTTGAAATTACATAATAAAATTTGCCTAATTCACCCTCATTTAAAAAAATGTATATACCTATCTGACTATCCACTCGGGGTTATAAGCGCAGGCATTTTTACAAGAATATTTCCTAAGACTATATATATATATCGACTATGTTCAAACACACACCCTCAAAATTAAATTTTAGGCTACATCAATTTTGTAGCCCAATATCGGCGACATAAAGAAATAGTGTAATGAAACTATGGAAAAGCTATACGCGCTCACAACATGGTATCATATGTGGTACCTTTATTTCATAATTAAATATAAATTATTAATTAATTGAATTAAATATCTATACAAAATTGGCTCGGGATTGTCGACATAGCCTAATGGGAATGAAATGATTGCCATACATACATAGAAACCGTATGTAGGCGTCGGGTCTGCATAACCACGAGAAAACATTTATTTCACGTGAACAGAATTTTCCGTTGCTGACTCGTGTGAAATACAAGAGAGAAAGAGTCAACAACCTTTGTCAAATCAGCAATTTATACTAAAATACAAGCGAACCAAGGAACGGCTCTCAGGGCTGTTTATGTGCAGCGAACGCTTTAAACAGGGAAGATGTGCTTTTGTCTTCCCTCATGTTCTGAGTGAATTCCTTATAATAAACTTAATAAATATAAAGAAAAAGGGTAGGCCTACACCTAAAAGTGTTTATATTGTGACTGCCTATATTAATTACCTCAAGTAAATTCGTCGCGTAACTCCATCGTGGCCCTACACCGAAAATGATCGTAACGCCCTACATCGAAGCAAACCAAGGACCCAGCAAAATTAAGGTGGGGCAATTTCTTTTCATTAACATATAGGCTTCTAAAATCCCGATGCTAAAATTACCGTAATCAATTAAATATAAAAAGGTCCTTTAAAGACCTACATATTCATAACTCTCTAACGAAAAAGCATAGGGCTTTTGTCGGTAACCCTCCACTGAAGTCTGCTGGAAATTTCCAACGGATGAGGGCACAGGCAATCAACCCATAGCCCTATATAGTTTTTTCATATGGTGGCCCTGTGTATGGGGAACTAACCCCTCTAAAATTTACACTGACACGCAGTGGCTAGGCTTAGCTCATTAGGCCTAACCCCAATTTCAACCGTAACCCCACTATAGTTTTTTCATATGGTGGCCTATGCAACTGGGAACCGATCCCTTTACCTTTACACTAACCGAAAACAAAGGCTTGTTCATTTAACAGGCATAACTTATTTTAGGACCTAAAAAAATAGGCCCACAACATTAAGCCTATTTAATAGGTCATACTCTTCAAACTCAAAACAAAGCCTTGTTAATTTAACAGGCTTAATTAACTCATTTGAGGTCATAAAATAATAGGCCCAAACATAATCCTACTTGGTAGGCCCAACAAATAGGCCTATTTAGTAGGCCCACCTAACTTTACCTTACATAATAGGCCTACCTCTTAAAGTAGGCCTTACTCTTTACACTCAAGGCCTATCCTAACTAAAAACATTGTAAATTTTTAATTCAACCTGTGGCGCAGGTTATATAAAAAACTTATTACAATAATTTAACTCGCTCAACAGGCGTTTGCTTCGATGTAGGGCGTTACGATCATTTTCGGTGTAGGGCCGCCACGATGGAGTTACGCGACGAATTTACTTGAGGTAATTAATAGAAACAATAAATAATAATAATAATAATAAAATTGTCAGTGGGTACAGATAAAATTTAATATTACAAATAAATATACGAAATGTATTCAAATTCTACCCACTAACAGAAGTGGAGACGTCCTTGGTCATGAATGAAGAAATGAAAACTAGAAGACATTGTAACATGTTATGGGCAATAAATATACAAAATATCTTCAAGTTATGATAATAAAAACCTACTCCAATAGACAGAGTTTATTTCCACAACAGTTTCGATGCCCACTGGCATCCTTTTCGGGAAATATATCCAAGAGGATGCAAGTGGGCATCGAAAATGTTGTGGAAATAAACTCTGTCTATTAGAGTGGGTTTTTATTATCATATTTTGACCTTCACGTAGAAGAAAGTGAATTTTTTTGCGTTTATCTTCAAGTTCTTTACAATTATAAAAAAACGGATATGGGAAAACCGAAAGAATGTTAATAATTTGCCCTTCTACATCAAAAGACTACATTCTGTGTGGCATCTTGGACGTAAATGTAGAAATGAAACCTGAAAAACATTGTAACATGTTATGTGCAACAAATATACAAAATCCTTTCAAGTTCTATACAAGCAAACAAAAAATAAAACAAACAAAAACAAACAAGACATTTTTACTGCGGATCATTCACAATCCATAGCCACTTAATCTAACATACAAATATAAATTTAGGGGCATACACAGCATTTCTTAAAGGGGGAGAGCACACACACAATATATATATATATATATATATATATATATATATATATATATATATATATATATATATATATATATATATATATATATCGAAAGAAGGCGCGAGTGATACACAATAATATACATATGGAAAATACTTGAGGGCTCTGTCCCTAACCTTAGAAATGAAATAGAAACAAACTGGAATGAGAGAAGAGGCAGATTTTGTACGGTCCCAGCTGCGCTCAGAATACGAGGCCCAAAGCTTTTCAATGTCCTACCAAAAGAAGTGAGGAATTTCCAGCACACCGACCTGAATAACTTCAAGAACCAGCTGGATAGATTCCTGTGCAAAGTCCCTGACCAGCCAAGCGTGGCTGGCTACGAGGGCAGGAGGAGATCAGACAGCAATTGCCTCCTTCACCAAATCCCGCAAATCAGGCGGGATGCTGCAGAGGGGTCGACCGTAGGTCGATCCTGAACCGTCGTTCGAAATCACCTAAAGTAAGTATATATATATATATATGGGAATCAACTCAGAATGGTTCCCTGAGGTTTTTTATGATACACACAGACCGTGCATGTGTAGCTGGTTCCTTCTTGGTGCTACTTGTAGTTGCCGGGAAGAATGAAGGATACGAGAGGCAAGCTATCGCTTTGTTGGGTATCTCTTTTAGGGGCCTCTCGTGTCCTCTTCTCTCCCTGTCGTTTGGGGGGTTGGCGTCTTGAAGGAAAAGCCGGTCGTTTTCAGAGTTTATTGAGTTCTTGGTTGGCTGAGGTTATTTTACAGAAGATTTTGTTATTTTATATACAGCTGAATTAATTAAATATATATACAGTATATAAATTTATGTACAATACTTATTTATAAAGATTATAAGTTATATGATTCTTAAAATTACACAGTGATAAAATATATACAATTTGGTACGCGCAAAATTGGTTTGTCGGTAACTAATATAAAAATAATATAAATGCGGAAAATTAACTGCGCGGCTCCACACTACTGCCCACCCCGAGAAGCGGAGCACGTATATCAAAAGTAGAAATATTCGGGTCTTGATTTGAATCGGATCCTTCGTCCAGCTCGCGTTGATCCTCGGTCGGCCTCGTTTCCGGTTGTTGCGTTGTCCTGCGCGCCCGTCCTGAGGTCTGTATTTGCTACCTCCGAGGTGCGTCCTCCATCGTCCTTTTTCCTTGCGTGCTTTTTCTCCGATCCGATGTCGTCCGATTGTGCGCCCGGTACCTGTGTGGGACCTGAAACTATATACGCCGGTTTTAAACGATTAATTGAAATGGCTTCTGATGATCCGTTAGTTTTTTCTATTACGAAGTACTTATCGTGGCGTTCGAGAACACGGAAAGGTCCTTGATATGGTGCCTCGAATGGTTTTCGAACGCGGTCGATGCGTACCCATACGTGGCTTGATTTGTGGAGTTCCGATGGAATGAATGATTTGGGGGCTGAGTGAATGTTTCCTTGAGAGAGTTGGGCGAAATCGATTTGCGTCATTTTCTTGGCTAATTCGGAGATGAATTTTGAATTGGATTTTGACGACGAATTGGCGATCATTGGCCTCGGGCATAATAGGGTGGTTCCGGTGACGGTGGTGAACGGTGAATAACCCGATTCGTTGGGGAGACTGCGTAAACCAAGGAGAACTATGGGTAAAGCGGGGAGCCAATCTTGTTTTCGAGCGATGATTGCTGTCTTGATGGTGCGATGAGATCTTTCAATTATTCCGTTGGTCTGAGGGCGATACGACAAAGTTCTTAGTCGGTGAAATCCGATGAGAGCTGAGAGTTCCCTAAAGAGTTCGGATTCGAATTGGGATCCGCGGTCCGTTATGACTTGCAGTGGTACACCAAATCTTGAAATCCATACATCGAGAAATGCGTGTGCTATTGATGTGGCTGTAGTATCAATCAGAGGATATGCTTCTATCCATCTTGTGGCACGATCGATGCAGGTTAGGAGATATCTATATGGGGAAGGATATGTTTGACCGGGCAAAGTGGTTGGCGGTAAGGGACCGACGATGTCGATATGTACCGTTTCAAATCTTGAACTTGGTAAATCGAAGGGGGTTATTTCTGATTTTGTATGGCGAGAAATTTTTGAGGATTGACATGATTCACAATTTTGGGACCAAGTTCGAATATCCTTATTCATTGAGGGCCAAAAGTATCTTGATTTAATGATACGAAGTGATTGCTTGATGCCTGGATGAGAAATATTATGAAATTGATTGAAGATGGAAGATCGATGCTGCTTGGGAACAAAAGGACGGGATATGGCGTGGATGTATCGCAATATAAAGTTGTATTTTCTGGAAACGGGAACGGCTTGAGACGTGGGAGAAATTCTTGCGTTTCTTGATCTTTTTGTTGAGATTCCGCGATTGCTGATAAATCGAAAGCGTCGATATGTACTGCGTTTACGTTGCGTGAAAGGCAGTCCGCTACGACGTTTTCGGATCCACAGATATGTATTACATCGCATACGTATTCCGTGATGGCAGACCAATGACGTTGTTGCCGGTCTGTCTTGGCTCGTAAGGGACTCTTGTAGGCAGAAACCATCGGTTTGTGATCCGTGAAGAGTATTACTTGACGACCTTCTAAAAATTGACGGAAATGCAGGACGGCTAGGTATGCTGCGAGTAATTCTCTATCGTATGCGGCGTATGCTTGCTGAGTTGTAGTTAATTTCTTGGAAAAGAAGGCGATGGGAACTGGTGTGCTGTCGATTATTTGATGAAGAACTGCTCCAGCTGCTAATTGTGAGCAGTCCGTAACTAAATGAAGGATTGAGCTTGATGGAAGAGGATGACAAAGCGTAACGGCGTTCCGTAGTGCATCCTTGACATCTTGAAAGGCTTGAATTGCTTCGTCGTTCCACTGTAGACTTTTGCTTTTGACTTGAGTTCTGACGATTTCACTTAAAGGTGAGACTAAATCGGCGTAACGGGGTATCATATGGCGATAGAATCCCGTCATTCCTAGGAATCTTCTGAGGCTTTGGTAATCTTGCGGTTGGGGAATATCTTGAATTTCGGAGACTTTGTTTACAGGAGGACGAATGCCTGCTGGGGAAACTTCATGACCCAGAAATTCAATTTTGGATTGCTGAAATATGCATTTTTCTAAGGAAATTCTTAAATTGTGTTCTTGAAGGATCTTGAATACGCGTTCTAAGTCTTTCAAATGGTCAACTGCGTAATTTGAATGGACTAAAATATCGTCGAGATACACAAATACGCAGTCAACTCCTCTGAAAATTGTATCCATGAAGCGTTGAAATGTTGCAGGGGCGTTTCTTAAACCAAATGGCATGTATAAATACTGAAATAAACCAAATGGAGTTGTTATAGCCGTTTTCTCGATATCTTCTGGGTGGACTGGAATTTGGTGATATGCTCTGACTAGATCGATTTTGCTAAAGCATGATTTTCCGTGCAGAGATGTTGACAGACTTCTTATATGAGGAAGTGGATATCTGTCCGGTTTCGTGACAGCGTTTAGGCTTCTATAATCACCACACGCCCGCCATTCGCCTGGTATCTTCTTCGGAACGAGGTGTAACGGTGAGGCCCATGGTGATTTTGAGGGTTCTATAATTCCATCTTGAAGTAAGTTGTTGAAAGTAGCCTTAGCTGAGGATAATTTATCGGGTGGAAGACGTCGAGGGCTTGCCATCACTGGTGGTGCGCTGCCAGTGTCGATGGTATGCTTGACAGTGTTGGTGGAAACTTTCTGCGGTTGAGCTGGTTTCAGTAGTGAGGAGTACTTGTCAAGCAGGTTCCTGATTTCTTGAGGTAATTTGTCGGTAGGGTTAATACTGATGAGGTGAAGGTCTTTGGATTGCACAGGTTTAGTAGTGGCTTGAAGAGTTGTTGCTCTATCCTTCAAAATGCCATGCTTGCAGTCCACAAGGATGTCATAATGGGATAGAAAATCGGCGCCGAGAAGTGGACTGGAGACTTGGGCGACGACGAATGGCCACCTGAATATTCTTCGTAATTTAGGAATTGATATGTCCAGTGTTACTTCTCCGAATATTTCGAGCGGCTGACCGTTTGCGGTGGAAATCTTTACTGCGGTTGGGTGGAGTTGACAATCATTGACACAAGTTGGTGGTAAAATTGAGATGCTCGCTCCTGTGTCAATGATAAAATTGACCTTCAGACTGGCGATGCGAGCTGCGACTGAGATCAGCGGCAGGCCGGACGTCGTGTTAATCACAGCCTGCTTATCTAGTTTTCCGACGTTTCTCTTGATGGTGAGGAAGATCTTGAATTTGGGCGTGACGAGGGGAGCAGCTTGGCGTCATCTTTATTTGGCCACTTGCACCATGGCCTGCAGGTCCTTGCTTGGGGGCCATATAGAGGTGCGCGCGGCACACCACCGGCCGCTGATTCTCGCTGAAGGGTTTTAGGCCGATGGGGATATTCGTTCTTGGGCTTGTATTGGCTGGAGTTGACGTTGGCGCCGCGTAGCAGCTTTGTTGAGCGAACTGTATTAACTCATCGGCTAGTTTGCCGAGTTGAGTTAGCGTCAGCTCCTTTTGTGCTGCTACGACGGGCGCTATTGAGGATGGGAGCGCCTGGATGAATTTATGTTTCACCAAATCATCGCTGACGCCCACCTTCAGTGCCGTTTGGTGGATATCTTGAAGGAATTGGGAGGGCTTTCCAGTGAGAGGAGTGTTGGAGATGAGTCGTTCGAAGAGTTCTGGCTTCGTCTTTTCGTAATGACTCACGATTTCTTCTTTTAAATCGGTGTACGACTTGTTGGAGAGAGTTGCTGCTGAAATTCGTGAGACAACTTCGGGGGGTAACGAGGCTAGAACATGGAAAAATTTGGTCTCTTCGGATGTTATTCTGGAAATGTGGAATTGTGCCTCCATGATGGAGAACCATCCTGCGGCCGACGCTTCAGAGAACGTGGGTGGCTTGATGGTGACATGGTGCACTCCTGATTCAACAGATTCCATCTTGCGGAAATGTAATTCAGGTCTGCTGCTGCTTTGGTTCCGACCGGCTACTACGGGTGGGCGGCGAAGAGTCGTGGCTTCGGTTTGTTCCGCCCGGCGACTGAAGGATGCTGCTTCCGCTGGCTGCTTCGGGTCACTCCGGGGTCACCAATTGTAGCTGGTTCCTTCTTGGTGCTACTTGTAGTTGCCGGGAAGAATGAAGGATACGAGAGGCAAGCTATCGCTTTGTTGAGTATCTCTTTTAGGGGCCTCTCGTGTCCTCTTCTCTCCCTGTCGTTTGGGGGGTTGGCGTCTTGAAGGAAAAGCCGGTCGTTTTCAGAGTTTATTGAGTTCTTGGTTGGCTGAGGTTATTTTACAGAAGATTTTGTTATTTTATATACAGCTGAATTAATTAAATATATATATAAAAATTTATGTACAATACTTATTTATAAAGATTATATATGATTCTTAAAATTACACAGTGATAAAATATATACAATTTGGTACGCGCAAAATTGGTTTGTCGGTAACTAATATAAAAATAATATAAATGCGGAAAATTAACTGCGCGGCCCCAAACATGGAACAAGGAACAAGGAAAAAGTGGACGCTTAATTCTGTCAGTTGAGGTTTAAGTTTGTTTTTTGGCTAAAAATATAATAATTACACCTTTTTTCCTTGATGTATTCAATCTGACGTGAAGGCAGCGAGTTGTTTGCTTATATTGAGGTTCTAAATGTAGCGGGGCTAGGCTGCTTTAAACGCTAGATCCTGCCCCAAAGCTGGATCCTATCTGCTTTGCAGATAGTTGGTGAGTGAAGCTATATTTTTGAGACCTCTTTGCGAGTGACCCGTTGCCCACGTCGGACTAACATCATGAAAAAGAAAAACTATAGTGTTTGTTATTTACATTACGTATTCGGACTATAGTGGATTTAATTTTCCTAGAAGAGTTCCTTGTTCCATGCACGGTCTGTGTTTATCATATATATATATATATATATATATATATATATATATATATATATATATATATATATATATATATATATATATAGAAAACATACATGTGGGTAGTTGGGAGGTAACGATAATGGTCCACTGAGTAGGTAGGTAGTTAATCTAACAATTATTAAACTCCTTTTATGTCAATAACTGGGTGGTTGAAACCAATTGGTTGCTCACCAGAGTTATTCTCCACATTAGTATTTGTATACTGTGTGATAAAGCGTGCTTGGTAGTATTGATACACACTACCAATTAATCAACAAACAAAAAGGACACTGTTGGAAAAAACCGGGGGAAGAAGCGAGAACTTGTGGGAAGAACGGCGTGGCGGACGAAGGGGCTTGAAGACAATAAAAGATCTCCACCAGCAAGTACGCTCTCAAAAATTGAGCAAAGAGAAGAGGGACTGTCTAATAACGCTCAGTAAGTGAACACTTGTGTTTCTGAACCTCAGTTTGAGGATAACATATAAATTAGGTCCAGTCAAATTAGGCCTACATTGTGGTTTAAGACCTAACAACAACTCATAGCTTAACAAAGGCTAAGGTAAATTACCCTGACCTAATTTGGTGAGGAATCCTACTGTGGACTTCAATTTACTCTGCTGCTCTGGACCATTTTTGGAATCTCTAGGCTGACCCCCTAGGAAACATTTACATTTAAGGAGTCCCATTCTTTTATAAGCTTAGAACTGAGTGCCACGTACAGTAGGGTGCATCAAATTTCCCATGATTTTTCAAAAAGTTTTATTTCAATCTGTCCCTATGATTACTGTGTTCCAATGCCTGAAATAGCACATATGGCCAAATTTCAAAGATTTATGTGGTCATCTAGGGGGTCCACATCATTGATGCAATATTTAGTATTGGAGTTAAATTGACCAAAAATTAAACATTTTATATCCCGGTTTCCGTGTTTGCAAAAGTATCAGAAACCAGTAAAAATGTATTAAATAATCAAAACAGGGATACATTGCATTGATTTCTACATTACTTTCTGATGTCTGACATTACAGTCTGGTTTATACATTATATTATTGATACTATATACATTATTGTGATACAAGCAAGTCAAAGTCAAAAGAACACTACTTTAATAAAAAATGTTCAAGAGCTGTAAATGAACATGAACAATTAGTTTAGTCTCCAGTTTTTCTCTTTCGAAGATTAGGAAGCTTCTTTCTGTCGGATTCAACAACTTGTAGGACATTTTGGTAATGTTGTTCTGATCTGGCAGCCATGAGGAAATTAGAACTTAGCTTCACCCCACGCTCAGCACAATCATTTACGACGTTAACTGCCGAGATGTGTTCTCTGGATGTTTGAAAGGAAGCTAATTCTGGCCAATTTTCGATATTATGAGTCAGGAAAGAACTGTCAAGTTCCAGAACAGAGAAAATGTACCATGAATCTTTGTTGATTAAGTCGCCAAGCTTTGTCGTGCTGGAAATGGAGTTTGGAAATTTGGGTTTCCCAAATCCCGTACCAAATCGATGTTGTGGTAAAGATGCCTGATCTTGTGCTGGCTTTACTGCTATAAGTCTCTCAGCCAGATAGCGGCGTTCAGCTTCAGGGACTGCATCATTAAAGAGCGCAAGAGGTACCATCTCAGCAGTCAGGTACCATAGGTGATGCTTGAGAGTTTTTATCGCACTAGATGATATGCTGGGGCTGAGTTTTTCATATCTGAGGATGTCTTGGTAAAGACAGATCATTCCATGGAGCCTCGACCGCGCTTGAACAGGTGATCCACCACCAGCTGTACAGCAAGCAAACAAAGTTGACAAACTCTCGCAGTTTGGGTTGTTGTGCTTCCGTGGTAATGGTTCCAGAGGGAAGAGAGCTGATCTGCTCCTCCAGCAGCACCATCTTAATGGAGTAGAGAAACTTGGCCATCCACCTAGCCTTGTGTACAGCACCAGGACGTCGAAATGAAAACTCTCTACTTGTCCCATCCAAGTAGAGCAAACAAAGATCAGAAAATTCTTTGTAGTCATCACATTGATATTGATGCTTCACAACAGACTGCGCGCATGAAATCGCTCTGGCCCTATAGTCATGGATTATGGTTTGTACATCATCTGAATAAGAGGTACCATCCAAAAAATTAAGTGCCTGATTATTGTTGTGTTGAACTGTGTCTAAATGCTTTCGGAACTGACAGAATATGGTAACTTCTAGTGACATTGGTGGTTCTATTTTCAGATCATTGAAGACTTGTGTAAGGATTACCTCGCCAACGTGATGCCGGCAAGCTGACCACAGTAAAGCTCGACCTATGTCCTGGTGCAGGCTACACAGGCAGCACTCACATGACCAGTGTTACTAGCTGTTGTGTCAAAAGTCATGTTCACTACTGAGTCAACACAATTCCATGATCGGAGAAGCTCCATGGTGAGATTAGCAATGCTTTGACCAGCTGGCTGATCTGTATTTGGCTTGTAGGAAGGCACACCAAGAAGTTTGATGTCATAGGAATTGCCAACTGCTACAGTGAGCCTCTCTTCAGCTTTAGTTTGGTATGACAGAGTTGACATCAGTTTAGAATCCCAGTGAAGAGACAGGAACTGTGGTGGAACCCAGGACTCTTTGACCGATGATGCAAGCTCTTCACCAACCTTACGTCTTGCTCTGTCGGCGGTAGAATATGAGTGTGAAACATTTTTTGTGTCACCTAATTCCTTAATGATGGCTTTGGTAAATGCTGCTTGTTGGGCCAGTGTGATCTTCGTGCGTGTAGACAGGGAAACCTCCTATGGGATTTGAGTATGTCATGACTTATAAAAGCAGTTGTTCCTGAACGAGTTGCTTGGCGAGTTTTTGTGTTTTTGGTTTGTAATCCTCTATATCACCCTCTTCATCCTCAATATCACTGTTGCTTTCCTCACTGTTCTCAATCTGAACTTTGCTTGTAGATGCTTGGGCTTTATGAGCTTTAAGCTGTTGTTCTGCTTGCATCATTTCCTTTTCCTGCTTTCTTTGGACTTTTGATGCGAGCTTCTTGTCATGGCTTCCAAACGATGCGACTCTGCCTGATTTCATTGACCGCAAGAACTCCAGATCTTCAGGATCTTTTATGAGTTGCTCAGCATTCCTTGGCCAAAACTGAAATGTTTCTTGTAACTCCTTTTCGATCCCATTAAGCTTCGCAACTGCACCAGGCGAAGAACGCCAATCCACTGGAAGTTCCCTAAGTTTTGCATTTTTTGCAAATAGTGCTATAATTTTTTCAACAGCTTTCTTCTCGGTAATCATGGAAATGTTGCCTTTCTGATAAAATGGAATAACTTTTTGCAAGACAAATTTAGCATTGTTCCATTTTGTACGGTTAAACGGTAGACCTTCTTGCTGATGAAACATGTAGCATCGCAATACTTGCTCACATGTTGGCAGCCTAGATCCTGTTATCTCTGCATCTGCATCGCTGATTCCAGCACCAAGACCATAAATGGCAGCAGTTTGACGAGTTTTAACAGCATATTTATCATTTGTGCTACCTGAACTGGCCATAATGCACGACAGGTGTAAAGAGAACACAAAATTTATTAACGTAAACACTTGCACATAAACATTTAACATAAACACACAAAAATCACATTTATCATAAACACTTGCATATCAGATTATACATTGCAGTTCCTTTTAGAATATTCTATAACTTTCCACCACTTCCTAGCACTTTCTAGAGGTTTCTATCACTTTCTAGAGGTACTATCACTTTATAGAAGTTTCTATCACTTTTTAGAAGTATATATATGACCTTTAGAAATATCACTTACATGTTCTTGGGCTGATTTTTGTAGTGAACAAAATCTTTAAACTTCTACTATTTGGATCTCAAATCACAGAATGACTGTGGGGTTGGTGTGCATATAGGAAGTCTGTGTGGACCCCATAAATGGCATTCAAATCCAAAAATAATTCACATAGTAGGTTTTCTTAACCATTGGAACATTTCTAACTTAGGGACAAAGTGAAACTTTGTCATTGGTGATTTTGATGCACCCTAACGTACAGATTAACCAGAATCGAACTTACTTTTTCTTTTAAGATTTAGGGTACTTATTGGACTAAATCTTGACATTAATTAAACACTTGTGAGGATTTAACTAAATTTAAAACTTGACTGTTTGTCTGATTATTCTATTTGATCTCTCATCTCAGATCATTTCTTCTCCCCTTATATTTCATTACAATCCCTAGTTAAACTATTTTGACTCAAACATGAAAGTACAAGCATTTAAAATACATAAAACTCCAAGCATCCAATTCTTCTTTAAAGGAAGAATCACTCAACAGATTTCGTCAACAGGCAGAGGCAGTGGTGGCATTCAGCCGGTTCGCACCGGTTCGTGCGAACCGGTTCCTAAATTTCCCGAGTTCGCCGAACCGGTCCTTAACCCTTTCAGTCCGTGCATGATTTTTCTTTATACCATACGCACAAAGGTGGGCAGGACCGAGTTCCAAAAGGCCCGAACTCCAGGAACTCGGTCCTTTTTAAGGACCGTGAGCGGGAAAGTCGGTTCTTTTCTCAGTGAGGACCGAAATGATTTTTAAGCAATTCCGGACGGTCTTTTTTAGTGATTTTAGTGTGTTTAGTGATTATTTGAAGTTCTAAAGAAGAGGGATCGTTATCTCCAGAAGACTCAGAAAGAGACTGAGACTGAACTGAAACTTGTTTCAACACCTGGAGGAGACGAAGAATCTACTGATGTTAGTGCTTCAACTTCAAGTCAAGCAACTGGAGCTCCTAGCGGAAGAACTGAACCCGGCAATCCCTGGCCGTACCTGGACAAATACTTTGAATACCTGGGCCCCAAGGGTGAGCAGAACCTGGAGTACAAGTGCTTGCTGTGCCTGCCGAACAAGAACATCCTCTCGACAAGCAACAAGAGCCAAAACAACCTCAAGCGACACGTCTCCAGGCGCCACCCTCACGTCCAGAACCAGTTCGACCAGTGCATCAAGGACGGGGTGGAGCTCCAGAAAAAGAAGAAGCGGCGAGGAGACCCTCAGGAGCGCCCCGACGACAAGAGGCAGAGGACCATGGTTCAGCCGACTATAGGGGAGGACATGGCTGGACCGTCCAGAGTCACCAAGGCTCTCTTTGAAGAGAAGGTCAGTAAATTCAATTAAAAATCTTACAACTTTGTCTAGAAGTATTTATAATCATTAAATTACACTCAAATGTCAAATTTACGTTAATAAAATTAAAGATTTCCGGTGTCTTTAATTTCATTTTTCACTTTAATCAAAATTTTCACTTATATTATATATAAGGACCGAGGGCCGAGTCGTTCCTAGGTCCTATCTTCAGAAAGGACCGTGACCGTCGGTCCAGTTTGAGGCAAGGATCGGGACCGGGACCGTCGGTCCTTTTTGAGGCCCGGGTGCCCACCTTTGCATACGCATTTCGATAAAAACATTTTTTTAGTTTTCATTTCTGACATGGAAGGGGGAGGAGAAGGGGAGGGGAGGGCGAACCGGTTCTTAAAATTTTTGAATCCCACCACTGGGCAGAGGCGTACCTGTTAGAAAATCTAGAAGTCGGTTAACCTTCGTAGTTATAGGACGTACCTAGAATTGCTTGAAATCAAAGAGTTTAAATTAGATTACTGAAGCAAGTTGGTTTCAGCCTTTGATAGTGTAAACCATCAAACTTAATAATCCACTTTTCTTACATTAAGTGCAGACTCTAAGTGTCACAACAAAGGGCCAGGCTTTGCCTGGCTAAGGCTTGGCCAATTAGGCCTAGGCTCATATACTGAGATTCGTACTTAAAACTTCTATCGATTGATAATTACGATTTAGACTTTATCACTTTTTAATTGTAACCTAGTCTCTGAATAGGATAGGTCCATTGTGTTAGGGGTCCTCGGCTCAGCTCGGGCTTTTGCCTAGCCTGAGTACGGGGATTCGCCTGGTTACGATATGGATGCCAGTTCGGACCTCGAGAGGTTGCGAGGTAAGAGGTTGCATGAGTCTGATTCAGAGGAGGATGTCTCTCTTGCTCCATCGTTCTTCGGGCTCATTCTCCTTCTTTGCGTTCGCCCCCACCAAAGGTTCGGAGTAGAGAGGTGGATGGGCCTTGTGAGGCTGGTGTGGTTGGAGGGACGTTTCTCCCCAATCTGGTCTCCAGGGACTGGATAAGTTGGGCCTAGCCGGCCTCCTCCTCCTGCGCCTCTGGCCCCTGTAGATTCGGAGCTCTCAGACCCAGTGAGGGCATCCTTTTTATATAAAATTACTCCCAAGAAACAAGATCTCTTTTGCGTCAAGACCTTTGGCCTTTAGCATAGGACTAAGGGATTCGCCTTTCCATGGGTTGGGTATGCAGGCACCAATTTTCCAGAGACGCTCTGGCACGGTGCAAATAAAAACTACCTCTGCCCTTCCCTCCCAGTTTTTGGGAACTCCCTGGAAGTTGGGCCCATGGGAGGTGGATTGTTCTTTGTTAACGATACTCATATTGTGCATGGTGTTATAGGACCTATAGATTTGGAGGAAGATCTACTAGCTATTAAGGATGAGTTAATTCATAATAATTATCCAGTTGCAACTGTCAGTAGACTGACAAAAAGAACAGGTTCAACATATATTCCAATTCAACAGATTAAAGTTTCTTTCAATGCACAAGTTCTTCCGGTAAAGATCTATATAGCATATATCCCATATAGAGTTCGTCAGTTTATTCCACATCCAATTCAATGTTTTCAGTGCCAGGTATTTGGTCATATGGCTAAGTCCTGTAGGTCAAAAACAGTGAGATGTGTTTATTGTTCTGGAAATCATGTTGTCTCCTCTTGTCCAAAGACTACTAAAATTTGTGCCAATTGTTCAGGTCCCCATACAGCTAGCTTCAGTGGCTGTTCCTATTTTAGAACAGCGCAGGAAATAGAGAGGCTCAAACTTACATCTAATCTCTCTTATAGTGAAGCTAGATCTGTTCTCCGAAATCAGGACCCTACTGTAGTTTCAGAAAGAACATTTAAAAGTAATGACTTTCCTGTTCTACCAAAACCTATTATGTCAAGAGAGGTGACTCAAGGCTTGGATGTGGTGGATCCCTCTCCCCCCCTTCAGAATTCTTGGAGTGGAGTTGTGAGGGGAAGACCTGGCTCGACTAAGGCAATGTCCCAGGGGCCTTCTGGGGTGGGGGTGGATGGTAGGGCTGTGGTCCCTGAACCCTCTACCCCTTTTGGACCTATGGCTCTGTCATCAGACATCATTAAGTTCTATGTTTAAGTTTATTCAGCTTCACCCTTCAGAGTGGTGGTAGTCTCTCCAAGAAGACTTTGAGTACATTATCCAATTTTGTTTCTTTATTTAATGACGCTTTTCACACTGACCTCAAAACTGACCAGCTGACGAAATTCCTTGATAAACTGAAACCTAAGCCTATGCCCAAACAGAAACGTCATGTCCAAATTCGCAAACCCACTTAACATTTCATATTCAAAGGTTTCTAACCTTTGTTGGCTCAGTGGAATGCCCGCAGTCTCCAATCTAACTTGTCAGAATTTAAACTTTTTCTTTATACCAAAAAACCCCATTTAGTGGCAGTTTGTGAGACCTGGTTAACTATAAGGCTCCAGCCTACTTTTATTAATTATACTCAGATCAGAGCAGATAGGGTTGGCCGAGGGGGTGGGGGTTTGCTATTTCTGATTCGTTCAGATTTGTGCTTTCAACCATTACCTCTCCATCCCTTTCCAGCAGGAGTTCTTGAGGTCCTTGCTTTATCTTTAAAAGTGAACAGTGGTACTTTAGATATACTCACAGTTTACAACCCACACCTTTCATTAACCACTATAGAAATTGAACACTATGCTGGTCAACTCGGTCAACAAGCTTTTATTTGTGGTGATTTTAATGGTAGACACAGGGCTTGGGATACAGGTATGTCAGGTTCTCCAACACCAACGGCCTTAAATTTATTTAATTTTATTCTCTCTTCGGATTTTGTATTATTGACTCCAGTAGATCTCCCAACAAGATTTAACATTAATAATGGAAGTTATTCAACGTTGGATCTCTCATTATGTAGAGGTAGGTTTGCTCCTAACTGTGCAGTGGCCATTGGTGGAAGCCTGGGTAGTGACCACTTTCCTGTCCTCACTGCTCTGCAAATTTCACCAGTATCCACTCCTCATAAACGACGTCCGACTTGGAAACTACGTGACATAGATTGGAGAATTTGGTCTAGAGCACTTCCGGATGCCCCTGCTATAGAAGGGACTTTAGATGAGAAAATACAGCACTTTACAGCCTTATTAGTGGAAACAAGTACCTCTACACTGAAGAAGACAACAGGAAATTTTGTTCCAAAATACCACAAATGCTGGTGGACGGAGGATTGCAGTGTGGCAGTGGCCACCCGCCGTCGGGCTCGGCGTTTTTATTCTCATCACCCAACTCAATATAATAAGATCCTCTTAAATAAGGCAACGCTATAGCTCGTCGTACTATTCGTCAGGCAAAGCGAATTTCATGGAGTCGGTTTTGTTCAAACCTCAGTTTTACTACACCTTCCACTGAGGTTTGGACTCAAATTCGGAAAATCATTAAGGGTACAGATTCACACTTCACTTACCCTATTGTTGTAAATGGTTCCATAGTAAGTGATGTACGTGACAAAGCAGAAGTTTTGGGGGCCTTCTTCCATTCGTTTTTTGGGACTGTAGCAGTTATTGAAGATGAGGAATTTTGCAGGGACATGCAGTCTTCCTTATTTCTTGATTACAATGAAGATTATAATCTGGACTTCACATTGCAGGAATTACAATCCTCCTTAAGGCAATGTGAACATACAAGAGGTGGTGCAATGGGACTGGATAATACATAAATATTTTCTTAGTCATCTTCCATTGGAGTACTTGCCATTTCTATTATCAGCATTCAATGATAGCCTGAGCACAGGGGTCTATCCTTCATCATGGAAACAGGCAATCATGATTCCTATCCTCAAACCACAGAAAAACCCTTCAAGTCCATCTTCATATCGTCCTATATGCTTATTATCCTGCTTGGGTAAAGTACTAGAGAGGATGGTCCATCAGCGATTGCTATGGATTTTTGAAACGTGTCACGTTTTTCGAGATTCGCAGTGTGGTTTCCGTAAGAAGAGAAGCACAGTGGATCAACTTCTGAGGTTGGAAACATTCATACGCCAAGCTCTCCGACGGAAAAAATATGTTCTTGTATATTTTTTGACCTCAGTCGAGCTTTTGATACCATCTCCCATACTGGCCTACTTTATAAGTTAGGCGATTTGGGGATTCATGGTCGTTTACTAAGATGGTTGCACAACTTCTTGTCTAACCGCACATTTCAGGTGCTAATTAATGATGTCTACTCAACACCTTTCCCCTTTAAAAAGGGTGTACCCCAGGGTTCAGTTCTTAGTCCATTATTATTCACAGCATATCTCTCCGATATGCCAGGTATTGATCCAGTTCAATCATCAGAGTTTGCTGATGATACAGCTTTCTATGTGGCAGCTAACACCCCTTTAGAAGCCCAACAGATGTTGCAAAAAGCAACAGATAAGTTCTCATCTTGGTGCAGAACCTGGGGTCTTTCCCTGAATCAAGAAAAATCAAAAATTATGTTCTTTACACATCAAAAGGTTTCAGTGAATCCTATTGTCCAAATTAGTAACACCCCGTAGCTATGGTCACATCCTACCAGTTTTTGGGAGTGGTCCTTGACAGCCCCAGACTGACTTGGTCTTGTCATATTAACTACCTGGTAACATCTTGTATGAAACGTCTAAACTCGTTAAAATCTGTTGCCTCTCATCGATGGGGTGCAGATCGATCTACGCTTCTCACTTTTTATCGATCATTTATCTTGGGTAAAATAAAGTATGCTGATGTTGTTTATGATTCAGCCTCTTTACCTTGAAGAAGAAACTGGAAATATTGCATAATTCTGGATGCGCCTTATTTTGGGTGCCCGCCCATCAACTCCTATTATTGCCCTGCAGGGTGAGACTGGTCTCCATGCCCTTCAATATGATAGAGATCTCTCTACACTGAGGAAGTACTTCAATATTCTGGCTTCCCCATTTTCCCACCCCTTACGTCAGTCATTTGAGGCGGATTATCCTTTGATCCTTGCAGTGGACTGGACTGTGGCAAATAAGCCGCCATTCTTCTTTAGAGCAACTGGACTTCTTAATAAGTATCAATTACATTTTAAATTTTTTACAGTTCCAGTGTTCCCTTCTTTCCCACCTTGGAGATTGCATTTGGTACCAACCTGTCTCTCTCTCCCATTTTTATATGAACCTCCTGTCCCCAAAGAAGTGATTGTGCAGTGTTTCACAGCATACTTGGGAGAAGTATCCAGATTACTTGTATATTTATACTGATGGATCTAAGATAGATGTGCCTGGACCATCTTGTTCATCAGCTGTTTTCATTTCAAATCATAAAAGGTGTTTTTCCTGGAAACTATCCCCCAATCATAGTATACAGGCAGCAGAGTTATTTGCCATCCAACAGGCATTGTGTTTTTAGTATCCAGAAGTAATGCTTTAATGTCCTAATAATTACAGACTCCCAGACCTCTCTTCACCTGATCAACTCACCCACACTCACTACATATCTGGCTTTAACAACTTCTATCCATTCTTTACTGAAGACCCTCTCTGTTTCAGGTATTCTGGTTTCCTTCCAGTGGGTTCCGAGCCATGTTGGAATTACAGGTAATGAGATGGTTGATACGCTGGCCAGGGCTGCTCATTCCCTCCCTGCTATAACTTCGCTATATTTCCATCCAGGCGAGGGTTTTGCAGTAGCTAAAATGGCAGTGCAAAATGATTACAAAACCCAATGGGAGAGATTACGGCACTCAACTCTCTATGGAATGTTTAAGCCTTCCTGGGGCACAAGAAATTGGCCTGTACCTTCTTCCCACTATAAAGCTTCTATAATATTTAGATTCCGTTCAGGCCATGTAGGCCTTCAGGCTTACTTACACCGGATTGGACTAGCTTTCTCCCCATTATGTGTTAGTTGTAATTTACCAGAGACACTGTCCCATTTCTTTCTTTTTTGTCCATGTTATACTAGGCAAAGGAAAAAATTAAGATTCTCTCTTTTGCAATATGGTGTCAGGAACTTTACTTTATCAGTCCTATTAGGTGGGGATAGTTTTTCACCCCCATTGATACACTTCACTATGGACCAAGTATTCAAGTTTGTAGTGGCATCTGGGCGGTTGAGAGAGTTTTAAATCTTGCATTGTATACCGATTTTCATTCCCACAGGTTTATTAATCTGTTACCTCCTAGTTACTCCATCTGGCTGTTACTGTTGACTTAGTACTTGGTTCCATTTTTATCAGTTCATGTTTAGTAGTACTAACAGGCCTCATATTCATCCCTTTCTGAGTGTTCTGGAATTGGCCCCAGAACTGAAAAAGGTAATGGTGTGCTTTCTCTATTGCTCTCTCATCCCAATAATAATAGACCTAGCACTTGATGTAGGAACAGTGGAAGTTCTCCTGGAACAAGGTGTTTTGGTCTTGGAGGATGTAAATAGCCTTATTGGCTGAGCTCCTCCATATAAAACTTCAAACAATCAATCAATCAATCAATCAAAATCTAGAAGAGGAAGAGCCATTGTTGTCCTAAGGCGATATGATGACTAAGCTGATTGATGCAGCATTGCTTGTATATATTAAGTTCTGGTGTCAATAATCCAGCAGGGTTGAAAGCACCTTAAACAGAAAAAACAAACAAACATATATATTAAGTTAAGGTGTATATATATATCCATCTCATAATTGTAAGGTTAGTGAAAAATTCACTTAATTTAGAGCTAGCATTTTTGGGCTCGTGTGGCATCATTGTTTGGGCACTCTTGTGGCATAGTTTTTTGGGGGCGCTGTGCGTCTTTTCTACTCGTTTGTTGAATGCGGCACTTACAGGGCGTGGTCTTACAGAGAGCTCTCTTGCAATTCAGTTTGGTTGTTTAGATACATGATTGTTGCATCGTGCAATGGTGCAGGTTGTGTTGTTGCAAGGTTTAGAAAGAAGACCATAAATAGTGCCCCTTTTTTTTATCTTAATTTTATGCAACTGAGGCCGAAGGTAGGCCCACATCGAGTCAGCAACCCTGAGGTAGGACCTAATAGGACCTCCAAGTCCGTACGTTTTTAGTCTAGCTTAACTTGGGCTGTAGATTAAACTGGCCCTTCAGAGTGTGGCCGTTCACGGCTCGGCTGGGATTCTGAACCCAATAAAAAAAAAAAAGAAACATGGTCCTTCGAAATCGGATTCTAGCCCAAGACTGAGTCAGTAACTATTTTCTGGCAAAGTTCTGATTGTGCAAATTGTAGCCCAAGTTAGGCCTAGATGGGTTGAGCATAATTGAGTTAAGGTCCCAGGGTAGAAAGTTTGGTTGCCCAATTGCGAAATTTGGCCACTCGTCTGTCATTGTTTTGGGCCTACATTTTTACCAGTTTGGTTAATTTTGGTTTATTATTCGTAGGCGAAGGTTGCAGACTTCAGTGTGCGGTTAATATTCGTTTTAATGCTTTGTTCGTTTTCAATAGGAGACACACTATGACAATTTAACATAAATTCGTATTCAGGACACCTTGAAACCCAGGGAAACTGCTAAAAATCAAGGAAATGTACTAATTATTTTTTATGGAAAAAAAAAAAAATTTAGATGTAAAAAGCAGCTATTATAGGCCATTGACCGAGTGTTTATCTCTTTCCGCTGGTTAAAATTTTGCGTCCTCGTCCTCTCCAGTTTTATGGGGAGACATCTCGTGGCAAAATTAAGAAACGGGTCAAATCAGCCAATTAAATCTGGTTTTTGTTTCATGTGACCTTATCCGACTAATCAGAGATGTACATTTTGAATCTCTCATAATGCATACTCATTTGAAAATGCTTTTTCAGTTTGCTTTTCACTATGGTTTGCGGAGGTTGTGATTTGGATTACTATCAATTAATACAAGATATTTATAAGAAAGAAGACGGTGCTGAAGTTTTCTTTACGAGTCACGGTGTTTTACCTACCCACCTCAAACTGTGGCAAAACTTATTGTACGTTGGGTTATTCTTGACAAAGCTAGATGCACAGCTCTATTTAGTGTTGGCTTCCGAAAGTGCAGTTAATTGGAGGAGTTTTTGCTTCGACGTCTGTGAGCATTGGCTAGGGCGGCCTAGGCCAACAAGTTCAAATTTGTGGGCCTGGTGAAATCGTCTATTTATTCCTGTTGGTCGCTGCTCATTTGTATAAACACCCCAATGCTGCTATTGAAGGTTAGAAATTGCGAAAAAATGCGGGTAGGTCAGGTCAGGTCAGGTCAGGTCAGGTCTGGTCTGAACCAAAACACATTTTTCTGGTGTTTTTTGGTGTGATTTGTTCAAATCTGAACTTTGTTTCTTTGGGAAATGAGCCATTTTTGAGAAATTTTCAATTTTAAAATTTCTCAAAAATGGCTCACTTCCCAAAGAAACGAAGTTCAGATTTGAACAAATCACACCAGAAAACACCAGAAAAATGTGTTTTGGTTCAGAAAGGAGAAAAAGTACTAAAACGAATAATTACCCAGTGTGCCAGTTACTTGGGTGGAAAATTTGGTATTCGATACTGGTGGTTGGTCAGTACCCCAACCAAGCAATTCAGTTTATTTGAAAAAAGCAAAATTTGAGTTTGATCAGTTTGGTTAAGTATTTTTTGCCAATTCAGCTTATTTGGCATTGAGCCCAATTGTTGTTTGCATTGAAGATGAGTGCAGCTGAATTGAACAAGTTTAAAAAAAGGAGAAGCGCCTACAAAGGTCTAATTACAAAGGTCATTGCCACTAAGATTCTGCCATAGAGCAAGAGGATTTAAGCTTAGTGACTGCACAGCTTTCCATATTAGAAACTAAAAAGGTTGCTCTAAGCAAAGTAAATGTTAAAATTGAGGCTCTTATAGAAGAGGATGAAATAAAAAATAACATAATTTACTTTGAAGAGATTATTGATGATATAATTAAAGTATGCCACAGAGCAAAAGAGTTTAGCAGCTCAGTACAGTTAGAGACCAGGTCTAATAATGAAAAACAACCCTCAACAAATGGTGTTTGTGAAGTTAAGGTTAACAGATCTGCAGTTCAATTACCGAGGCTTGTACTCAAAACCTTTTCTGGGAGTATTCAGGAATGGCAAGGATGGGCAGAGTTTTCAATCAGCAGTTCATTCTAGTCAAGTGTTAAGTGCGGTGGAGAAGTTTAATTACACTGGCCAACAAAATGAAACTTTTTTCTCATCACAAACATGATCACACTTTTCTTAATGCATTTTTCGCGCTGATTCCGAATCTGGTTTTATTTTTTTCTAGCACGTAGAGTTATATAGATACACTGGTTTTGATATTTTTAAGTTTTTGATATTGCTATAAGAAAATTTATGGATGTATAGATCACACTTAGGAATGCTAAGTAACAAATACATCATATACCTTATTCAATGTACTTATAAATAAAGAATATATACATTATTTTATTAAAAGCGCTGTGAGTGTGATTTCCTTTTGTAAATTTGGCCTGGATTGTCACGATACAGCATCCAACAATGGTCCGCCATCATGCTTTCATTCCAATATCCTTGGTAGCGCTTCTCCATCATCTGAATATCTTGATGGAAGCACTCTCCTTGCTCGTCACTCACTGCACCAAGGTTTTCAGGAAAGAAATCTAAGTGGGAATGCAGGAAGTGAATTTTTAACGACATTCGACACTCCATTTCTTTGAAGGCATCAAAGAGGTTCTTGACTCCATCCTTATATGCAGGTGACTTGTTGCTTCCAAGAAAGTTTTCACATATCCATTTGAATGCCAGCCAAGCCTTCAATTCCAGCGGACTTAGGACTTTTTCAAATTCAGTGTCATTCAAAACCTCCCTTATTGTGGCCCAACAAAAATTCCTTCCTTCAATTTTGCTGCAGTAACCTTCGGAAATTTCCTTGAAAGGTATTGGAACCCTTCAGAATTGACTTTACCCATTGCTTTAACAAAATTCTTCATTAAACCAAGTTTAATGTGAAGAGGTGGCAGATGATCTTTTGGGGATCCACTAAAGGGACAGACTGGACATTGCTTATCCCTGGGACATATGTATACCTAAGTGGCCAGTCACTTTTGGTGTAATGTTCTATAGTGGCGCGACTGTCCACAGGCAAAGGAAACAACAAAATTTGTGAATCCTGACTGCATACCCATAGCATTCCTATAACTTTTAGATCTCCACAAACATTCTATTCATGACTGTCGTATTTGATTGCCTTAAGTAGTACAGTATATCCATATTGTCATATGTCTCTTTTAGATGGATGGAATGGGCAATGGGGATGGATGGCATTATATTACCATTATGCAAAAGAACTGCTTTCAGGCTTCTCTGTGACGAATCAATAAAGAGGCGCCACTCAGATGCCACATACGTCTGAGATATGGCTGTAAATAGTCCATTGATGTCATGGCAATAACAGAGAGGACCGTCTACTGAAAAGAATGATGTTAATTCAAAATTCCGCTTTCGGTAGTAACTAATACGAACATTGTTCTCAAGTAAATTGTTCTCCTTTAGTCTTGAGGCGAGAAGCTCTGATTTCTCTTTAGACAGCGATAAGTCTCTAACAAGATCATTCAACTGTCCTTGGGTTAACTTTTTAGGCTCTAAATGTCTACCTTCAAAAGTGTACTCTGGTTCTGTAGATGGTCCGGAAACGCCAGTTGCACCTTCATCACTTTCCATGTCATCTATGATAGAATCTAGCCTATCACTTGGGGGAATTGGAATGGGCAATGTTTCATCATGTTTTACTGGTCTACGTGCTGAATCCAAGTTTGGATATACAATCTGGTGTTTGTTCTTGGCAGAAAACCCCATTAAGTTCACACTACAAAAATAACGGTTCATGATGATCTCTCGGCTCCCTCCATATCATGGGTATGGCAAATGGCATTGAAGCTTTCTTTTTGTTAAGCCAATCACGTAATCCATTTGAACAGCCAGAACAGATTTGATGTGGCGCCCATGGTTTATCTTGGTCACTTAGATGGCAACCAAAGTATAGCTTGTATATTTTCTTAATGTCGGTTGTAATACTTCGTCGCTGTGTTTTAGTTGTCAACTGGCCGCATACGAAACAGAACTTGTCGGGGTCATTCTTACATTGTCGAGGCATGTTGACTGACCTGAGCAAACTATAAATTCAAAAAAAATGTACACCAACTTGACACAAGTTCTTGGACTGGACTGATCTTTTGACACAAAGCACGGTGTTGTTGCCTGAATCACAATGCTGCTAGACGTAAAAGCTCACACCTGAAATACATAAGATGTATAATTAAGATAATTGAAATAAATAAGATGAATAAACTAAAAAAAACACAATAAAATAAACACAATCAAATGTTGAAATATTAGTATTTTGCCTATTTAAAATGGTTAAATCTGTGTGTAGTTATATATATGCCTTCATTTTGAAAACTATACGTGCTAGAAAAAATCTGAATGCAGTTTTGGAATCAGCGTGAAAAATGCTATCCATCCACCACAAATTTTACTCTGATGAAAAATCTTTGTTGACTAGTGTTATTTGCAGTCCCTCTTGGAAGGGGAGGCAGCAAAGACAATAGCAGGATTAGCATTAACAGAGGCTAATTATAATGTGGCTTGGGATATATTAAAGAAATGGTTTGGTAAGCCAGAGATCTTAATTAAAAGCCATCTCCGTGAACTTTTAGCTATACCTCCTGTTAATAATCCCAATAGTGTCAAGGAGTTATGGCAGTTATATGATGAATTTGAAGTTAGAACTAGGTTCCTGGACAACTTGGGTGTAGGAATGGAAAGGTATGGTATAATGTTGGTCACTATACTGGAGTCTAAATTGCCTAGCTCAATTTTGCTTGAATTAAGTTGGGGACACACTACAGAGCATGTGTAAAGGGTGTCAGGAAATGATTCCCCCCCCCCCCCCCCCTCCCCCCCATACAGAAGAAACTGAAAGGAATAGAAAAAAACAGACAAAACCACGTTTTAATATCGGGTGTTGCCCCCATTTGCAGCTCTGACGGCCATTAATCGATGGGGGTATGATCCCAGAAGTGTCTCAGTGTCTCTGAATCATTCAAAATAGATGATGCCATGGTTTCTGTGAGGAAAAAAATGGTAAGAATTAAAATCACAGGAATAGAATATAATGGTTTTTATTCAGATTTTAATGCTCTTTCAAGTGGTCTCACCAGTTTTTATCTATCTCTTCTAGTTTTTGCTCTACAGGGGTGGGGGGGGGGGCAATCATTTCCTGACACCCCATACATCCCCCTTCAGCAGATGTTAAGTCTTTTAGGCACAGAATTAGCAAGACGAGAGGGAATTGAGTTTGCACAGTGGGATGTTAAACAAGGGGACAAAGGCAGGCACAGCACCAAAGTTTCTACAAAAAGGAATAACCCAGGTACAGTGTCAGCTCTACATGCATCCTCTGAGAATAAATTAAAGGGAATCAAGGAATGCATATTTTGCGAAGGCAACCACAAGTCATATAAATGTGAGGTGGCTGAGGCTTTACATGTTGAGGAGAGAAAAGACAGGGTAACTAAGTCCACAGCATGTTTTAAATGTTTTTTGAAAGGTCACAGAGCAAGGTTTGGTAAATTTAAAATTTTGTGCAAAAAATGCCATGGCTGGAATCAGCCATTATTGTGTGAAAACACTCCTAGTAGGCTTACCCCAGAAGTAGAGATATCAGTGGCACATGCCACTGCTATGCAAGGGAGTAAAAGTAAAGGGGGATTATTGCAAACAGCTGTAGCATTAATGATTGGGAATGATGGAGAAGCTACTGTAAGAGTGTTGTTTGATAGTGGTAGCCAGTGTAGCTTTATCAAGACCAGAATTTCCAGAAAATTGAAGTTTAAAGAACTTAAGAAGGAAAATTTAAGAATTTCTTGGTTTGGGGGTTCCGTTCAAAACCAAACCAAAGTTAAGAAGGTAGAAGTTCTGGTTAAGGGGTTGTTACCACAAGGTCCCACTATCAAGGTCCAAGCTGTAGAGATTGAGGAACTTTGTGCTCCAGTCAATACTTGTTTAGATATGGCGTGTGTCCAAGAATTGCGAGTTAAAGGAATTAATTTGGGCAATAATAAGTTTGAAGGAACAGAAGAGATTAGTCTTTTGATTGGAGCTGACTATTATTGGGACTTCATCACTGGTAATATTGTCTGCACATCTCGAGGTCCAGTAGCTATTGAAAGTAAGCTAGGCTAGATACTACATGGTAGCTATTGCAATGAAATGGAAGTTAAAGCTCATTTTGTTAAGATTGAGGAGAACAGCCATGGTTTGGAAAGGCATTTGAAAGCCTTTTGGGAACTTTAATCCATTGGCATAAAGGACAAACAGGAGAAGCAGGTGAATACAATGAACAGTGATGTTTTAGAGCAATTTGAAAAAGGGATTGGGTTTAGAGATGGTTGCTATGAAGTTGGCCTCCCTTGGAAGAATTCTTGCAAACCCAGTTCAAACCTTCAGCTAGCTAATTGGAGGTTGGAGACTTCATTGTACAGGCTAAGAAAAAATGAGGAGTTGTTAATTGAATACAATGGGGCCATCATAAGCTATGTAAAGGAGGTCTATGCTGAAAAGGTGCAAGGTGAGCTGGTGAGCCAGGAGGCACATTATCTGCCAGACCATGCAGTGGTACAGTGAGACAAAACTACCACTAAACTGAGGGTAGTTTGTGATGGCTCAACCAAGGACAAAGGTGGTGTGTCCTTGAATGACTGTTTGGATGCTGGGCCAAATTTAAATACAGATTTATTTTCCTTGTTACTGAGATTCAGGTTTGGTAGAGTAGCATTGCAGATGTGAAGCAAGCCTTTTTGTGGATAAAGTTAAAACCAGAGGACAGAGATGCAGTAAGGTATCTGTGGGTGGATACAAAAGACTTGTTGGAAAATGAACCTAAAGGTTCAAGTATATAGAATGAAGTCAGTGTTGTTTGGCCTCAGCTCTAGTCCATTTCTTTTGGCAGCTACTATGCAGTACCATTTTAAGAAATATTCTGAAGTCTGTCCTAACATTATTGAACATATGAGGAAAAAAATTTTATGTTGATGATTTGCTGTGTTCCGTGGATAATACAGAAATGGCTAAACAGATATTCATGGAGGCTAGAGCTATAATGAGGGAGGCTGGCATAGAGCTTAGAAAATGACAGACCAATCATTCTCAGTTACAACAGTTTGAGTCAATCCTGTGTAGTACCTGATGCAGCAGAAAGTAATGAGGATTCTGGTATTAAGGAGTTGTGGGCAATAGACACAAAGGTGCTGGGCATTGTTTGGCAGCAAGGAGAGGATTTGTTTACCTTCAATGGGAAATCTTTAGTAGAGCTGGCTGAGAATGAGACAAGGTGGACAAAATGTACAGCTCTTAGTTTGGGTTCGAAGGTCTTTGATCCTCTTCGATTCCTGGCTCCATTTGCGATAAAGTAAAAAATTTGGTTTCAGAGCCTCTGGAAAATTGAACTTGGTTGGGACCAAGAGTTACCTGATCATATGGTGGTAAGGTGGAAATATTGGTTCAAAGAATTGGCACATCATCTTGGAGACATTGAAATCCCAAGATGGTACTTTGGAGAGTTGAACAATAGTCCTGACAATTTGGAGCTGCACAAGTGAGGAAGCCTATGCAACTTGTATTTATATAAGAGGCACATTCAAAGAGGAATTAAGTTGCAGGTTGTTTGCTGCAAGCTGCAAAGAGCAGAGTAACACCTTTGAAAAAGCTTTCTATTCCAAGGTTGGAATTGGTGGGTGTAGTTATTGCTAGTTGGCTTGCAGTTACAGTGCGGAAGTCTTTGGCCCTCTATGAAATTCCAAGCTATTATTGGACAGACTCCACTATAGTTTGGCAGTGGTTAAGAAGCCAGGCAAGGAAATGGAAACCATTTGTTGCCAATAGGGTGGAGGAAATTCAAACACACACAGATCCCAAGCAATGGAAGCATTGTCCAGGCACCCAAAACCTAGATGATTTACCAACACGAGGAATTTCAGTGAAAGATCTTGCACAGTCAAGTTTGTGGTAGAATGGGAGAGAGTGGCTAAAACTTGGAAGTGAAAACTGGCCTTCTAATCAGCCTATTGTAGGAGAATGCCAGGCTCAAGAAGAATGGGTGAGTGAAATGAGAAAATGCACTGTGAACAGTTGTCAAGTTATGCAGCAGAACCCCATATTGAGGCTTGAGGACATTAGCAGTCTGAAAAGGTTGCTAAGAGTAACAGCATGGGTATATAGATTTACAAACAATATTAAGGGAGAAACAAGAAGGGAAGGAATTCTGAACAGTAAGGAGATTCAGCAAGCCAGGCAATACTGGGTGATATATGTGCATAAGGAAAAATTTGGTGAAGAGGGGGAATTGCTCACCAGCTGTCCATTACAGGTTCTACCAACACATTCTGCTCTCAAGGGTTTGGATGTGTTTTTGGATCAGGATTTATTGATAGTAGGAGGTAGACTACAGTTTTCTGGGCTTCCAGAGGAGAAAAGACATCCAATTTTGCTACCTTCTGGGGGCACTTTGTGGAACTTTTGATCCTGGATACTCATAAGTTGTTACATGCTAGAGTTAGAGAAGTGATAATAGAGATCAGACAACAGTTTTGGATTTCCAAAATTAGAATAGTAGTAAAAATGGTCTTGTATAAATGTGTGGTTTGCAAGCGTTGGAGTGCAAAGCCTTATTATGAAAAGGTGGCTCCACTTCCAAGAGAATGGTGTGTCTATACTACCCCATTTGATGTAATGGGAGTAGACTTCGCAGGTCCAGTCTATGTGTATGAGCAAGGGGAGTCTAACAAAGGTTATATATGTCTCTTCACATGTGCTACCACCAGAGCAATCTATTTGGAGTTGGTAAGCAACTTAAGTAGTGATGTATTTCTTTCGGCCTTTAAAAGGTTTGTGAACAGAAGGGGTTTCCCAAATAAAATCATATTGGATAATGCAAAAACCTTCAAAAAGGCTGAAAAGGAACTCCAAGGAGTTTGGTCCTTGCTAAAAGAGGAAGGATTCCAATCTTACTTTTCACACCATGGGGTACAGTGGGAGTTTATTGTTGAGAGAGCACCATAGTGGGGAGGATTTTGGGAAAGGCTAGTGAGAAGTGTAAAGTGTCCATTAAAGAAACTTTTAGCTAATGCTCATTTGAGCAAAGAAGAATTCTGCACTATTTTGTGTGAAGTAGAAGCATTGGTGAATAGTAAGCCTATCACTTTTGTTTATAACAGTATGCAGGATGCTGAGCCATTGACACCAAATCATTTTCTTTGTGGTAAACGATTAACATCAAGCCCCAGTTTGCCAGAAGACTTGCAGCCTATCCAGAGCACTCAAGGAGAGAGAACCAGAAGGTTCAAGTACCTTGAAGAGCTACAAGATCAGTTATGGAAGAGGTGGCAGATGGAATACTTGCCAGAACTCAATTATTACCCCTCAGGCAATGTAAAGGGCTCCAATGCAAATTGTATCAAAGTGGGAGAAGTGGCAATGATCAGGGATGAAAGACCAAGGCAGTGCTGGAAGCTTGGCATAATTGAAGAGTTGTTTGTTGGCAAAGACAATTTAGTTAGGTCTGCACTGGTAAAGACTTCAGGAGGAAAATTAGAGAGACCTATACAAAAACTCTATGCTTTAGAAATCAGCAAAAACACGGATAGTCAAGATGAAACATTTGAGTTACAGCCTCATGGAGAAGGCTTGGCTAAACTTGCAGAAGGTAATGACAACAATGCCTCTTTGGTGGGGAGTGTTAGAAAATCTAGAAGAGGAAGAGCCATTGTTGTCCCAAGGCGATATTATGACTAAGCTGATCGATGCAGCATTGTTTGTATATATTAAGTTAAGGTGTATATACAGGGTGTACATAAAGTCAGGATCTATTTTTGTGAAGCACTTGGAAATTATATGGAATTCAATCATAAAATGATAAAGTGGTAACATTTATTAAATAATTAAGAGCAGGATTCGATGTGATGCCCATCAGTATCCCTGCACAGCTCAAATCGTTCCGCAGCATTTCTAAACACATTCTGGAGCATTTGCGGGGTTATGTTATCTGCAGCAGTTCGTATACATGTACGTAAGTTTTCAAGACTCGTAATCTTCATCTGATAGATGTGCGATTTGATAAAGCCCCATGCAAAGAAATCTAAAGGGGTTAAATCTGGTGATCTTGCTGGCCAAGGTCTTTTGTTGCTTCCGCGTCCGATGCAGCGATTTGGAAAACGTCCATTTAGATAATCCTGAACAATTTTGGCATAGTGACAAGGAGCACCATCATGTTGATAGACGACGGGGATAGGATTCTTAGTACCGTCATCTACCAACATGATGGTGCTCCTTGTCACTATGCCAAAATTGTTCAGGATTATCTAAATGGACGTTTTCCAAATCGCTGGATCGGATGCGGAAGCAACAAAAGACCTTGGCCAGCGAGATCACCAGATTTAACCCCTTTAGATTTCTTTGCATGGGGCTTTATCAAATCGTACGTCTATCAGATGAAGATTACGAGTCTTGAAAACTTACGTACACGTATACGAACTGCTGCAGATAACATAACCCCGCAAATGCTCCAGAATGTGTTTAGAAATGCTGCGGAACGATTTGAGCTGTGCAGGGATACTGATGGGCGTCACGTCGAATCCTACTCTTAATTATTTAATAAATGTTACCACTTTATCATTTTATGATTGAATTCCATATAATTTCAAAGTGCTTCACAAAAATAGATCCTGACTTTATGTACACCCTGTATATCCATCTCATAATTGTAAGGTTAGTGAAAAATTCACTTAATTTAGAGCTAGCATTTTTGGGCTCTTGTGGCATCATTTTTTTTGGGGTGCTGCACATCCTTCCTACTCATTTGTTGAATGCGACACTTACAGGGTGTGGTCTTATAGAGAGCTCTCTTGCAATTCAGTTTGGTTGTTTAGATACAAGATTGTTGCATCATGCAATGGTGCAGGTTGTGTTGTTATTGCAAGGTTTAGAAAGACCATAAATAGTGCCCTGTTTGTTTTTTATCTTAATTTTATGCAACTGAGGCTGAAGGTAGGCCCACATCGAGTCAGCAACCCTGAGGTAGGACCTAATAAGACCTTCAAGTCCGTAAGCTCTTAGTCTAGCTTAACTTGGGCTGTAGGTTAAACTGGCCCTTCAGAGCTTGGCCATTCATGGCTCAGCTGGGATTCTGAACCCAATAAAAATATTAAAAAAACATGAACAGTACCGAAGGGGAGGGCGACAGGGGCGATCGCCCCCCCCCCCCACTTTAGCTAATAAATGATTTTGATTATTTTTACGTATTTAATTTACATATTCAGTAAAATATTTTACATTTAATTTCATTATTATTTTGATTATTTTATTATTAATTATTATTTTGATTATTTTTATATATTTAATTTACACATTCAATTAAATATATTCCATATTTAATTTCGTGCACCAATCAAAAAATGTTAGCTAGCTTTCTAGCGATTTTGTGTTTCAGGAGTCATTTTTCATGGCACCTGGCAACTGCAGTTTATTGATTTTTGTTTACATTCATTTAAATATTTAGTTTTTGAACTTTCTAAATTTTAATAATTTTAAGTATTGATTAAAACTGTGTGTATAAATGTGTTTAATAAATGAAATTAAACATTAAGTACGCTATTTTTAATATTTGGTATTCAGTTTTTTATACATTTTAAAACTGTTTCAAGGTTTTCATTTAATTTACAATTTTTCACATTGTATTGCACACACAAAATTTTGTGTGGATTTTGTTTGGATTTTTTATTTCATTATAATAGATTTTAATGTTATGGTTAGTAATAATTCCTATTTCTGTTTGTAACTTTGTAGAGTACTATTTGCAGGTGCCACAGGACTAAAGATAATGGACCTTTATAAATTTTTTTTTCACAAGAAAAAATGTCCAAACTGATAGTGGTTCTACAGAGCATGATTATCAAAGTACTGTTAATCCTAGTAAAATTGCTAGGTTACAACAGGATGAGAATAAAAGTGAAAAAAGTTTGGCGCTTTCAGTGCTAGCTCTTGCCTCCCCACTACTAAAAATCTAAAATGGCTTAGGATTCCAAAAACTCTTAATCCAGCCCTGAGAATAATTTTCTTTTATAAAGGTAACAGTCCAAGGAAATACTTAATCTCAAAATTAGCACTTTTTTATTCTTATGTTAATACAAATCTGAACATCTTAATTGCGGTGTGCATTGAATATTATGCTACTAATCAGATTTTTGTAATAATTTTCATATTTTTATTCATAATGTGTCTTAGCAGTAGCTAGTTAATCATCTCTAACTGAATGATAAGCTCGTCATGAACGTACATAAAAATTATTTATCTCTATTTCAATTATACTGCTGCGATTAGTTCCGAGTTTGCCCCCCATTTGGCAAATTTCTGGGTACACCCCTGTCAACAGGCACATGCATTCCTTGCAATCAGATTGGATTCCTTTAAAACCCCAAACCTCCCAGATATATATATATACTGTAGTCTTTACATGTGCCACAAACACACACAACCTGTCTGAACATAATCAAGGCTTGCATGGGGTTATTCTGTGGCAGATCCAGGGGAGGTTCAGGGATATATATATATATATTTTTTTTTTAGTTCAGGAAGAACCGATTTGCCTCTATTTAAAGGGCATATCTCAGCGGAAAAACAAAGAAAAAGTGAGAGGAAAGACAGAGGAAAAAGAAAGGGTGGAGGGGACAGTCGAAGTGGAAAAAGACCAAGGACTGCAGGGTCGAGCCCCATCATCCTTGGGTGCTAGGGCCATATATATATATATATATATAATATATATTATATATATATATATATATACACACACACACACACAGCCATCCCCCGTTTAACGACTGGGTTCCGTTCCGATGACCAGGTTAGTAAACAAAATGGTCAGTAAACGAAGGCCTTGTTTTACGGCTTAAAAATCCAACCTTCACCCCCGTTTTTATACCTTTTTCATTTGTTTATGAATCTTTGTTCATTTTTATATAAAATAACATTTTGCCAGAAACAAAGAGGTCTAATGGAAACTCAATCTTTAATAAATTTTTTTTATTTTGCAAAGCTCTTACAGACATACGTATAAAAATATGTACTGTACTGTACAGTGTACAGTAATAAAAAATAAACAGAACACAATAAATGTAAATGCAGTAAATGCAAAAATAAAATACTAAATCACTCAAAATGTACATATGAATACTGTACGATCGGTCGTGGTCGTATCTGTGGTTGGTCGATAAACGAGTAGGTCGTTAACCGGGGGATGGCTATATATATATATATATATATATATATATATATATATATTAGTGATGGGACGATTAATTGGAATCGAGAATCGGAAGAATTGAGTGTTTTTCAGGAATCGGCATCTGCATCGGAATCGTAAGAATTTGGTTACGACTTTCGATTCTTACAATGATTCTTTGTCATTTAGTGACAAAAATGAACTAATTATTAATTAAATTATCTTTTTCTTTTCAGAGCACAAATTTAATTTTCATTTGCAATTTGATTACTGATATTCTGATATTCAAGACTTAAATTTAGTATTTTTATTCATAGCAATTTATTCAATTCAAAAGATGATTTTAATTTTTAGTATTTAATTATTTCATCTTGCAATACATGGCAACATCAGATCTAACCAATGAAAGCAACTATTCCATGTTTCAATACATGATGCAATACCCATGAGACACAAAACTATAGCAGCGTGACTGCAGCTATCAATCCTAGTCCAGCCTACTTAGAAACAACATGCTTTAGATCCTAGATCCGCTCATAACTCATTATAGCCTATGTAAGTAGAGTTCGTTACTATAAGGAGGTTATATTTTTATTTTATTGTTCCCTGCATTCCATATAAATAAATAATCGGAATTGGGACATTTTATTGGCATCGGAATCATCGGCATCGATTGAAATTTAGGTATTGTCCCATCACTAATATATATATATATATATATATATATATATATAATATATATATATATATATATGAGAATTTAGGAGAATTTTGAAAGCAATTTAGGAGACAGTATTCATGAAAATCTGGCAACCCTGGTGCTGTTGCACAGACAATACCTCTGAAAGATCATCATCAGTAGTCCAGTTTGGGTTACCTGCATTTTATAGCCCAATTTAGTAGTCTGATTATAATGGATGTCAGTAGATAACATAATATACACTATTGTCTTATTTGTGCACATGAACTCTCTTGTTTTTGTTTGTTGGCTGTGTGATACTGTGGTGCAGTAAACTTTTTCTTTTCATGTTGTTTTCACCTTGTCATTTTTTTTCATTTAGTTATACTTTTGTGTCCATCATTTTTACCAGCCATTCTGTGATTAGGCCTAGGCTCTTGGTTGAATTTCTCTCTGAGCCGGAGGTTGGCCTGGACTCTAATTCTTTGCTTATGTTAGGCCTACCTTTTGCCATTCAGGCGATCCTTCAAAATCTGGCTGTAAATTAGTTTATAAGAACATAAATTTTTATAGTGGGCACACTAGGGGCCACTTTGGCCCATTGAGGTGGCTCCACTATGTAAAAACTGCCTGTACATTGGCAACAACCAATTTTTACAAAACTAATTAATTATCAATTTAAAACTAAAGATAGAATCTCAGTATCCAGAGGATCAAAGTCATAATAGGCTACTATCCACAAATATGTTACACTCTACAGTACCCATCAATACCAGTACCTTGCCAACCAAAAGTAAGTCACGGTCCATATCAATTGCAGACCAAGTCACAATTTACAACCATATACATACCAATATATATACTTAGGAGGAAAAGTGTAGGTGTGGCTGTAAAGACTGTACAGTAATGTAGAAATATGTGTGCACCCATTTTGGGTCTCCCATTTAAAGGTGTTTGTGGGGCAAGTGAAGATCATGAGTTTTTCAATACCTCACAGTACTATGGGGGGGCACTGCTTGGCAGAGGAATCTCTTTAAATGGGGTGTGTAAGGATAGAGAGTATCCTCTAACCCAAGATGCTGCTTCCCTATATCCCACAACACTTGTGTTGAGATGTGGGATCTATCACCTAAATGCACATAATATATATGAAATAAACTAGTACCATTCATGCAATAAAAATGAGCTTAAACACTATCACCAGATGTCCCTTGCAGACATCAAACTATCCAACCTTCTTTTGAAAGAATCAAGTGTATCTGAAGTCACCACTTCTTCTGTCAGACTGTTCCAAAACTTAATTACTCTGTTTGTAAAACTATGTTTTCTTAAATTTGTTCTATATCTTGGCTTAAATAATTTCATACTATGACCTCTAGTCTGGTTATTGTGATCTTTAATGAAGAGAGACTCAAAATCTATCTTATCCAACCCTTTTATCATTTTATACACCTCTATCATATCACCCCTCAACCTCTTCCTTTTTAATGAGAACATGTTTAGATACGCCAGTCTTTCCTTATATGTCAATTGTCTTGGAGATGGGATCATTCTTGTTGTTTATTTCTGTACTTTTTCAAGTTTTTCAATATCTTGTATCAAATAGGGGTCTCACATATGAAATGTATAGTTGCTTTATAATATTGGGTGATTTGTATTCAATGTGTGTGTGTGTGTGTGTGTGTGTGTGCATGAGATTGAGTCTAGCATTTGCTTTATTTCTGATTACCATACAGTGATTTGAGGGTTTAAGTTCATTAGTCACAGTGACACCCAAGTCTTTCTCTCTATCATCATTTTTAATCCAAATTCCATTCATATTGTATTCAAATTCTGGATTTTTTGGCCCAATATGCATAACCTTGCACTGATCAACATTAAATCTCATCTCCCACTTATCTGCCTAGGCTGTTACTCTGTCTAAGTCTTTTTGTATTGTCAGTGCTCCTGCTACTGACGTAACATTATGGCCTAATTTTGTATCATCAGCAAATTTTAGTTTAACATGATAGGCCCTTCTCTAGATCATTTATATAGACAACAAAAAGCAGAGGTCCCAGCACAGACCCCTGTGGGACTCCGCTCAATACGGGTCTCCAAGTAGACTTATTTCCATTTAGATGAAATGTTTTCTGTTTCTCAGCCATTCTTATATCTAGTCAGCTATATGACTTCTTTATAATTGACATGCAAATATATCAGATCCAAAGAATCCAGTCAATTTCATTATGGTACCCATCAATACCAATACCTTGCCAACCATAAATAGGTCATGGTCCATATCAATTGCAGACCAAGTCACAATTTACAACCATATAGGCTACATTACAATATATATACTTAGGAGGAAAAGTGTAGGTGTGGCTGTAAAGACTGTACAGTAATGTAGAAATGTGTGTGCACCCATTTTGGGTCTCCCATTTAAAGGTGTGGTAATTATATACAAATCCCCCTCACCTCAATTTTATGAAATTGACTTCACAATTGATGTAAAACCTTTATTTATAGCATGTAATTACTTTATTTGTTTTCAGAAACTAACCTAATCCAATCTAATCTAACCTAACCTAACCTAGAAAAATGTATACTAGAAAAATGTATTTTTGACTAAAGTGCATAACTTAACATGTTATTACATTATCATTTGTATAATTTAGGTCTCGGGGGGTATGGATACAATGATCACCTGAACCTAGTGTTTCTGAAACTGAGATATCCTGGAAGGTATCTAGATTATTTGTTAGAATTAAATCTAGAATGGCATCAGCCCTGGTTGGCTCCTTTACTAACTGGGTTAAACCATTCTCAATTATACAGTCTAAGAATCTCTCATTACTTTCTGGTGTTTGTAATATTTCCCAGTCTATATGCCTATAATTGAAATCTCCAACAATAATAATATTGCTTGTCATTGCTTTATTTATTTCCTCTAAGTTTATTTTCTTCTCTAATTTTGGGGATTTCCGCAAACCTTCTCACCCAACCAGGTGTCCCTAAAATGCAACCTCAGGTTGGAACCACTGACATTTCACAGGTTTGACCTTTATGCCAGATTTCTCCAGAGTATACAGGACTTTATCTACCAGTTGAAGATGTTCTTTGAATGATTCACCCATTATTAGGATATCATCAATGTAGATGATAACTCTACTTCTCGGAAAACCATGTAACACTTCTTGTACCATCTGTTGAAAACTAGCAGGAGCATTCTTTAATCCAAAACTCAGTCACTTAAACTGCCAATGCCAATGCCCTCTGGTGGTTGAAAAAGCAGTGCTCTCTCATCTCTCTTTGGCAAATGGCATTTGATAATAACCTCATACCATGTCTAGGGAAGTGAAGTAACAGGTTCCATGAAGACTAAAAACTGCATCTGTTAAGTTGGGCATTGGAAATTGGTCTGGTATGATCACTTCATTCAATTTTTGATAGTCAACACACATTCTAATTGAACCATCCTTCTTCTGGATAGGGACAACAGGCGAACTCCATGGGGAAATGCTAGGTTCTACGATATCAAGCAACAGTAATTCCTGGCACTGGGCTTCCACTGCTTCTGCAACTGGTTCTGGGAATCTATGGGGTCATTGTCCAGTTCTTCTTCATAGACTATTGATCTTATAGTCCCTATCCGTTCACCCACCTTGATTTTCTGTGCTTCTGGGGTCAGCTTCATTACCAATACTTCTGTCATCCCAGCCAATCCATCCACTAACCCAGGGTGACCATACACTTTCTCCTGGAGTTGGGGGTCTCCATCATCATCCTCAAAACAGTACTCCAGTTTTCTCTCACCTTCGATTACATCCAAGCAAGCAAACTGTACAGGAATTCGGTGAGATCTGCAAGTACTTAATTTCACATCTGCTGATGCATAACAGGAAATATTCCGGATCACCCTTATACCTGGTGCATTCTCACACTTCAAGTAAATTTCCTCCATATGCCCATCTTTATAAGCTCACGTTATCCTCTTCCTTTTCACATTAACTCGGAGACTGTTTTTAACAAGAAAATTCATTCCCAATACAACTGGGAACTTCAACCTTTTGACCACTGCAAATAGAACAGGTGCCATCTCCACTCCATGAATTGATAACCCCAGCGTAATCACCCCCAGTAGTTTAACATGGTTGTTCACTCCAATCCCTCGAATCTTCAGGTTACAGCTCTGCATCTCTGGAGTTAACTCCAGTTCCTCTACCACTGAATGATCCAGGATTCCAACTGTAGCTCCAGAATCAAGTATTGCCAAGTAGTTCTCCGAATGTTCAATCCATATATCCACCTTCAGTAAAGGTTGAGGTGCTAACTGTCCAGACATCTCATCCAACCCATCAGTGTCAAAGATATTACTATTTACCAAATACGTTTCAGGAGCATCAGCTTCGGGTTCATTGTTCTGGTCAGGGGGTTGCTCCCTATCAGGCTCTTCAGGAATATTTAGTCCCATCCAGACCAAATGGACCTGGACACCCTAGGTTATTACTAGCAGGTTCACAACTAACTGGGGACCTATCAGGGCAATCAGTACCTGGATTCACAATCAATGATTCATTCCTACCACCAGAAACTGGGACTAGCTGTGTTGCCTCATATCCCTGGGGGACAAAAGGAATTGCACTTGCATTCATTCTCACAGGCAAAACTGGGTTAACACACACTGGATCTCCCCCCATCTGTACTTCCCCCATAAATTCTTGTTCTGGTATTGGGCCACTAGTTAGGGATAATATTTGTCTTGCTAGGAGCTCTGGGGGTTCCCCTCTGGCCTCAGAACTCACTGGTTTAAAGGCCTCAGTTCTGATTTAGCTCATTCCTTCGTGGGCTGGTCTGGTTAGGCCCAAGAAATGGTTCCCTTGAGATGGTAGGACTCGGTGCTCTTGAACTGGGCCTTCTTTGCTGGCATGATCACTGGTTATGACCATATCCATTAAGGGGGTAAGGGCATTGTAGCACCCAATGATTCCGTTCACCACACGGCAAACACACTTCTAAATGCCGATGACAAGCCCATTCCAGGTGACCTCAACCTCTGCAGTAATTACAGCTCACCCAGGGATGATCAGATGGTGGTGGTGGAGGGGTGGGTAGATGGCTGGCTGGCCCTGAACCCTGCTGCAGGGCCCACAACTGAGGGTGAGACTGGTGATTTTGTTGGTTCGGGTTCCTTCGGGGCTGACCTTGATCACTAAATGACCTTGTATTCTGGACACCTGGTGGTGGTTGGGGTACCAAAGGAGACATTCCTATGTTCCAGGCCTCCTACAGGCTGGGTAGAGGTCTAGATAAGCTTAAAGATTTCACTGGAGGTTCCATCTCACTAGCTGCTAATTCTCTCACTGCTGGCCAGTTCAACTGGGTCCCAGCTCCATGTGCCAGTCATGCCGTGGCCAGGGCAACTCTAACCTTCTCGGAAAATGCATCAGGAACGGTGTTAAGAAATTTTGAAATCAGTTCTTGGCAATTATCCACTTCTCCTGGTATTGCAGTCATCCTCACAGTTTCTAACCTGGTTGCAAACTGGTATAAGGTCTCACTGGGTCATAATTGAGCATTAGTAAATGCCTCTCGCTTGTCTCTCATCATGGTAGAATGGAGTTCTCTGTAGTAAATCTGCAGTCTTTTCCTGAAAACTTCATATGGCATCCCTGGTTGGTCAGTTAAATCAAAGCCCCCTCTCATCTGTCCCATAAGACACACTCGCAATGCTGCTTTCCAGTAGTTGTGTCCTCCTGCCACTGTATTCCCAACATAATCCTCAAACTCCTTCCTAAATTCTATGAATGTTCTCCCATCTGATATATCAAATGGCAATGGTCGAGGAAAGTGGTGCCCATCTAGTTTCTCTAGGACGTTAGCAAGGCATTCCAGGAAATTCTCTGTTGGCAGTGGTTGTGGCCCCTTTCTTGCGGGTAAACATCACTGGTTCATCCTTGCCATTTGGCTCTCCAAACTCTTGTTGAAACTTCATAGGAGGTCTGGTTGACTGTTGGTCGGGGCTTCCTTTCTGAGGCCCGAGAGGTAGGGGTTGATTTGGCCCATATTTGGGCTCCTGGTAGTCTGTTCAGGTCTTCAGCTTCTGTCCCAGATGAATCACACTCCTGTGCATGACTCCAGATTCCTGGGATCTTGGGAGCATTGCTCCAGTAAACTTGACCATGAGAAAAAGTAAATTTGGGTTTGGGTTTTGTTCATCCGCTAGACGTTATGCAATTTTTTTGCGTATACGTTCTTGTACAAACCAATTTTTTTAAATTACAAATTTAGTTATTTTAAGTTTAGTTGGTAATTCCATATTTAACAATTATTTTTATTTTTTGTTAAGCTTCAATGTTTTGATAATTAAAATTTTATTAAAATATATTTTTTTATAAAATTATCAGGATTGGACTATGTTCCATTGATCTTGGCCAGGTTTGATAAATTGGCCAGATAATTACATACTTGTGCGGTTTTAAGTAATCCACCATGACTCTAGAATTGAAAAGTTTAGTTAAGTTTAAACTTACTTTTACTTACCTACTTTTACTTACTTTCATTGTACTATATTTACTTACTTTTACTCACTTTTACCATACTATATTTACTAACTTTTACTTATTTTGTATTTTTTCAGGTAGTCAATAATCAATAATGGATCCTAATATTGATGAAGTTGGAGAGAAAAGTGAGGGTGTTAAAAGGGGTTACTTTTGTGGTCAATGCAAGAACAAATATTCAAAGAAGCAAAACTGGGAGGAACATTTTAATTCCAAAAAGAATATTTGTTACAATGCAAGAGGTCCCAGAGTTTGGGCCCATAGCTTAGATATTGCAGTAAAGAAATACCAGGATGAAGTGCAGCAAAGAGATACGGCAAAGCAGTCATTTAGTTTGTTCACAAAATGTGCTAGTGCTAGACCTCAGAAAAATGAACCAATTTCATCAACTGCTAATCTAGAAAATGAAACTTTTTCACTAGATGTTTCACAGACTGAAGAAAGTGCTTCTCCTCCACCTAAGAAACAAAAGGTAAGTGAGGAATCTGCGCATCAGACTAACAAAACTGCTTTAGAGGAATTTGAAAATTCCCAAATCCAGAAGACATTGAATGCAATTTTGTGCCTAACAAAAGAAACTCACCAAGCTGTTGTGGTTAATAACTTTAGAGAAGAGTCAAAATATGCCTTCAAGTTCAAGTGTTGCATCCAAATCTAATAAAGCAAAAAGCAACAAATTTGACATTTCCATAGCCCATTTAAGCAAGTGTAAATCAATACAAGAAATCCTGAACAATGATTTGATCAAATCTACATTCAAATTGGTGGAAAAGAAGGATCTAGGGCATGCTGATGATTCATTTTCAGTACCAAGTGATATAATGGAAAACATTGCAAAAAGTGACACTAATATGCCTGATGTAGATATAGCTGTTGATGATGATGATAATCAAGAAGATATTGATGATGCTTCTGATGATAAAATGTTTACATTATATTGCATAGCTTGCACAGACCCCAAAGCATGTGCTTCAGACAAACATTCTAACATAAAAGGTTACTTCAATGTTAAAGATTTAACCTATGTATGCAAACAAGGAGGAAATCAAGAGAGATGGTTTAGAAATCTGAAAACCCACCTGAAGAGACATTTAATTAAACTTCAGCATCATCAAAGAGCTGCTGTTTATGAAGTGATGAAAACATCTTCTCGGAACACTACTAAACGCATAGAAGACTTATGTGGCAACATCTTATACTACATAATGAAAACAAACACTGCATGGGCTCTATATCCAGTACTTCTAGCTGTATTACATAGGTCACGTTGCTACGGTGGCGGCGTAGGCCGTAGTCCCCGAGTATCTGTGTTTCCAACCACCCAGCACCTTTTACGTTTCTGGGTTCGGAACAGTCAAGAGACTGGGCAAAGATGTAATCTCCTCTGGTATCTAGGAAGGCCTCTCTGGTCAGTGGTTTATTTCCAGGTTATTCAGGTCCGATTCGCACATTAACTGTAAAGGACTTCCCCTAGTGCAGGTGTCTCAATCTGACTCTCCACTGAGTAAGCGACCCAACCGCTCAGGGTCCAAGAAAGGGCTAGAATTCAAAGGTAGACCTAATAGAAGTAAACTACTTGGGTTTTTTCTCTTTATTATATCTGAAATAAACAACTATTCAGTGTGACAGCATAAACATAACAAAAGGACTGGCAATGCACCGCACTTGACAAAACACCTGGAGCCCCAATAACCCTTAGTGAGATTTGGCAGAAAGGATAGAAACAAGTGGGAGAAAAGTACCGGAAATGACTTGCACAGAATGTTAACCCTTGTCCCAGCTTAACTACCCTCCAAACTTGACCCCCCCTTTTATGACCTGAGTTCCAATTCCTTTATTGGCTGGCTAGTTAGTAGGGTTAGGGTCACAGGCCTGATTTCAGGGCAGATCCAGTGGCCAACAGTGGTTGACACAAACTGCGTAGCTCCCACTGGATGGGACCCACAATCCAAGCCTGATGAATCCGGACCACGTGAGTTGAATCCCAAACAGGTTGCCTAGACAACACAAGATTATTAGTTACATGCATCTAGCACCATTAATCACAATAATAACAACATAACAGGCAATTAACCACAAACATTAACTGGAATCATGACTTCATAATTGATCACTGGAAAACATAATTTACTCATGAAATCAAAGCACATAAATAATAAATAACCAACATACAAAATAATAACTACAAACATTGACAATTATGGCAAACCTATCTCACATGAGTTAATCAACCTATAATCATTGCCAAACAAGCATGGGCAAAAACCTAACTCTGGAATAATATGACTGGTGACCTATAATAATGATAATTGATTCTCTAGCTAGTTACATGACAAGGTGGCAAACCTATCTATACTCAGTCAGTTTCAACAACCTATATGTATGTCTACCCTTAATAATAATAATTAACCAGGATAATGATGGTGAAATACAAATGAACTCTAGCCAAGGATTACAAAAACTCCTACCTTTTAAAGGCTTTCCACACTTCCTTGGCTTCTGACAGGAGGTCTGTATTAAGGGTCTATTCAGGTTTCATAACCTTAATCCTAATTACCATTAATGGTTTCCTAACTACTCCTGTGGGGAAAGAAAAACTTGTGAGAGGGGACCCAGATAGGACTTGAAAACTAGGGTGAAGCTTTTTTATGAAAAACTCCACAACCCCCAAAAAATGGGGAATTTGAAAATCACGGGGGGGTTGTGAGAAACTTCACAACCCCCACATTCCTTCCCCCTAAGAAACCCCCCCCCTCACAATTCTTTCCTCCTTCATGGTCCCTAACAGGATAATGCATCGCTTGACAATCTAAACCTGGGAGTATACATTATAAAAGTTATTGCATCAAAACCATGCTGACCCTCCCAGTGAGCTAACCTACACTTACATTAAAACTCATTAGTACCACAAATTATTACAGACTTATCTAATAACAATTGCTTTACTCAAACTGGCCAATTATAACAGAGGGAAAAACCATTTTCATAACTAGGTCAACTTAGCCAAATGCCCAAATCTCATTATTACAGTAATCCATTTGGTACCACTAACATTGTACATTAATTCCCAATATGTACATGGTAAATACTGGCAGTGTTTTTTTTTTTTTTTTTTTTTTTTTTGTAAGCACCACTTTTGTTTCACTTAATCTACACATTGTTCACGGGTATCACCTCCTTGCTTCTGGCACAACCTACAGTTTCTACCCAGAAATCCTCCAACCCCCTTTTTGGGTCACAACATTCACTGGGTTTTCTTGCTTGATTCACTTCACTGCCTCTATTTCCCTTGACCCTGGATCAAGAGACCAGGACCCATAAATTTGACTGTAGTGTTCTTCCCACACTATACCATGGGGGAAATCTGGCTAGTAACCCCTTTGTTCCTCCACCACTTCAGCCAGGTGTATTCACTCAAATCCTCTGGGAATTCAAGTTGGGAGGGTTTTTTTTTTTTTTTTTTTTTTAAACCAGAGTATCAGTAGGAACAGTGAAGAAGAAAAGAAGGAAACCAAATCAAGGCTAGAAGTGCCACTGTATTCCGGTCAAAGGAAATCAAATGAAAGAAAAGAATGGGCCAAATCTCATTATTACAGTTGGGAGAGTTTTTTTTTTTTTTTTTCCTTTTTTTTTTCAAACGACTGGAATGTCAATTAGCCGCAAGTCAGTAGCATGCATCATCCCATATCTTTCCCTCAAAAGTTTCTCCAGGCTGCTTACTCCCCTAGAACACTTAATTATTGACCCCTTCAGAACAAAAGGTTCACTAACTACCCCTCCCCTGGTTATACACCCAAAAATAAAGCAGAAATCAATGAATAATCCATTCTTACATCCCTTTCGAGTGCCGAGTACATTGGGTATCCTCTCACAGGAAAGAAAAACCCCAAATCTAGTTATCTTAGAGTGTATTTTATAACAGATTTACCCACAATACTTCACTTCAGTTTACTCGGTTGCCTCTGATTCTGTACTCAAGGGTCTGTGGTTGTACATTTGGTAATTCTGCAGGATTGCCACAGGAGCGTGTGAATGGCCGGTTGAGCCCTGACTGGGGTAAGTTAAGTTTCTCTGATCGTGAAGTCTTGGTCTCAGCTTGGAAATGACGATGATGGCTAGTCCAGGCACGAACCTTCTGTCTATACTCATTTAGTATCTCCTGACATGTGGTGAATCCTGACTGCACAGGGCTAAAACTAACATGGCAAGACTGAGATTGAGGGACTTGAGGTGAGCCGGGCATGGAATCAGTGAACCCAAGGAACGAATTCTCCAGAGTACTCAATGCATCATTAGCTACATCTAGCGACTGTTGTACAAGTCTCAATGATTGCTGGGCCAATTTTAATCCATCCAATGGAGCATCATCTTCCAGTGTGTCCAGATATTCATGCGAATCTGTCACATTACCCTGGACCTCAGTTTGCCCAGACTCATTTTCAGAACCAGCACCCCACAACTGATTTTCTTGAAAGGGGGGTATGGTTTGGGGACTCATGAGGCAAGACTCACTCATGGGAGTACTGTGAAAATTGATTCTAATGACCCTACCAAAATCGGAGAATTCTCATAACCAAGTGAAGGTATATCATTACCTTCTGACTCCTGCATAGTTCGAAAAACTTGCTCCCCCACTGGAAATGCCCCGGCCTGAATCTCCTCAACGGGTGTCTGAAAATCTGTCTCCCCCGAATGCTGAGTAATTGGAGGCACATCTCCACAGTTTAGCTCCACTGGCGGACACCCTTCCATTCCAGCAGTTGTCTCAGCACTAAAATTACTAGTCCCATCATACTCCCAATACTCTACCAAAGGGTCTCTCCAGGTAATACTTTGTCGCGCATTCAGGAGTGTATTCAACCGGTGATATTTCTCTGAAGAAGAGTGTTCCTCATCTGTATCCGAAGCACTGGTCCCAACACTGGAGTTCCCCATGAAAGCTACCCGGGATTCCACTTCAGGGGTACCAAAGCCCTCAAAGGAATATTCAGGGCCATCATCTAAAGTGGTGCCACCCCTATGCCAGGGAAAGGGTATGCGTGCGGCACTTGATGGTAAGTCCGGGATCCAGGTCTCAGGCATCTCAGGTACTTTCTGCAATTCCTGTTCCCTCCTATGCTTCTGTAGATATTTTGGGGGTTCATGCCAGGCCTTCAAATGGGTATGATGAGCTTTTATAACTCGGGGGGTGCCCTCAACAGTTGATGTGGTCAATTCATAGGATACTCCATTACTGTGTACTTGACTAACCTTGTAAGGCCCAGTATACTTGGGGGAGAACTTCCGTGAGGTGCTCCGGTCACTGGTAATGATCTTCTTGACTACTTTCTGGCCAACCTGGAAGGGTGCAAACCGTGGATGGCCCTCCTTCCATATTCTCGCAATTGAGGGGGAACAACTACAGTAGCAATATTCTGGTGACGTTGTTCCAAGAGACAGTCCGCAGGGGTGGTCTTTATTTCAGCATGGAAGGTATTGTTATAGGTAATCACAGCTGTTACCAGATTTGTATCCCATCCACTCCTGTTTGTCCCAAGCTCCTCAAGAACTCTCCAATTGTTCTATTTACACGTTCAACAGCACCATTGCTAGCAGGCTTAAGTGGACTAGTATAAACATGCATAATCCCATAGCGATCAAGGAACTCTTGGAACTCCTCCGAACGGAATTCAGGTCCATTGTCTGTCAGGAGCCTCCGAGGAATTCTTAACAAGTTGGGGAATATATCATGCTCCATCAACTGGATAATGGTAGATGACCTTTTTGTTCTTAATGGGCGAGCCACAACCCACTTGCTAAAATGGTCAACCATCACCAGACAACCAAGGTACCCTAGCTGGGTGCGTGGGAAAACCACAATATCAGCAGCCACTAATTCAAAAGGATGTTCAGTTTTTATCTTCAAGGTTGGTGGGATGATAGGCTGACTAGCTACTTTATACAACTGACAGGTTTCACAGGTAATACAGATGTCACTAGCTACTTTATACAAATCCGGGTGCCACACAAACAGTCGCAACGCTTCCACCAACTTATTACGCCCAATATGTGCCATTTCCATGTGGAAACTGAGGGCCATATCCACGAGCAATGTGGAAGGTACTACACAGCTAATATACCCAGTCCTACTTTGATGTACTATCACCCCACTCCTTAACTGTAATTCCCGCCAGTTCCGCTTAAACGGCCTCAAGGCAGGTTTTCCCTCTGGTAGGGGCTTTGACTGGGCCAATAGCCCATGCACCTGTCGCAACAATCGGTTCCGTTTTTGCATTAGAATCACTGATTCTGAGTCAAGCAACTCTCGGTTCACTATCCACTTCTTGCCTTCCTCAAATACTGAACCCAACTCTGGCTCCTCTGCTTCGATGTCTGGTACCTCTTCCTCCATACATGTTGCCTCCTCTAGCGCCTCCACTCCAAAACATTCCACTAACTCTGGGTCTCCATATGACCATGCAGCTACATCAAACTTCATTTCAATGTCAGCCATAATTAGATAGTTTGAACCTAACAAGAAACAGTACGGGAGACTATTCTCTGGGGCTACTGCAAAAGGTAGTTGGATCTTTTCATCTCTACCCTGAATAGTCAATTTTACTAGTCCTTGACAGGGTACCAATTTCACACCAATCCCAGTCAAGATTATCTGGCAAGGCTGTACTGATACTTCTTCCTCTTCTCTCGCTTTTAAACTCTTGACCACTGACTCGGATACTAAGCTAATCTCTGCTCCTGAATCCAACATAGCACAGTAATTGACTGCACCCAACTGTACCCAAGTCCAAGCAACGGGTCCTCCCTGGTGTCCACAAGTGACCCTTTCACCCCTGGCTTCCCGATCTGGATTCTGCAGTAACAAATTCCCTTCACACTGCTCGATATCACTTTTTCCCGCTACCTCCTGGCCAGTTTCCTGCTCCATAGTGTCCACCTGTTCCACCGTCAACTCTGCTGGCTCAGCAAACCACTTGTGTGCTATCAGTGGATTGTAATGTACTCCAGATATACACTGCAAATGGACCCTTCTTTCTGGGGTATCAGGGACAGTCACATCCATAACGTACACAACTGGCTTTACACCATAGTGAACCCAAACCCTCAAGGAATAACAATGGCTTGCGGCTAACAGTACTTCTGGAGTTACCAACACTCCAGGTTGTCTCATCATCTTCAGGTCTTTTATGCGGCGGGCATTATTTGACAAGCGATACCTCTTGGGAAAGGTGATCAATTCATCCATCAGCTCTCTCCGTAATTCCAATGGGTGTTGTGGAGGATTCCAAGGTGGCCCATGCTCGTAATGATGATCCTGCAACACTTGTACTAGGCTAATAAACAACGAATCACCACCTCCATCAACTTTCATGAGTACTCGCAGTCCAGGTGGTAAGCGATTAGTGAGGGGTTCTGTCATCTCCGGTTGGTCACTCCCAGCAGGTGGTATTCGTGACAATGCATCTGCAGCTCCATTCTCAGTCCCAGGGCGATACCGAATTTCAAACTCAAAGTCAGCGAGATCTTCATAAGTTCGGGCCAATCTACTATCAACAATCTTCATGTTGCTCAGGTATTCTAATGGTTGATGGTCTGTATACAGTACAAAAGGCACACCATATAGAAATGGGCGAAATGTCTTCACACCCCATCTTAGGGCTGCCAACTCCCGTTCTATAACTGAGTACATTCTCTGGGCCTTGGAAAAGGTCATTGATGCATAAGCAATCACCTTAAAATCACCATTCTGTTGTTGTCCCAAACAAGCACCAGCGCCAACCCCGGAAGCATCCACATACAGTTCCAATTTTTCAGCTTCAGGTCTGTAATCTGGATAGGACAGTTGCACTTCCTTAACCAAGGCCTCTTTCACTGTTGTAAAAGCCTTGTCCATCTCCAGTGTCCATTTCAATTTTTCTCTTGATCTACCGCCAGTTAAATGAGACAAAGAACTGGTTATCACTGAACAATCTGGTACAAACTTTCTCTGGAAATTCACTAAACCCAGAAATTCCCTCATCTGTCGAACAGTTTCTGGTTTTGGGAACTCGTGCACTTTCTGCATATATTCAGGGGATTTCCGCAAACCTTCTCTCCCAACCAAGTGTCCCAAAAATGCAACCTCAGGTTGGAACCATTGACATTTCACAGGTTTGACCTTTATGCCAGACTTCTCCAGAGTATACAGGACTTTATCTACCAGTTGAAGATGTTCTTCGAACGACTCGCCCATTATTAGGATATCATCAATGTAGATGATAACTCTACTTCTTGGAAAACCCTGTAACACTTCTTGTACCATCCGTTGGAAACTAGCAGGAGCATTCTTTAATCCAAAACTCAGTCGCTTAAACTGCCAATGCCCTCTGGTGGTTGAAAAAGCAGTGCTCTCTTGGCTCTCTTCGGCAATTGGCATTTGATAATAACCTCGGACCATGTCCAGGGAAGTGAAGTAACAGGTTCCATGAAGACTAAAAACTGCATCCGTTAAGTTGGGCATTGGAAATCGGTCTGGTATGGTCACTTCATTCAATTTTCGATAGTCCACACACATTCTAATTGAGCCATCCTTCTTCCGTATAGGGACAACAGGTGAACTCCATGGGGAAATGCTAGGTTCTATGATATCAAGCAACAGTAATTCCTGGCACTGGGCTTCCACCGCTTCTGCGACTGGTTCTGGGAATCTACGGGGTCGTTGTCGGATAGGGGTATCGTTATACAACTCTATCCGGTGTGGTACACAATTCACAAAACCTACATCATCATCCCCTTGACTCAACACTTTCTCCCGGCGCGCCAACATTTGTAAGACCTTCTCCCTCTCTTCGAACTTCAACTCGGGTGACATGGTTATTTCAGTCCGTAGGCGTTCTTCGGTCCAGCCTGGTTGTTCAGCTTGGGCTCCAGTCATGAACGCCTCAATTCTCTCACTTTCAGCTACTGTAAAGTCCAGTTCTTCTTCATAGACTATTGATCTTATAGTCCCTATCCGGTCACCCGCCTTGATTCTCTGGGCTTCTGGGGTCAACTTCATTACCAACACTTCTGTCATCCCAGCCAATCCATCCACTAACCCAGGGTGACCATACACTTTCCCCTGGAGTCGGGAATCTCCATCATCATCCTCAAAACAGTACTCCAGTCTTCCTTCACCTTCGATTTCATTCAAGCAAGGAAACTGTACAGGAACTCTGTGATATTTGCAGGTACTTAATTTCACATCGGCTGATGCATAACAGGAAACATTCCGGATCACCCTTCTACATGGCGCATTCTCACTCCTCAAGTAAATTTCCTCCATATGCCCATCTTTATAAGCTCGTGTTATCCTTTTCCTTTTCACATTAACTCGGAGACTGTTTTCAACAAGAAAATTCATTCCCAATACAACTGGGAACTTCAACCTTTTTACCACTGCAAACAGAACAGGCTCCATTTCCACTCCATGAATCGATAACCCCAGCGTAATCACCCCCAGTGGTTTAATATGGTTGTTCACTCCAATCCCTCGAATCCTCAAGTTACAGCTCTGCATCTCTGGAGTTAACTCCAGTTCCTCTACCACTGAGTGATCCAAGATTCCAACTGTAGCTCCGGAATCAAGTACTGCCAAGTAGTTCTCCGAATGTTCAAACCGTATATCCACCTTCAGTAAAGATTGAGGCGCTAACTGTCCAGTCATCTCCTCATCCAACCCATCAGTGTCAAAGACATTACTATTTATCAAATACGTTTCGGGAGCATCAGCTTCGGGTTCATTATTCTGGTCAGGGGGTTGCTCCCTATCAGACTCTTCAGGAATATTTACACTCTCATCCAGACCAAATGGACCTGGATACCCTAGGTTATTACTAGCAGGCTCGCAACTAACGGGGGACCTATCAGGACAATCAGTACCAGGATTTACAATCAATGATTCATTCCTCCCACCAAAAGATGGGAAAATCTCTGTTGCCTCATATCTCTGGGGGACAAAAGGAACTGCACTCGCATTCATTCTCACAGGCAAAACTGGGTTGACACACACTGGATCTCCCCCCATCTGTACTTCACCCATAAATTCTTGTTCTGGTATTGGGCCACTAGTTAGGGGCACTATTCGTCCTGCTAGGAGCTCTGGGGGTTCCCCTCTGGCCTCAGAGCTTACTGGTTTAAAGGGCGCAGTTCTTGATTCGGCTCAGTCCCTCGTGGGCTGGTCTGGTTAGGCCCAGGAACTGGTTCCCTTGAGATGGTAGGACTCGGTGCTCTTGAACTGGGCCTACTCTGCTGGCGTGATCGCTGGCTATGACCATACCCATTAGGTGGGTAAGGGCATCGTGACACCCAATGATCCCGCTCACCACACCGCAAACACACTCCTAAACGCCGACGACAATCCCGTTCCAGGTGACCTCTCCTTCCACAGTAATTACAGTTCACCCAGGGACGATCAGATGGTGGTGGTGGAGGGGTGGTTAGATGGCTGGCTGGTCCTGAACCCTGCTGCCAGGCCCGCAACTGAGGGTGAGACTGGTGATTTTGTTGGTTTGGGTTCCTTTGGGGCTGACCTTGATCACTAACTGACCTTGTATTCTGGCCACCTGGTGGTGGTTGGAGTACCAAAGGGGACATTCCTATGTTCCAGGCCTCCTGCAGGCTGGGGAGAGGTCTAGATAAGGCTAAAGATTTCCCTGAAGGTTCCCTCTCACTAGCTGCCAATTCTCTCACTGCTGGCCAATTCAACTGGGTCCCAGCTCCACGCGTCAATCGTGCCGTGGCCAGGGCAACTTCAATCTTCACGGAAAATGCATCTGGAACAGTGCTAAGAAATTTTGAAATCAGTTCTCGGCAATTATCCACTTCTACTTCGGGCATTGCAGCCATCCACACAGTTTCTAACCTGGTTGCATACTGGTATAAGGTCTCACTGGGTCGTAATTGAGCATTAGTAAATGCCTCTCGCTTGTCTCTTGTCACGGTAGAATGGAGTTCTCTGTAGTAAGTCTGCAGTCTCTTCCTGACAACTCCGTATGGCATCCCTGGTCGGTCAATTAAATCAAAACCCCCTCTCATCTTTCCCATAAGACACTCTCGCAATGCCGCTTTCCAGTAGTTGTGTCCTCCTGCTACTGTATTGTCAGCATAATCCTCAAACTCCTTCCTAAATTCTTCGAATGTTCTCCCATCTGATATATCAAATGGCAATGGTTGAGGAAAGCGGCGCCCATCTAGTTTCTCTAGAGCTTTAGCAAGGCGTTCCAGGAGCTGCTCTGTTGCCAATGTTGGCAGTGGTTGGCTGGGTGGGTGGGGCCCCTTTCTTGCGGTAAATGTCCCTGGTTCATCCTCCCCATTTGTCTCCCCAAGCTCTCGGTGAAACTTCATAGGAGGTCTCCGGTTGACTGTTGGTCTGGGCTGGCTTTCTGAAGCCTGAAAGGTAGGGGGTGATTTGGCCCACCTTTGGGCTCCTGGTAGTCGGTTCAGGTCTTCGGCTTCTGTCCCAAATGAATCACTCTCCTGGGAGGGACCCATCATTCTCTCTTCTCCCCAGTTCATAGCAGGGCCATTGGCTCCATCGTCTATTCGAAACCTGGGCTGTTCAGGGCTGCTCACTTGTTCTAACCAGGTGGCTACTGTCAATGCCACTCTTCTGAGAGCATACACATCCTGGTCAGAAGTTGTACCCGCAGTAGTAGACCGGTAATTCACGAGTTGATCCTCAATATCTCTCAGTGGGGATTGGGTGGCGGATGCCACTACCCCCTCACCAAGCTGTCCACTAACTTCCTCAGCAACCTCAATACTCTGGGTCATCTCTGGGTTCGACATTCTCCCCTGTTCCCCTTTTTAAACTTTACTATCTTCAACCAATCTCTCAACTAATCCCGCTGGGGATGCCAAAAAGTATGCTACGGTGGCGGCGTAGGCCGTAGTCCCCGAGTATCTGTGTTTCCAACCACCCAGCACCTTTTACGTTTCTGGGTTCGGAACAGTCAAGAGACTGGGCAAAGATGTAATCTCCTCTGGTATCTAGGAAGGCCTCTCTGGTCAGTGGTTTATTTCCAGGTTATTCAGGTCCGACTCGCACATTAACTGTAAAGGACTTCCCCTAGTGCAGGTGTCTCAATCTGACTCTCCACTGAGTAAGAGACCCAACCGCTCAGGGTCCAAGAAAGGGCTAGAATTCAAAGGTAGACCTAATAGAAGTAAACTACTTGGGTTTTTCTCTTTATTATATCTGAAATAAACAACTATTCAGTGTGACAGCATAAACATAACAAAAGGACTGGCAATGCACCGCACTTGACAAAACACCTGGAGCCCCAATAACCCTTAGTGAGATTTGGCAGAAAGGATAGAAACAAGTGGGAGAAAAGTACCGGAAATGACTTGCACAGAATGTTAACCCTTGTCCCAGCTTAACTACCCTCCAAACTTGACCCCCCCTTTTATGACCTGAGTTCCAATTCCTTTATTGGCTGGCTAGTTAGTAGGGTTAGGGTCACAGGCCTGATTTCAGGGCAGATCCAGTGGCCAACAGTGGTTGACACAAACTGCGTAGCTCCCACTGGATGGGACCCACAATCCAAGCCTGATGAATCCGGACCACGTGAGTTGAATCCCAAACAGGTTGCCTAGACAACACAAGATTATTAGTTACATGCATCTAGCACCATTAATCACAATAATAACAACATAACAGGCAATTAACCACAAACATTAACTGGAATCATGACTTCATAATTGATCACTGGAAAACATAATTTACTCATGAAATCAAAGCACATAAATAATAAATAACCAACATACAAAATAATAACTACAAACATTGACAATTATGGCAAACCTATCTCACATGAGTTAATCAACCTATAATCATTGCCAAACAAGCATGGGCAAAAACCTAACTCTGGAATAATATGACTGGTGACCTATAATAATGATAATTGGTTCTCTAGCTAGTTACATGACAAGGTGGCAAACCTATCTATACTCAGTCAGTTTCAACAACCTATATGTATGTCTACCCTTAATAATAATAATTAACCATGATAATGATGGTGAAATACAAATGAACTCTAGCCAAGGATTACAAAAACTCCTACCTTTTAAAGGCTTTCCACACTTCCTTGGCTTCTGACAGGAGGTCTGTATTAAGGGTCTATTCAGGTTTCATAACCTTAATCCTAATTACCATTAATGGTTTCCTAACTACTCCTGTGGGGAAAGAAAAACTTGTGAGAGGGGACCCAGATAGGACTTGAAAACTAGGGTGAAGCTTTTTTATGAAAAACTCCACAACCCCCAAAAAATGGGGAATTTGAAAATCACGGGGGGGTTGTGAGAAACTTCACAACCCCCACAACGTTGTGAGGTTGGAAATTTGAATCATAGCACACATGCGTGCGAGACAATTTGTGAGCTATTAGATAATCAACTTAAAGAACAAACTGTAAAGTGGTTCTTACAACAAACTTCAGTAACAATAACAGCTGACATTGGAACAATTTTGGGATTAAGCATGCTAGTTGTATTAGTTATGAGTGAAGAAGATAAGACTGTAAAACTTGCTGGGATAAATTTAGTACGCAGCAAATCAGGAATTTATTTGGCCTATGAAATTTTTGATGTGTTGAAGTCTCCTAATCACTTGAAACTATCTGAAGAAGCAATTAAATCCAAGGTATCTGGAATGGTTGGAGATGGGGCTTTTTGTAAGGACAACGAGCCATTTAAAAACGAAATGAAAAAGTTGTTTGGAGAAAATTTCAAATTTCGATGGGACTTAATGCATCTTGTGAACAGAGCCCACGTTGATGCATTGAAGAAAATTTGTAAACTAAGTGAGCTTTTAGACTTTATTCAGAATCACACTTCAAATCTGAGATCAGACCTTGACTATACCAATATGGTTCTTGACAATATCATTGGTTTTAAGAGACCAAAACTCAAATCTGATACTCGCATGGTTAATTACGAATTTGATCAATTTGACAGATTTATGGAAAATTGTGTTTTTTGATCATCCACAAGAGAAAGAAATTAGTGCCAAGTTCTATGTATTGATTTCCTATGTAACAAAGATTATGTTGCAAGTAGCTCAAAAAACCACAGTTAGTGCAGAATTTGTAGAAAATATATTTTATAAAGGAGGAGGGAAAACTGTTATGTTAAGAGTGATGGAAACAATTTCCAAATTAGCTAATGGAGGAAATGCAAATGATGTAGTTTCTGAATTTAAGCACGATACCACAGGGCAGCAAAAGGAACTAACAGCTGAGGATTACATCCTAAATGAAGTTTACAAATACATCAAGAAACGTTCTGATTACTACCAGGTTGCTGAAGTTGCTAGACCATCCAGAACCAGATCTGAAAGTAGTTTTACAAAAGACTCAGTGATAAATTGGCTGACAGATATATAGAACAGCTGTGGAAAGGAATCACAGAGATATTAAAGCATTTTGATAAAGATGGATCAACTGCCTGGAGTGAAGCACGAGCTGAAGGGACATTCTCCATTCTTGGTTACATTGTTGAACACAAAGGATCCATTAAGCCATCTCATTTGACTAAGCTGTGCAGAATTGTGAAGGAGGGTCCAGCTCCAGGCACTAGATCTGCTGTAATGATCACACAGAAAGCCATTGATCAGTGGCCAAGCATACATGGCGGTAAATTCACAACAAATGCCTACATGCAAGGTCTAACATCTCCACTGTTGCTGCTGCAATGAATAAATAAACTTAAGGTGAGTTATAAACTGTACATTATTGTATTATTATGTTTAGCTAAAACAATTTGTAATTGGTATGTCGTCAATTCAAGAGTTTACTATCATTAACCTATCTAGTGGTGTAAGGAAAAAAAAAGTAAATTCAGAGCTGTGCTCCAGTAAATTTTTAAATCTGGAGTCATGCTCCTGTGAGGGACCCATCATTCTCTCTTCTCCCCACTTCATAGCAGGGTAATTGGTTCCACTTTCTGTCAAAACCTGGGCTGTTCAGGGTTGCTCACTTGTTCTAACCAGGTGGCTACTGTCAATGCCAATCTTCTGAGAGCATATACAATTTAGGGTGCATCAAAAATGGCAATTTTCAAAAATTGATTTGGCCCTACGTTATTATGGTTACATTCCCTAAAAAAAATTCACATGCAAAATTTTAGGTCAATTGATTAATATCTACTGGGTCCACCTAGCTCCTAAACTTTTACAAAAATGACAATTTTTGGGATAAATTGCCTTAAATTATTTTTTTCACATATACCTTTATTTTATTGAATTGAATGATCCTTAAGGTACTATAGGCCTAGCATGTTTAGTTTGCTTGTGTTTAAGCCATAGCTACTATTAATAAACATCATTTGCCATCATGAAATACCTATAGCTATTTTTTCTTATTTTCAGGTATGTAGACTACTTTAATATTAATCTATGTTTCTATTACAGGTCAATTTTTGATATATGTTGGTGATAATAGTTGATATATGATATAATGGATAATAGTGGTAAAGCCAGTGAAGCCACTTCTAGTGGTAAAACTTGTTCAAGTGGTGCAGATAAAGTTGATGTAAAAACATGAAAAAACCCCTGTATATTTGGATTAGGTCCTGGCATCACAAATAATGATGCAAAGATTGTAGGATGTCATTTGCCAACAAGTGAACAAGTTCTTAGATGTTTCCTATTTCACCAGCAACAGGGTCTAAAAGAGAGAAGAACTAAGCGAGATATAGCTAAAATTGTTTTAACAGAAATTCAACCATTCTACAATAAAGCCAACATACCAATGATTACTGAGAAAAAAGCATGTGAGAAAATAATTTTGTTGTCAGAAAAGAATGCGAAACTGAGAGAAATTCCATTGAAAAGAAGAGAGCTATAAAGTGCAAAGACAAGACTAGAAGATATGGAAATGCAACTTAAAATGACTTTTCCACTGTGGATTAAAAATGCCGAAAAAATTATGAGTAATCCAGAAGATATACAATTTCTTCAATCTATGCAAGGGGATAGAATTGCTTCTTTTGGAGCTCATGATCAAACTTTAGCATCCAAAATGAAGCGCATTAATTTTCAAAAATGTGAAGAAAATGCGAGAAAAGAAAAGGAATTGAGACACACTGAAGCTTCTTGCAGTTATGTTGAATTAGAAAGCAGTAGCACAAGCGATACAACTACCATTGAGAGTGAGTCAGAAGCTAATGATGGAGCTGAAAAAGATGGAAAATCCACACAGTCAACAGTCTGTTTAGGTACTCAAGCTATCATTCCTCATGACATTCTGAAAAGACCGAAACTTGTTTCTTTGGCATCAAGAATGAAAATGACTCCGGCACAACAGGCTGCATTCACAAAAGCTTTTGTTGAAGAATGTGGTGGTAACACTAAGGCAGTGGCAACTTCATATGCTACAGCTGATAGAGCAAGACGCGAAGTAGCCCAAAAAATTTCAAGTTCCATTAAAAAATCCTGGAATCCTCCTAAATTGGCCTCTCTTCATTGGGATTCGAAAATAATTTCTACTCTGCAGGATAAATATGTTACAGAAGAATGATTAGCCGTATCAGTTGGAAATTCAATGGATCTCAAACTACTTGGTATTCCATCATATCATCCTTGGTGGCAGTGGCCAATCTGGGAAAAACTTGACTGAAGAAGTTATGAAGCTACTGAAATTGTGGAACTGCTCTGATTCAATAGTGAACTTGGTTTTCGACACTACAGCAACCAACACGGGACATGTGAGCGCTGCATGCATAACTATCCAACAAGAGATTGGACAGCCTTTATTATGGTCTGCATGCAGGCATCATGTTGGTGAAGTTATTATGAGTCATGTGTTTCAGGATATGAAAGTAGAAACTTCGAGTGGACCAGAAATTAATGTCTTTAACAGATTTCGAGAAAAGTTTCAGTGGATTTCCAACGATGAAAAATTGAAAAAAAATTGACTTCAATCAGTACTCCAAAGCTGTCTAGGAGATTCTTCAGGAATGGACTGATTATGCAATTCAAATAAGTACTGTAATATAGAAAAGCAACATACACGATATGACTACAAACAATTTTCTGACTTAGTTGTGTTATACTTAAATGCAGGACCTAGTGATAAGGATATAACCCTTCAGCGACCTGGTGCTATACATAGAGCCAGATGGATGAGTAAAGCAATATATGCTCTAAAAATTGCATTACTAGAAGATAATATCTCGAAACTACCTTCAGTAACAATCACAAACAAGCAACAAATTCTGAAACTTCATTTCACTGATTTACTACCCATGGTGGATGACCTGCTCTTCAGTTTTTGATGCACCATGGTACGATTTGCAGCTTTACAAAAAGCTTCTTAGATACGAGGAAGTAAACAAGCAAATAGCAAAAAGTGCTCTAACATCTTTGAAACATCATCTCTGGTATCTTTCATCAGAGATGATTCCTCTTGTATTATTCAGCGATTTGGTTCCAAAAAATGAACTTCGTGCTATAACAAACCATCTACTTTCCTATAAACCACACAAGATTGAGACAGTGGTTCCAGAAGGTAGACATGGATCTAGTTTTGGAAAGCCTAATTTCCCTACCAATCTACGATTGGAAACCACACTAGCTGACTTGGTTGACAAAAACTCATGGTTCATATTCTCTTCACTACAGTTAGACTATGATTTTTTAATGGTTGAGATTGTTGAATGGAAAACAACAGCATCATTTATATCTTCCAAAGAAAAACTTTTGGCTATAAATGTCATAAATGATGGCTCTGAGAGGGCAGTAAAACTATGCAGTAACTTTTATGAGGCTGCAAGGACTGAAGAACATCTTCAAAATGTTCTCCAAGTTGTAGAAGCTGACAGAAAAGCCACTCCTAATCTGAGAAAGAGACAAGCTTCTTTATCATCTGTTCTAGAAGAAAAAAGGACAAAGAAGAAGAATTAAGATATCAATAAGCAATAAATCAATTTTTACAAGTATTTTATCATGAAATACCATTTTTAATAGGTGGAGGTGGTCGGTGGGATGCTTGGCAAGTTGGGTCCTCGTCCCGCATCCTGGTAACTCACTTCATGATTCTCAGAATAATACAAAAGAAAGTCTAAAAAGACAGATAATTTCATGAATTGAGGCTAAAACTTGCCTAAAACTAACTATATTTACAATTTTTTTTTCAAACAAAATCTACAACGCTTACACACAAGATTTTCTAGTAAAACCATAAAATTCCACAATTGTCAAATTTTCATCTTCGAGGTGGACCAACTAAATATTGTCAGAACAGCTTGAAACGTGGACACTGAAGGTTTGTTGGGGATTGTAACCATAATATCATAGGGCCGAATCAATATCCGAAGTTTGAAATTTCACCCCTTATAGGCTGATGCACCCTAAATTATACATCCTAGTCAGAGGTTGTCCCAGCAGTGGTAGGCTGGTAATGTAAAAGTTGATCCTCAATGTGTCTCAGTGGGGATTGGGTGGCTGATGACACTGCTCCCTCACCAAGCTGTCCACTAACTTCTTCAGCAACATCCATACTCTGGGTCATCTCTGGATTAGACATTCTCCCCTGTTCCCCTTTTAAACTTGACTATCTCCAACCAATCTCTCAACTTATCCTGTTGGGGATGCCAAAAAGTATGCTGTGGTGGCTGTGTAGGCCGTAGTCCCCAAGTATCTATATTGTCGAACCACCCAGCACCTTTTCACGTTTCTGGGTTTATGATAGTCTAGAGACTGGGCAAAGATGTAATCTCCTCAGGTATCTAGGAATGCATCTTTTGTCAATGGTTTATTTCCAGGAGATTATTCAGGTCCGACTCGCATGTTAACTGTAAAGGACTTCCCCCAATTCAGGTGTCTAAATCTGACTCTCCAGTGAGTAGGTGAACCAACCACTCAGAGTCCAAGAAAGGGCTGGAATTCAAAGGTAGACTGAATAGAAGTAAACTACTCTGTTTGTTTTTCTCTTTATTATATCTGAAATAAACAACTATTCAGTGTGAAAGTATAAACATAACAAAAGACTGGCAATGAATCACAATTAACAAACCTCTGGAAAACCAGTAACACTTAGTGAGATTTAGCAGAAAGGATAGAAAGCAAGTGGTAGACAAGTACCAGAAATGACTTGCACAGAATGTTAACCCTTGTACCCGCCTAGCTACCCTCCAAACTTGACCCCCCCCCCCCCTTATGACCTGAGTTTCAATTTCTTTATACACTGGCTAGTTAGCAGGGTTAGGGTCACTGGCCTGACTCCAGGGCAGATCCTAGTGGCCAACAGTGGTTGACACAACCTCAATGAACTGCATACCTCCCACTGGATTTGATCCACAAACATTAACTGGAATCACATGACTTCATAATTGATCACTGGAGAACATAATTTACTCATGAAATCAAAGCACATAAATAATAAATAACCAACATAAAAAATAACTACAAACATTGACAAATATGGCAAACCTATCTCGCATGAGTTATATAATCAACCTATAACACTAGGCAACAAATTTCAACTTTTTTTTTGTTATAGACACGTGAACTACTGATTCCTACTAAAGGGCTGATGCTGATTTCAGATCTGATATCAAAATTTCTCTATCACGTCCAGATTTTGTGTAACTGAAAACCCCTATTTTTCATTTTTTTTCTCACCCGCTTCTATTACGAAAGCCGTCTAAGCTACTTTTCCGTGCCACGTTTTATGTTAAGCATACTTAAATAATTAGTGAACAGGGATGTCTTTCCTCCTTTATTCTGGCTTAAGACAGACAGCGGAATTCCGCTGGCGGAGTTACCACCCCTGCGCCCAACCATCCACCCAAAGCGCGTTAGTATTTTGTTGTTACTACTGAAAGGCAAATTCCTGTTCTTAAGTGAAACTTTGGTGTGTCCTCTTCCTTTGTCGCTTGTAGGATGACGAGCTCTCCTTCTGCAGGAACAACTAATCTCCCATCATATTTGGGTTGAAATTACCTTGGTATCTGTTTTCCATAACTGAGATCTGTTGGTGGAAGCGCTCACCATGCTCGTCACTTACAGCCCCAAGGTTGGCCGGGAAGAAGTCAAGATGAGAATGTAAAAAATGAATTTTCAAAGACATTCTGCATCCCATTATTTCATAAGATTTAAGCATGTTTCTACGAGTTTACGGTGGTTTTCAGCTTTGTGGTTTCCAAGAAAATTTTTGACAACTTCAACGAAAGATGTTCATGCTCCTAGTTCATTCTCATTTAGGTTAGATGGAAACGATGAGTCGTGGATGACACTGCGGATCTGTGGTCCAGTGAAAACTCCAGCTTCTAGCTTAGCATCTGTCAATATTCCTTTGAATTTATCCTTTAAATATTGGAAACCACTACCTTGATGATCCATACCCTTCACGAAATTTTTCATAAGGCCAAGTTTAATGTGAAGTGGTGGAAGATGTACTTTCTGAGGGTCAATAAGTGCTGGGTGTTTCACATTGTATTTACCAACAACATGTTCAGTTCTAGATGGCCAATCATGTTTTTTGTAGTGGTTCTTGTCATCTCTGCTGTTCCATAGACACAAAAAGCACATATGCTTTGTGTAGCCCAACTGTAACCCAAGAAGTAATGATACAACTTTAAGGTCGCCACAAATATTCCATGTGTGGTCCTTATATTTGATGAGTCTTAGCAGCAGTTTCATCGATTCATAAGTCTCATTAAGGCCAGTGGCATGTGCTACAGGTATTGAAGGTTTTTCATTGCCGTTGTGCAGTAATACAGCTTTAAGGCTAGCTTTACTAGAGTCAATGAACAGTCTCCATTCTTTTGGATCATAGCGACAGCCAATCCCTTGCATCAGACCACTGATATCGTGGCAGAAACAAACGTTTTCTTCCTGTAAGTAAAATGATGAAAACTGCAAATGGCGATGGCGGAAATGGGAAACTTTGGTGTTTGGTTGGAGAAGATTAAATTCTTGAAGTCTTGAACCAAGCACTCTGCCTTTTCTTTTGGTAATTCTAAATCGCGCACTAAGTCATTTAACTCCGCTTGACTTAACAAATGTGGGGAAATATTTGCATCTGGAACATATATGCCATCTTTCCCTGTTTCTATATCACTAGCAGAATCTTCAGATGAACTGCTGTCTGTTATCGTTGCTGGTGGAACTGGTGGTGGATTTTTTCATCATGTGGTACTGGTTTCATTGCTGATTCGCAGTTTGGGTACGTGATCTTTGATTTGTTTTTCTTTGTGAAACCAGCAATCTTTGTCAAACAAAAATAACAATCATTGAAGTGATTTTTTGGCTCACGCCAAACCATGGGGACTGAGAATGGCATAGCTTTCTTTTACCATTCATCCAAGCTATTAACATTGCATTGCACTGTGCCAGCAAATATGTGGTGCCCAGTCCCTCTGTTGGTCTCCTAACTTACAGTCAAAATAACACTTGTAGGCAAGTTTAATCTTTGTTATGTTTCTACGTTGTGGCTTAGGTGTATATTGTCCACAGACAAAGCAGAAGTTGTCTGGGTGATTTACACAAGCACGTCTATTTGATGCCATTTTGAATTACCATACAATATCTGAAAAAACGTAGAAAGTAATTATTACGATGTGCAAAATAAAATGAAATACACACCGTAGTACAAAACAAATGCTATAAAAACACACAAGTCACCACAACCTGTCACTTGCTCATCAGCAGAGAGCTTCAACAACCGTTCTGCTTGACTGTCACGTAGCGACTGACCGTTGGGCCATTGCCCGTTACTATGCTCTTGACTCAGTGTTGCCAACTCGGGATAAATTTTATTTATCAAAATTGTTCGAATTTGTATATAGTTGGCAAAAAAAATTGCTTTAACCTTGAAAAGCAAGTTTCATATTACTGGCATTAAGCCGATTAAAACCAAAATCTGGACGTGGTAGAAAATTTTACTAAAAGTGATTTGCATTTTACACAAAATCTAGACGTGATAGAAAACATCTAATTATAGATTTGAAATCAGCATACCGAAATTAGCTAGGAGCACCTATTTGGTCTTCTGTAACAAAATCTTTGTTGCCTAGTGTAATCAATGCCAAACAAGCATGGGCAAAAACCTAACTCTGGAATAATGTGACTGGTGACCTATAATAATAATAATTGGTTCTCTAGCTAGTTACATGACAGGGTGGCAAACCTATCTATACTCAGTCACAGTTTCAACAACCCATATATATGTCTGCTTTTAATAATAATAATTGATGATGATGGTGAAATACAAATGACACCACCACAATAACTAGGAATGAGGATTATGAACAAGTCTTTATTCCTATTGTACACTGGCCAAGGATTACAAGCTACAGTAGAGCACTTAACATCATACCTTTTAAAGGCTTTCCAAACTCCCTTGGCTTCCAACAGGACACGTCTGTATTAATCTCAGCCTGTCTATCGGGCCTTCTGGTCAGGTTTCATAACCTTTTAATAGGCTTCCAAGCTCAAGTGGTCTGGATGTTATGCTAGGGTTTTTTTAAAGTTAACAGGCTTACTAACTAGACTCCTGTGAGGAGAGAAAAACTTGAGAAGAACCAGATAGGACTTGAAAATTAGGGTGAGGTTTTTGTGAAAAACTCCACAACCCCAAAAGGGGGATTTGAAAATCAGAGGGAGGTTGAGAGAAACTTCATAATCCTACATCTGTGTCATTAATGTAAATTATGAATAGCAATGGGCCTAACACTGAACCCTGTGGGACATTGCTACCTACATCCAACCACCCTGATTCACTACCATTAACAACGACCCTCTTTCTCCTAGCACGAAGCCATTTCTCTAACCAGTTTGCTACCTGACTGCGTATACTGTGCACTTTAACCTTCGCAATTAATCTTCTATGCGGAACTGTATCGAATGCCTTTTTAAAGGTATAATAAATAACGTCAGCCGCTCTATGCCTATTGTATTCACACACTATTTCATTATAGAATTCTAACAAATTAGTTAAAAAAGATCTATAGCATGAAAACCCATGCTGACTACTATTAATCAAATCTTGACTTTCTAAGTGATCGATGATACAATCCCTAACTACAGATCCAATAGTTTACTGACAATTGACGTTAAGCTAATGGGCCTATAATTGCTAGTTACTGTGCAGTTGCCTTTTTTAAAAATGGATGTAATGTTAGCTAATTTGAAGTCTTCAGGAATAATCCCCATTTCGAGTGACTGATTAAAAATCTTCGTTAAGGGGCCTACAATAACGTCTTTCAAATCTTTCAAATGTCTGGGATAAAAAGCATCAGGGCCTGGAGCCTTGCTAACTTTTAGCCTATCGATATAATGCTCAATCTCACCCTCGTAAACAGTTATTTCATCCAAAATAGTCTCGCTACTAAATGGAACAATATCATCCACGTCGGGGACATTATTTATGTCTTCTACAGTAAAAACTGTCACAAAAAAGTTATTGAAAATACCTGCCATTGCCTAAGAGTCAGAAGCCAAAGTGCCATTGACATCCACTAAAGGGCCTATGTTATGTTTTTTATTGGCTTATGATTATTGATGTATTCAAAAGACTCTCTTGGATTATGTTTACTATCCGCAGCTATAAGTATCTCTAAATTACGCTTAGCATTCCTAACTGATCTTTTAACCTGACAACTAAGCTCGATATATCTATTAAAGTTAGCTGCCATGCCATTGCACTTATTAAATCTATACGCTCTGTTACGCTCATTTATGAATTTGCCTATTTCCCTAGTCCACCACTTGGGCCTACCATGGTTTCTAGCATGCTTGTGCCTATGAGGAATAAACTTCCTTTCAATATTCATGAAACTTTCTTTAAACACATCCCAATGCAAATTTGTCATTACCCACTTATCCCAGTCCACTACTCTCATCTTATCCGCTAAACTATCAAAATTGGCCCTATGAAAATCAGGGACTTCTATTATGTTACTATCCTTAGTGTTTTCTATCAATAACTTAAACCTAAGAATTTGATGATCACTACATCCTAAACTCTTGCCTACTTCTAAACCTTCAACTATATTTTTTGCCATTTGTCATCACCAAATCTAAAATATTGTCACTGTGCGTTGGTTCAGTAACCCTCTGTCATAAAAAATTATCTTCCATGAACTCAATCAATCTCAAACCCTCCTCATTACCAGTAAAAGTCTCGTAATTAACATTAGGGCAGTTAAAGTCTCCGACAATTATACTATTCCGATTGTCAATAAAGTTACCAAGAAGTGAGTAAAATCTAGTATCGGTATCGAGGGGTTCAATGGGAGGTCTATAAAAAAACAACAAAATTAAAAATAATACTATGTGCCCTAACTTCAATGCATATTGCATTAATTGCTGCTGGAAAATCTATCTTAACCTTGATAGCCCTAAGGGAATTACAAATGTACAGCAAAACGCTGCCACCAATCCTATGTAACCTATCATTAGTAGAGAGTTTAAAACCTGGTATATCAAGTTCCCCCAACAAGTCCAAAATCACCGTATTTAACCACGTTTCAGTGATAGCAACTATATCGTAGTTGCTGGAATAAATTACCACCTTAAATTCATAAAATTTATTTCTAATACTACGCGTGTTACAATAAAAGATGTTTAAGTTATTTTTTACCACAGGTTGGCGTTTTAAACTATTTTTCATGTCAGGCCCGCGTTTCTTGGACCCACAACATTTAAAGAAGGCTTTGACCTATACAGCTTTCGTACATTTTTGTCAATTAACCTACCTAGCCTATTATTACCTATTTCATTAAAATGCACCCCCATCTTTTATAAGAAGGCTAGGATCACTGAATTCTGACCACAAATCTCTTCTAATTTAGTATTAAAAAATATCACTTTGGACATAATCCTAAGACCCAAACCGTGCCTAGGGGTAATACCTATCTAAAGACCTATCTGACCTCGCCTTTAGGGACCTAATTAACCCCCAATATCTCCAAAAGGTCAGGCACTCTCGTATCGGGCCTATACGAGTCATTGCCCCCTACCATCGTCACCAACATCGAGTGATGGGAGGCAACGTCAATCCTGTCCACTTTGTCACTAAACTCTGTCAACCCTGTCCCCTGGGAGACAGACCCTCCTCCTCTTAGTTGGATGCCATTCAATGAACTCTGTCTCCATATGGCGCATTAAAGAGCCCAATTAAAATAGTTTTCCCCTCATTCATGTCCCTTTCCAAATGGGTGAAAGGGTTCAAAACCTTGATAGGGGGGGGGATTCCTATCACCTAACGTACGCGGCCTAGCTCCACCCTTAACTTCTAGGAATCCCTCCCCATCTACTAATCTTGGACCAACCTTAACCCCTTCCTCAACTCTATCCAACCTTCCCGATAAGCTACCTAAACTAGAAACTAGGTTACGCACCTCACCCTTCAAATTACTAACTACTTCAATGTTAGTATTGGTTTGGCTTTCGTCAACTGTCCGTAGCTCTACCCCTGCCCTCATCAAGCATTGCAAGCCTTTCCATTACCTCACGTACACTGCGTTTTATGTCAACTATTTCCTCCCTTAAATCGCAAAAGAAACAGTGATCTCTCGGTAATTGCCATAGGACCACCATTATAATCTTTAAAATCTGAATACCACCAGTTTACTCCACACCTAACACATGAAGCTTTCTGCGACTGCATCGCGCAGTTAAAATTAGTTATAACCATCACAAGTTTAAGTTAAATTAAGCCAGCACACACTGAAAACTTCTAAATCACTAAAAATCACTAATATTCAATTACTTAACTATAACAATGTGAATGTAAACACAAGTATATAAAATTCAAAACTTGTAATGTAGGAAGATGTAATATTTCAAGTGTTTCAGAGTATGGTGAATTTCCAATTTCTGCTACTAATTTAGTACCTCTTCTTTGAATATTTTCAAGTTTGATCACATCTTTGCATAAGTAGGAGGACCAAGACTGAATGGCATATTCCAAGTGTGGTTTTGTAAATGTTTTGTGGAGGATCAGCAAGGAGTCAATGTCTATGAAGTCAAAGGAAGATCTAATCAGTCCAAGGGTCTAAGAAGCTTTCTTGACTGTTGTGTACACGAGTTTAAATTTTCAAATCTGAGGAGTGGGTGACACCCAAGTCCTTTTCAGTGTTTATATAATAATTATTCCTGATATTATTGATTCCAAAGTGCATCACTTTACATTTATCTGCATTAAAGTAGAGTTTTCATTCATTTGACCACTCAACTAGTTGGATAAGATCATCTTCAATGGTCTTGATATCTTCTTCTGTTGCAGCTGGTCCATAAATTGTCATCATCAGTGAAGATCTTGCATACAGATTTGAGATTTAATGGCAAGTCATTAATATAAATTACAAAGAGGGCTGGCCCTAGGATTGATCCTTGTGGAACTCTACTTTTTACGTTTTTCCATTTTGATTTTTCTCCATTTACTGATACACATTGTATTCTGTCTGTCAAATAAGCTTCAATCCAGTTAAGTATATTGCCATCTATTCCATAACTGGTAAGTTTCTGCAAAAGTCTTCTATGAAGGATGCTGTCGAAGGCTTTTCTGAAGTCTAAAAAGATTACATCAAAGGGCGTGCTGTCATCATACATTTTTGTCCAATCTTTAAGAGACTGAGATTGGTGGTGATGTGGGAAAACTGGAGAACCCACCTGGATTTAACTCTGGAAACAGTTCTTCCTATGGTAGGAATCCAATTCTACTGCCCAGCCACAAAGTACATGCAAAGTGAATAGACTGGAAGGCAGGAGATGAAGCTGGACTCAGATCTTTTCCCAAGCAGTAAACTGGACATCAAGTGGGCATGGACCATTCACAAAAATGTCAAGCAGGAAAAGCAAGACCACCCCAGTGCATTCAAGTGATGGAAAGCAAACAGTATATGCTGAAATGTTAAGGAGTGGGTGCAAGAAAAAAAAGTATTCAGGCAGAAAAGGAAGAGAGAGGACTTCAGGATAAACAAGAATAAGCACAGTACAGGCGAGACCTATGCTACTGAAAATTAATTCAAGAATTTTCCTTTGACTTGAAAATATCACCAAATTTAGTAAACCTTATTCCAGTGTGTATGACTTTTTATCCAGTCCTATTCCCTGTGATGATCAAATGTGGACTGATCTCCCCATCATGTACCATGACTGATATTTAATGATTTATAGAAAGCAAACTAGAAACTTAGGTTTTTCAGTTTTATTTATAACTTGATTTAATAGAACAACTTGAAACCTCCCATTTCTAGACAAACAAAAAACTGTATCAGTAATTATTTACAATGTATTCTGGAGGTGAGAAGCAATAACAATGAGAAACTTTAATCTTAACTTAAATGATGATGGGGTTAATAAGGTTTGTGGTAATAATGAGCATATAAAGATTTATGTACAAAACCTTAGAATTCTAAATAACTTTCTTAACCTTTGGAGGGTCTTAACTTTCTAGATTTTAACAGTACTGTATTTACTGGAATTCTTCTCACTTGTTTATTTCCCAATTTATCTGGACAACGTGTATAGGCACTTAATGAATTCACATGCAATAGCTTAAAGTTTTATAAGCCAAAGCACACTGGCAATGCTTCAAGAAATTTGGACTCATACACAACACTGGATTGTCTGCCTAGAAGGAGCACTTAAATTTTGGATCCTTAGTGTTAAACTTCAAAATATACCTTCTGGCTTCAGTCATGGACTATGATCTTGCCTTTTCTTGAGTTCAACAGGAACTATCAGGGCTAAATACTGGATTAGGTTTTAACACTAGCTCAAGCTTTTTCTAGCAAGATGCCCTATTACAATGATTTAAGCACTTTTTTTTGCATGAATTACAGTACTGCTATCTGCCTATGCTTGACTAGATTCACTTAATTAACTCTTAACTAGAGGCTGCGAAAGTGGAGTGGCTGGAAGGAAAAAGCATAAATAGATAAAAAGACTTGAAATGAGAATTGGCAAAACCCTACAGTGAGACAGGATCTTTTAGAGACAAAACCATGTTGAGAATTGGTGACAATGTCAAAGTTGTACAGGTGAATCATAATTTCAATAGTTTCCATTATTTTAACATGTGATGTAATAGAGATAGGTCTATAATTATAGTTTTCTTGTAACCCTTCTTATGAATTGGTTATTATGGCTGATTTCCAATCATGAAGGAGTCTAAAACATTGTAGAGATTTATTAAATATAATTGATAAGGGTTTAATAGTTAATTGATTTGAAGCAATTTTCTCCTTATCCATTACATTTATTACTTTTATGACAGTATTAGCTCTTGGTAGTGGGCAGGGCTATGAAGATGAGGGAAAATGCAGAGTTAAAAAGGTGTAATAGTAAATAATAGTGAGAACCTTGCCTAAGCTTACCTAACCTAACCTAACCTATATGTTTTGGTGGGTATAACCGTGGACCTGAAATTAGTTGCTAAGGAAATGTGAGGACCACCCAGAGGGCCTTCAATTGAGTAAAAATAAATCCTTTGACTTCAGCACCATCCGCACTGCTAAGAATGAGAGAAATGAGGTAAGCAAGTTCCCGATTTTAGTGTGGTTGAGATTGTCAGATAGGCAACTCCTACCAATTTGAAACTGGGTTCTCACCTTTAAGATCTCTGGTGCATAGCCAGTCTGCCTCTTTTAAAGACTTACTTATGGTGGGAGGATTTAAGAAAAGTGAAGCATCCTAATTTAATCAAAGAAACAAAAATAACACTTACAAGGTTAATTGCATCAGCAGGCAAGTTTTTACAGGTAACTAAAGAAAATGAGCAATTTTATTGATCATACACCACTGTGTATTCAGAACCAACTAAGCACTTTCATACTCGTACTCAAATTCTCTGTTGTTTCCTCCTATATGAAGAACCTTGTATTTCTTGCAATTAAACTGCATTTGCAATTTCTCTCCCCAGGCTGTAAGTAGGGTGGGGTGATAATTTGCAATCTTTTAATTTGAATACGAAACCATGTAGAGAGAGTTATGCTTTGAAAAAGAAGTTCACTGATGTATAATTATTGGGTATTGCTCGATTTTCTACCCCTACCAAGCTCCACACCAATAATTGACAATACCATGAATAGCAAATACACTGTAATATAGAATTATTTCCAGTATAAAGTTGTTTCTGAAAGATTTTCATGATAAAAATATCAGGAAGAATAGTTTTATGAAATATAGGAAACTACAGTCAGATTCTCCTCAACAATGAACAAACAACTGGCATTTATTGAATGTGACATGACACTAGAAGCAATATAGTATTTCAAAATTTCGTGGTAGACTTGAACTTTGACTCCAAATATAGCTTGGTTGCTGGACAAGCATTGGATTACATGTGTGATTTGTTGCTCCAGAATATCAGCACAAACCCTGGAACTACAACAAGACAGTTTGTTCTGTACTTGCAGACTCAGTGTTGATCAAGTACTCTTTGCCTACAAAGACAACAGGTTTGGCTCTCTCTCTTATGCAGCTGCAGTGATGGTATTCCTCTTCCTATGGTTGGAAAGTTTTCTGGATCAGAACCCTGGAATATCAAATTGTCTAGCATACAGAGTACATGGATTCTTAAAGATAGAGTACTTCAGGCCAGCATTTGTGTTGTGGTCTTTGCTGCTCTTTGAATTGAACTTATGGAACCTTTCTACAGTACAACAATAGGGTAATTCTATGCGAAATAGACAAATGAACAAAGCTGGGCACAAACCATTAATCCGTTAATCATTAATTAACGAATCCGTTAATCATTAATTAACGAAGTTAACTTTGAAAATCATTATCGGACTAATTAACTTCTGTTAACTCAAGTCCGTTAATCCAAAAAATTCATAAATAAACGTTTAAAAGTTTCTATTATTTTCAGTGCTGAGCAGGTGCGCAATTAATCCGCCACTGTTAATAGTGATGAACGAATTTCCATTTCCGCAGTGCAAAATCAGGCGATATATTTGTTTCCGTCGCCACAATTTGTGTCTTACCAAATATGGTAGTTATTTATGGCATTGGTTTGAGCAAAACATGGTCGACTGTAAAATCAGGCGGAAAGATTTGCCATTTGAGTTGAATGTTTCAACTTCTTTCAAGAAATATCACGAGCATTTTAAGGCACTTTCAATAATATATATGTAACAATTACAACAAATAACTACATTCGTTTCATTTGCAGTCTGTCTCTTGCGCGACATGTTTGTGCTAGTGAATATTTAAAAATAATCGTTGTCAAGTAAGTAATGTATATTTATAATATGTCTGTGAGTACCTTATTACTAGTCTCCTTGATACATTTCAAGAACCATAAAACTGATCAGGTAAGATTTCAATTCTCATGTCACTTTGATGACATAAATTAAGTCAATTGATGTCTTACAATGGGAGCATTTTCAGCTTAACCCTTTATGTCCTGGTGGTACTTCTAGGTACCACATCTTTAAAATCTCCATAATTATTCTTCTACCCGGTTGATCCTGCCGGTACTTTCAAGTCCCAATGTGAATTAGTTTCTTTGAGATAATAGATGGCATTGAGAAGTAAATGTGAGCGTGTGGTGCCAGAACTTGGTCAAGACCTGGCTGGAGACCAACTCCAAGGACTTGCTGACAGATGCTGCCTTCTTGGGTGACCAAGTGTTGGTGGACTTGTTCATCAAGTTCAACACAGCCATCCCCTCCAGTGCTGCAGTGGAGCGTTTGTTCTCTATGGGCAAGGACATCCTGAGGGCCAAGAGATCATCCCTGTCTGATGAAAACTTTGATATGCTAATTTTCATGAAGGGCAACATGCATCTCATGGACAAAATGGAGAACGAGAAGAAGAGGGAAAATTAAATTATATATATATATATATAGTGTTTTTCATTTTTTTTATAATAAAAGTTAACATTAACGGTTTATCGGTAACTTCCATTACATGTTTAACGGATTAGCGGTTAACGAAGTTAACTTTTTGGTTAACGGTGCCCACCACTGCAAATGAAGTACACGGTTACCTCTTCAAAATTCATGAAACTTGGTGTGAGGGTTGGTTTAGGTCCAAATTACAAATTTCTGAATTTTTTTGAAAATTGGTCAAGTTGGTCAAATTTTATGGCTTGACCAAATTTTGGTCAAATGAAAAAACCAATAATTTTCAAACGTAAATATCTCAGCTCCTAATTGTGGTAGTGTAGTAAGTCTTAAACGATAAAATATGTAAAATTAACTGTAGTTTCTAAATATGTATCATTTTTAGAAGGTAACAAAAATAAAATTACGATTTTTTGGGATTTTTATTTTTTTTTTATTTTATTTTTTTTTTCCAGCGAAGATATCATTTTTCGAAAAAAAGACCAGGAATAAAAAAATGTTTATTTGATGTATGTACACCATAATAAGTAATAAAAAGTCAGCTTATCGATGATTATTATGAAAAAAAAATGACTAAAAAAAAAAAATCCTCCAAATTTTAACAATTTTTTGCTTCCTTTCCAGATTTTCAGTATATACCTAATTTTCTAGTATACGTAAATTTACCTAACCCTTAAAATGCCTCAAAACACAAAATTTTGTCGCAATCCTATGAAAAAACACTCAAGAATAATTTTCTGTAACATCAAAAAAGTAAACTCTGCCATGGTAGCTGCAAGCTATGGAATTTTGGAAGAAAATCAATTACTATGCAGAAGCTAATTGTATTAGAACATGTTCAACGTTCATCCAGAGAGCCGGAACCTGCGCCAATACCTGAGCCAGACAACTTAACAAATGTATGGAGTGAAGTAGTAGCGATTCCACGAATCCACCACCATTGGAAGAATTTGTCGTTCAAGACAGGCAATTCAATAAAGATTTGCTCAGCGACAATATTTTACCTTTATTTGATGAAAGCCGTAATAAAACAATAGAGACTCTGTTCAGGACATTTGTTTCTTAATGCCAAATTCATAGTTTTCTGTTTTTAAATATTAGCATCAGCACTTGAATACATATATACAAAATATTTGATATTTGATTATTTCACGCAACCTAAATTTATGAATTTGTTTTACAGCTGGATTGAAGCCGGGACAAAAACAGATAAAGGCTTCTACGAAGTTGTAGATGTAGAGCTTTCTTTGCAAAAATGTCTGAGTGAACCTATTACTTCTATCAAAGGTACTCAACAATTACATCGCTTCGTCCCAATTTCCAAGAATTTGTTGAAGGTTTATCCACTCTCTGAGTGCACAGTCAGTCGAAATAAGAGAACTCATTGGAATTTCTGCTTCGGTTCAAGAACATAATACTCTCTCTCAATGCGAAATTGAAACAGGCTCTTTTGTGGGTTGTATGTATGAAAATAAACTATGGCTCGGATTAGTCCAGTCCTTTGACTGTGAATATGATGATTTTCTGATAAAATTTCTCCATCCTTCAGGCGTATGTCCCTCATACGTTTTTCCTGCACAAGATGATGTTTGTCACGTTCCAACAGAAAATATATTTGGGAGTATTGAAGCAAATTTACGAGGAGGAACAAGAATACAATACATTTTTCCGCTTCAAGAATTAAATAACTTTTCAAAGAAGATAAAATAAATTCTATTGAATGTATACTATTTAAGATTGTCTATATAATATTTCTAAAAATTTTATCTAAGATTTGTGTATCTACTTAATAGTTATAAAAATCTTTTCAAATTTTTTCTTATTATTATATTATTAGTGTCTAAAATTTGGATTCACTGGATGAGAATACTCTCTCTTAATTCATTCTCAAAGACTTGTGTACGTGTAGTATTAGGAAGAGTATTTTATACTCTGATAAGCGCTTTATAAATTAAACATTATTATTGTCAATATAGTCTCTCCCTAAATATAAGAGGTTATGTATGTACATTGTACATATATTTTAAAAGATTTTTCTCCTTTGGTTTATCTACATGTATTTTTTATATGAATTGAAAAGTGTCTTTTTTGGGACCAACAAGTCTGTAATAAATGTTCATCTAAAAAAAATTTTTATTACTTAATTTCAAACTCAGTTTTGAGCCTTATAATAAACTATAAGCTGACTTTTTATTACTTATTATGGTGTACATACATCAAATAAACATTTTTTATTCTTGGTCTTTTTTTCGAAAAATGATATCTTTGCTGCCAAATCGCAAAAAAAAAAAAAAAAAAAAAAAAAAAATGACATTTTTTCCAAAAAATCATAATTTTATTTTTGTTACCCTAACAAAATGATACATATTTAGAAACTACAGTTAATTTTACATTTTTTATCATTTAAGACTTATTACGCTACCACAATTAGCAGCTGAGATATTTATGTTTGAAAATTGTTGTTTTTTTCATTTGGCCAAAATTTGGTCAAGCCATAAAATTTGACCAACTTGACCAATTTTCAAAAAAATTCAGATTTTTGTAATTTGGACCAAAACCAACCCTCACACCAAGTTTCATGAATTTTGGAGATGGTGGAGTGTACATTTGGCACTTTCATTTGTCTATTTGTCCTGGAATTACCCAATAGCCAAAGGAGCCCACAAATATACTCATTTGAAGATATTCTATCGGAGCTTGCATGACCACGTGTGTGACAAGATTAGTGCAGAATTCTTTGAATTCCAGAATTCATGGTTCAACTGAGCAAGTGTGGGGCTATTTGAAGGTGTGAAGGTAACATACAGCCAGCAAGTTGTATCAGTTGTCACTGAGACCATATCACAGTACATGAAAGAATGTGTCAAGCTCTGTGGCTTCATATTGCCAGAGCTTAAAACTACTCTTGCTTGACAGCAATGAGACTGGTATTTCACAGCAGTTTGAACCTCAATATCCAGTCAAAGAGCAAGCCAACAATGTTGAAGATGCCACAGTTACAAATATGGCAATGGAAAGAATATATGGGAAAGTGGACTACCATCTGACCAAACTCAAAAATCTTAAGCAGTGAGCAGGAGCATAATAATGCAGCAAACAGAAAAACAGGGAGAAATTGTTTGTCTCATTCTGTAGCTTCTCAGAAGCTATCCATACGAAAGAACTGAAATTGACATGGAATGAGAAAATTGAGAAATTCTCAAGTCACCAGTAAACAACAGGCTGTGGTGATTGAAAAAAGAAAATATCTCATTATGATGGCAAAGCTGAAAGCAGAGGGTGGTCCTTTTACTAGTTCTGATGAGGTTGATGAGTACATCCGATGTGAAAGTGATGAGCACCTCCGATGTGAAAGTGATGAGCACCTCCGATGTGAAAGTGATGAGCACCTCCGATGTGAAAGTGATGAGCACCTCCGATGTGAAAGTGATGAGCACCTCCGATGTGAAAGTGATGAGCACCTCCGATGTGAAAGTGATGAGCACCTCCGATGTGAAAGTGATGAGCACCTCCGATGTGAAAGTGATGAGCACCTCCGATGTGAAAGTGATCCTTTATTTAGGATTTGGGTGACAAGACCATCAAGGAGTGTGCTATATCCCTTAAAGCTCTCCTGGGGAAGCAGTCATCGAACCCATCTGTCATTATGGAACAGTTCCAGAGATCACTTGGTTGCATAATTGTTACTGTAGCATAGTTACTGTTTAACTCAAAATGTGTTTGTAAAGTGCATGTACTATGTTATGCCCATAATATATGATGAGCATATTATTGGTACATAGGTACACTTCAACCTCACTAATTCGACAATTGTGTAATTTGAACAATTTTGGTGAGGGTGAATTATGGAAAAAAAAAATTTAAGTTTTTGGGTCAAATGTCAAATTAGTGTTTTTGTTTGAATTAATTTTCCTCATGTGGTGCAATCTGTCAGCAAGTAGGAACACAGTTTCCCTTTGTGTAGGCCTTCTAAGGTGCCAATGCCCCTAAAGTAGGTAGTTGACTTATAGGCCCAGTCTAAAAAATTAACCTTCCACTTTCCATTTTAGCTTGTATTCAAAGACTGGTCTACCTGCCATAGGTCCTCAGTCCCGCATTAGCTCACTTTTGGTCAACATCTGAATTGGATCCATATAACGAAGCACTTACAAATGTATCTCAGGATGTATATAATGAACTTATGATGTTAGATGATGATTATGTTGATGATTGAAGGATTTGATAACTAATTTTTACAAGGTTTTTTTACAAAGTTTTACTTTTTTTTGTGTTGGGAAGTTGGTGGTTGACTTAAACACCCAGAATAGGCTAAAATCTAAATCTGAAATTGAAAGTTAGGGAGTTGACTAATCTGGACCGTAGACTTATATGCCCCAGTATATGGTATCTGCCAGACATCGAACCAAAAATGTACTAATCTGAATAACTTCAAATTGCAGGACAAATTTTGAACACAATGCATAATTCAATGAGGGTAGAGCCCTGAAGATGTTGAATTAGCGAGGTTTGAGTGTGTGTATATCAGGGATGGGAAATCAAAATCTTTTTTGATTCGAATCCGATTTTCACGCAATTAGAAATATAGATTTGGATTCAAATTTTTCGGTTTTTATCGATTCAAATTTTTTTCCGATTCGGATTATTTCTTTTTCGATCCAATTCGGATCCAGGCCTAATTTTTCTTGATTTTTATGAGTTCATTTAATAAAATGATACCTATCATCGTTGTTTTAGTCAAGGGGTGGCTATTATTAATGTTTCATTTTTAATAAATAATACAGATAATTCTCAGTCTATTAACGATCTAAGTAATAACTTTAGATTTACTCTTAATAAGGTGCAAAAAAAAATCATTCATATAAGCTAATTTATTAAACAATTAAGGCTCATATATACAAGAAATATTAATTATAGCATACATAAAAATTAAAATATGATAATAATACTTTAAGAAATATATCCACTGTATAGATACAAATTTACAAATTAAAATTAGCCCTGACAACTAAGATATTTTCAATGTTTGAAGGCAAAAGGTTATTTCTTTGAGGAGTGTGTGAAATTGTCACACTCGGACAATACCAAAATTTAAGGATTAGGATTAGCACCTTAATGGATGGAGTATAGGATTAGTATGATTTTTGTCTGAGCAAACAGATTCTCTGAAAGGTCAGTCTTTACCTATGGTGAAACCGGAAACGTTAATAAGCCTTATAAGTTATAACCAAATTTTTAAAATCCGGATCCATATTTTTTATTGATTTGAATTCGAATTTGGATTCATCGTTTCTTTTCGATTCGGATCAAAATTTCGATTCAAATTTTTTTTCTATTCAGATTTCTCAAAAAATAGCGATTAATTCCGATTATCAATTTGAATCCGATCCGATTTCCCATCTCTGGTGTATATATATACCAGTAGTACTTAATCTATTTAATAATTTGTATTATCATTTTTGGTCCGTACTGCTTTTGTACAGAGGTTGTATAAAAACAGTGAATTATTTGCCAGACATTGAACAAAAAATGCACTAATCCGAACAACTGTTTGAATTCCAGAACAAATTTCAAACACAATATATAATTCAAACTCAATGCGTAATTCGATGAGGCTAGAGCCCGAAGATGTTGAATTAGTGAGGTTCAAGTATATATATATATATATAGGGTGTTTATAAAGTCCCTATCTATTTCAGTGAAAATGTAGCAAAAAGGGTAAAATTCAATAACAGTATAATAGAGGCATACATTTAATGAATACTTAAGCATATGATTCTACATGAGCACCATCAGTATCTCTACAGAGTTTGAATCTGTCATCAGCATTGCGGAACACATTTTGGAGCATGACAGGGGTTATATTTGTAACTACTCTTACGATACGAGCATGTAAATGTCCCAGCTTCATTCAGGTGGCATTTTAAACACCATCATCTTTCAACAAGATGGGGCACCTTGTCATTATGCAAACATTGTTCGGGAGTACCTAACCTAACCTAATGATTTCCAAATCGGTGGATTGGACGTGGAGGCAACAGGCCCTGGGTGGCTCGATCTTCTGACCTAACGCCCTTGGATTTCTTTGTATGGAGCTTTATCAAATCAAATGTCTATCAAACGAGGGTTACAGATCTGCAAGATTTATGTTCTCGTATCCTAACAGCAGTTACAAAAATAACCCCTGTCCTGCTCCAAAATGTGTTCCGCAATGCTGCTGACAGATTCAAACTCTGTAGAGATACTGATGGTGCTCATGTAGAATCATATGCTTAAGTATTCATTAAATGTATGCCTCTATTATACTGTTATTGAATTTTACCCTTTTTGCTACGTTTTCACTGAAATAGATAGGGACTTTATAAACACCATGTATAAGAACGTTCCGCGCAAGATGAGGAGGGAGAATGAAAAAGTGAGGTAACCACCTGGGAATCAAACCTGGGATCTTCCGATTGCCGGTCCCTGGGTTCGATTCCTGGGTGGTTACCTCATTTTTTCATTTGTTTGTTCTCCCTCCTCATCTTGCGTGTTCTTCTATACAAGTGTCATTCTTTATGTTAATTATACTGTGTATTGTTTGCAGTTAAAATATATATATATATATATTTATATATTGCTGTTTATATTTTTTTGAAAGTCAAAATATGTTTATCAGAGGAGTGAAATGTCAAATTTTGTCTGTTTTTATATACAGGGTGTCCCAGAATTAATTATCTATTTCAATGAAATCGGACAAATTTAATAAAAACTGACATAATTGTGTGTTTATTACTAAATTATGATACAAAAACAAATAGATTTATAAATCATAAGTCAAAACTTTATTGAGAAGGTTCAACATGTGCACCGTCTGTATCTACAAATTTCAAATCTATCCTCACCGCTGCGAAACACATTTTGAAGCATTTCAGGTGTTATCTCCCGCACTGCCAACTGGATGCATTCTTTAAGTTCAGCTAAACTATTGATCTTTTGGCGATAAACCTTTGTTTTTATGAAACCCCATGCAAAGAAATCCAGGGGTGTCAAATCTGGAGAATGCGGAGGCCAAGGTCGAGGTCCTCCATGTCCAATCCACCGATTCGGAAGGCGTCTGTTGAGGTATTCTCGAACAATTAGAGCATAATGACATGGTGCTCCATCTTGTTGAAACAACATTATCAAGAAGCTGTGGTTCGAGAAACTGCTGAAGCATATCAAGGTAGATGGTACCTGTTACAGTTGCCTCCGCAAAGAAGAATGGGCCATAAATTTTGGATTTGGTCATTCCAAGCCACACGTTAACTTTTGGAGAGTCTCTTTGCCATTCTATGACTTCAGACGGTCTTTCATTGGACCAGATATGACAGTTGTGTCAATTGACTTTACCACACATGTGGAAAGTCGCCTCATCACTGAATAAGATGTTATCCAATAAACTTTCATTTTTGATTTGATCCACAATTTCTGCACACCTTGCTGCTCGATTTGGATAATCCTCTTCATTTAGGGCATGCAGTACTTGAATGTGATAAGCCTTTTTTATCAGTGTTGAACGCAAGATTCTATGAACTGTTGTCTTGGGTATGTTGAGTCTTCGACCGGCCTCCCTAACCGAAGTTGTTGGTTCATTCTCAAACAATTGTCGTACCTGTTCGGTACTGTTACGTGCTGTCCTTGGGCGTCCTCTTCCCACCTCGTCCTGTACGGATCCAGTTCTTTTAAATTTGTTCACAAGTTCACGAATCGCTTTGTCTGTAGGACCGGTTCTGTGGAATCTTCTTGTAAATTTTTCTCTGATTTCATTACATTGCATTCCTTTGATACGGGATGTTACAACAAAGATGCGTTCTTGTGTATCCATTATTAATAGGGTTCTGAAAGAGAATGAAAATAAAACTATGTAAAACTATGAAAAAATTATGAAAAAAATTTAGAAATTTATACATTTTTAACACATATTAAACATGATAAACATAAATAAAAGTGTTTTTAAAAAATTTGTCCGATTTCATTGAAATAGATAGTTAATTCTGGGACACCCTGTATAATTAGAGTGGTTAATTTTTAAATCAATATAATAAGCTTGCCAAATGTAGTTTCAAGTATAAAGTAAGCTTTCATTAAAGTAAACATTTCATTGTGTTACATGACCATATTTACCTGATCAAAGTCATTCTACACCCAAAAATGTGGATTATTAATCTGTATTTTTCACTCGTGACTTGTGTAAAAGTTTGTGTAAAGCTTGGTAGGGGTAGAAAATGAACACACACCCATGTACACAGTCAACTACCAAAAATCCAAACTTCTAAATTCTGAAATGATTAGGAATCCAAAAGCCAAAAAGCCATGTTTTGGTGCATGCTGATTGCTGGCAGTCATCAGTCTTGTCCCAGATCACTTGCTGGTGGCTTGTCCAGCAATTTTAGCTAATATTTTTAACTTAAAAGTGTTCTTTTAATATTGTAACTTTTTAATGTTTCAACAAATAAAAGTGAACCCTCATAATGGCAACTAACAGTGATAAATTAGGAAATGGTAGGGTAAAGTGGAAACATGTTATGCTTAACATTCAAGAAAAAGTGATACAAAAAATCTGAAACCCTGTTGGTCCCAAGCCATTTGGATTTGTGGCAGTTGACTGTATTATATATCATTGGAAATGTTTTTTAATGCTTAACACCACAAGGATGGCTTTATTTGAAAATATAGAAAAAAAAATACCACCATTTATCACCCCACCCTACTGTAAGTTTATTTAAATCTCTTAACCTACAGCTACCTTCTACTCTTTTGAATGCTCCAGCTCATGACTCCTCCTGGGATCTTGGGAGCATTGCTCCAGTTAATTTGACCATGAGAAAAAGTAAATTTGGGTTTGGGTTTTGTTCATCCGCTAGACGTTATGCAATTTTTTTGCATATACGTTCTTGTACAAACCAATTTTTTTAAATTACAAATTTAGTTACTTTAAGTTTAGTTGGTAATTCCATATTTAACAATTATTTTTATTTTTTGTTAAGCTTCAATGTTTTGATAATTAAAATTTTATTAAAACGTATATTTTTTTAATATAAAATTATCAGGATTGGACTATGTTCCATTGATCTCGGCCAGGTTTGATAAATTGGCCAGATAATTACTTGTGCGGTTTTAAGTAATCCACCATGACTAGAATTGAAAAGTTTAGTTAAGTTTAAACTTACTTTTACTTACCTACTTTTACTTACTCTTCCTTACTTTTACTAAGTTTAAAGCACTTACTTTTACTTACTTTCATTGTACTATATTTACTTACTTTTACTCACTTTTACCATACTATATTTACTAACTTTTACTTTTTTGTATTTTTTCAGGTAGTCAATAATCAAATAATGGATCCTAATATTGATGAAGTTGGGGAGAAAAGTGAGGGTGTTAAAAGGGGTTACTTTTGTGGTCAATGCAAGAACAAATATTCAAAGAAGCAAAACTGGGAGGAACATTTTAATTCCAAAAAAAATATTTGTTACAATACAAGAGGTCCCAGAGTTTGGGCCCACAGCTTAGATATTGCAGTAAAGAAATACCAGGATGAAGTGCAGCAAAGAGATACGGCAAAGCAGTCATTTAGTTTGTTCACAAAATGTGCTAGTGCTAGACCTCAGAAAAATGAACCAACTTCATCAACTGCTAATCTAGAAAATGAAACTTTTTCACTAGATGTTTCACAGACTGAAGAAAGTGCTTCTCCTCTACCTAAGAAACAAAAGATAAGTGAGGAATCTGCGCATCAGACTAACAAAACTGCTTTAGAGGAATTTGAAAATTCCCAAATCCAGAAGACATTGAATGCAATTTTGCGCCTAACAAAAGAAACTCACCAAGCTGTTGTGGTTAATAAAGAGACGAGTCAAAATATGCCTTCAAGTTCAAGTGTTGCATCCAAATCTAATAAAGCAAAAAGCAACAAATTTGACATTTCCATAGCCCATTTAAGCAAGTGTAAATCAATACAAGAAATCCTGAACAATGATTTGATCAAATCTACATTCAAATTGGTGGAAAAGAAGGATCTAGGGCATGCTGATGATTCATTTTCAGTACCAAGTGACATGACTCCAGATTTGAAAAAATTTACTGGAGCACAGCTCTGAATTTACTTTTTTTCCCCTTACACCACTAGATAGGTTAATGATAGTAAACTCTTGAATTGACAACATACCAATTACAAATTGTTTTAGCTAAACATAATAATACAATAATGTACAGTTTATAACTCACCTTAAGTTTATTTATTCATTGCAGCAGCAACAGTGGACGATGTTAGACCTTGCATGTAGGCATTTGTTGTGAATTTACTGCCATGTATGCTTGGCCACTGATCAATGGCTTTCTGTGTGATCATTACAGCAGATCTAGTGGCTGGAGCTGGACCCTCCTTCACAATTCTGCACAGCTTAGTCAAATGAGATGGCTTAATGGATCCTTTGTGTTCAACAATGTAACCAAGAATGGAGAATGTCCCTTCAGCTGGTGCTTCACTCCAGGCAGTTGATCCATCTTTATCAAAATGCTTTAATCTCTCTGTGATTCCTTTCCACAGCTGTTCTATATATTCTGTCAGCCAATTTATCACTGAGTCTTTTGTAAAACTACTTTCAGATCTGGTTCTGGATGGTCTAGCAACTTCAGCAACCTGGTAGTAATCAGAACGTTTCTTGATGTATTTGTAAACTTCATTTAGGATGTAATCCTCAGCTGTTAGTTCCTTTTGCTGCCCTGTGGTATCGTGCTTAAATTCAGAAACTACATCATTTGCATTTCCTCCATTAGCTAATTTGGAAATTGTTTCCATCACTCTTAACATAACAGTTTTCCCTCCTCCTTTATAAAATATATTTTCTACAAATTCTGCACTAACTGTGGTTTTTTGAGCTACTTGCAACATAATCTTTGTTACATAGGAAATCAATACATAGAACTTGGCACTAATTTCTTTCTCTTGTGGATGATAAAAAAAAAACAATTTTCCACATCTGTCAAATTGATCAAATTCGTAATTAACCATGCGAGTATCAGATTTGAGTTTTGGTCTCTTAAAACCAATGATATTGTCAAGAACCATATTGGTATAGTCAAGGCCTGATCTCAGATTTGAAGAGTGATTCTGAATAAAGTCTAAAAGCTCACTTAGTTTACAAATTTTCTTCAATGCATCAACGTGGGCTCTGTTCACAAGATGCATTAAGTCCCATCGAAATTTGAAATTTTCTCCAAACAACTTTTTCATTTCTTTTTTAAATGGCTCGTTGTCCTTACAAAAAGCCCCATCTCCAACCATTCCAGATACCTTGGATTTAATTGCTTCTTCAGATAGTTTCAAGTGATTAGGAGACTTCAACACATCAAAAATTTCATTGGCCAAATAAACTCCTGATTTGCTGCGTACTAAATTTATCCCAGCAAGTTTTACAGTCTTATCTTCTTCACTCATAACTAATACAACTAGCATGCTTAATCCCAAAATTGTTCCAATGTCAGCTGTTATTGTTACTGAAGTTTGTTCTAAGAACCACTTTACAGTTTGTTCTTTAAGTTGATTATCTAATAGCTCACAAATTGTCTCGCACGCGTGTGTGCTATGATTCAAATTTCCAACCTCACAACCTGACCTATGTAATACAGCTAGAAGTACTGGATATAGAGCCAATGCAGTGTTTGTTTTCATTATGTAGTATAAGATGTTGCCACATAAATCTTCTATGCATTTAGTAGTGTTCCGAGAAGATTTTTTCATCACTTCATAAACAGCAGCTCTTTGATGATGCTGAAGTTTAATTAAATGTCTCTTCAGGTGGGTTTTCAGATTTCTAAACCATCTCTCTTGATTTTCTCCTTGTTTGCATACATAGGTTAAATCTTTAACATTGAAGTAACCTTTTATGTTAGAATGTTTGTCTGAAGCACATGCTTTGGGGTCTGTGCAAGCTATGCAATATAATGTAAACATTTTATCATCAGAAGCATCATCAATATCTTCTTGATTATCATCCTCATCCTCATCTCATCATCCTCAACAGCTATATCTACATCAGGCATATTAGTGTCACTATTTGCAATGTTTTCCATTATATCACTTGGTACTGAAAATGAATCATCAGCATGCCCTAGATCCTTCTTTTCCACCAATTTGAATGTAGATTTGATCAAATCATTGTTCAGGATTTCTTGTATTGATTTACACTTGCTTAAATGGGCTATGGAAATGTCAAATTTGTTGCTTTTTGCTTTATTAGATTTGGATGCAACACTTGAACTTGAAGGCATATTTTGACTCTTCTCTTTATTAACCACAACAGCTTGGTGAGTTTCTTTTTTAGGCGCAAAATTGCATTCAATGTCTTCTGGATTTGGGAATTTTCAAATTCCTCTAAAGCGTTTTGTTAGTCTGATGCGCAGATTCCTCACTTACCTTTTGTTTCTTAGGTGGAGGAGAAGCACTTTCTTCAGTCTGTGAAACATCTAGTGAAAAAGTTTCATTTTCTAGATTAGCAGTTGATGAAGTTGGTTCATTTTTCTGAGGTCTAGCACTAGCACATTTTGTGAACAAACTAAATGACTGCTTTGCCATATCTCTTTGCTGCACTTCATCCTGGTATTTCTTTACTGCAATATCTAAGCTGTGGGCCCAAACTCTGGGACCTCTTGTATTGTAACAAATATTTTTTTTGGAATTAAAATGTTCCTCCCAGTTTTGCTTCTTTGAATATTTGTTCTTGCATTGACCACAAAAGTAACCCCTTTTAACACCCTCACTTTTCTCTCCAACTTCATCAATATTAGGATCCATTATTGATTATTGACTACCTGAAAAAATACAAAATAAGTAAAAGTTAGTAAATATAGTATGGTAAAAGTTAGTAAATACAGTACAATGAAAGTAAGTAAAAGTAAGTGCTTTAAACTTAGTAAAAGTAAGGAAGAGTAAGTAAAAGTAGGTAAGTTAAAGTAAGTAAAAGTAAGTTTAAACTTACTAAACTTTTCAATTCTAGAGTCATGGTGGATTACTTAAAACCGCACAAGTAATTATCTGGCCAATTTATCAAACCTGGCCGAGATCAATGGAACATAGTCCAATCCTGATAATTTTATATTAAAAAAATATACGTTTTAATAAAATTTTAATTATCAAAACATTGAAGCTTAACAAAAAATAAAAATAATTGTTAAATATGGAATTACCAACTAAACTTAAAATAACTAAATTTGTAATTTAAAAAAATTGGTTTGTACAAGAACGTATACGCAAAAAAATTGCATAACGTCTAGTGGATGAACAAAACCCAAACCCAAATTTACTTTTTCTCATGGTCAAATTTACTGGAGCAATGCTCCCAAGATCCCAGGAATCTGGAGTCATGCCAAGTGATATAATGGAAAACATTGCAAATAGTGACACTAATATGCCTGATGTAGATATAGCTGTTGAGGATGAAGATGATGAGGAAAAAAGTAAATTCAGAGCTGTGCTCCATTAAATTTTTTCAAATCTGGAGTCATGCTCCAGCTAGCTTTGAGTCATTTGCAAATTTAGAAATTTTGCTAACTATCCCATTTTCCAAATCATTTAAGTACACTATAAATAGCAAGGGTCTGAGGACTGACCCCTGAGGAACCCCACTATGTACTTCCTGCCAAGCAGACTTGTGCCAGTTTAGTATTACCCCCATTTCCTATCCCTAAATCACTCTACCCAATTCAAAACCTGCCCTGAGACCCCATATTTCAATTTATACAAGTCTTCTGTGAGGAACTTTATCAAAAATTTCACTACAATCTAAATAAATATCTTTTTCTTCATCTACAGGGTGGGCGGAAAGTAGCTCCCTATTTTGGATTGGTAAAAAAACACGTATATTATCCATTTATTTCAGAAGAAATAATATGAAAAGGTAGGCATACATGGTAGGTTTTCTCTAAAATTCAATGTGGGCTCCAACTCTTTCCACCAGCTTCTGGAGCCGCCCAGGAATGGCGTCCACTGACTTTAGCAGGAACTCCGGCGGGATGGAGGACATGACTTCCCGAATTCGGTCCTCCAGTTCTTCCAATGTCCTCGGTTTGGTGCGGTAGACTTCTTCCTTTACCCACCCCCAAAGAAAGAAGTCGCACGGTGTCAAGTCGGGGCTCCTGGCTGACCATTGATGTGGACCACGACGACCCATCCAACGCCCAGGGAAGTGGGCATCCAGCCACTCACGGACAACAATGGCCAGCCAGGAGCCCCGACTTGACACCGTGCGACTTCTTTCTTTGGGGTGGGTAAAGGAAGAAGTCTACCGCACCAAAGCGAGGACATTGGAAGAACTGGAGGACCGAATTCGGGAAGTCATGTCCTCCATCCCGCCGGAGTTCCTGCTAAAGTCAGTGGACGCCATTCCTGGGCGGCTCCAGAAGCTGGTGGAAAGAGTTGGAGCCCATATTGAATTTTAGAGAAAACCTACCATGTATGCCTACCTTTTCATATTATTTCTTCTGAAATAAATGGATAATATACGTATTTTTTTACCAATCCAAAATAGGGAGCTACTTTCCGCCCACCCTGTACTTGGCCAGTGACATAATCTGCAAAAAAATTATATAGGACTATGGTCCATTGCTTTCAACCTGAGGATCTGGTGGAAATTTCCAACAGTTTTTGGCAAAAAGCCTATGTTTTTTTGTTAAAAGTTGTGTGTATGTGCAGGTCTTCAAAAGACCTTGTTAAGTTGTATTTTGGTTGAATTATTAAATTTATTTGCCTTCAGTATTTAGTGCAGCCCAATGGTAAAAAGGAAATCACCATACCTTTTTTTGTTGAAGTTTGTGTCTGCTTGTAGGTCACGCAGTCACCTACTGTACTGCTCTCTCAATGTAGGCAACTAAGTTATGCAAAGCATTTAAGAAGTTGAATTAACACAGGCAACTCACTGTGCCTAATTATTCTGTAGGATAGGCCTAGCCTATATTTTTTTCACTCAGAACTTGTAGGAAGGCTAACACACCTTCCTTGCCTACAGCAGTGCTTCTGACTAGGAAGCTCAGAGTTAATTCTTTGTTGTTGCTTAAATTTTGATTACATCTGCAGATGGAAAGACACCAGATGTGTAATTTATGTATTTTCATTACTTCTCCCCAAAATTTTCATGTCAATGTGATGGAAAATTTTGGTACAAGAAAATATGTTCTTGCTTGCTGTTAATGTAAGCCCAAGGCCTACATTTTTTGTTCTACCTATGGCCATTCTCCCCATTCCCAATGGGCTTTATTGAAAGCCCTGAGGCAAATTGTAGTTATTCAATACAATAAATTAATATTTTGTATTAAATTATGAAATAAAGGTACAGTACCATATATGACAACATATTGTAGGTGTGTTTAGGCCTCAGTTTAAATTTGGCCTTGCTGTGGACTGTAATGTAAACTGTATAACAGGCATGTATAGTTTTTCCACATACACCCTAAGAACTTAAAAAGATTTGCTAAACAAGATCTGCCTGATCTAAATGCATGTTGTGGATCTAATATTAAGTTGTATTCATCTAAGTGACTCTGGATACTATCCTTTATTATTTTCTGAAGAACACTCCTGATGAGTGATGTAAAACTAACTGGTCTATAGTTACTGTCAACTGGGGATACTTGGGACAGTGGGGGGTAACTTGGGACATCTAGTTTTTAGGGCTTCAATAGCATTTTTAAATTAAAATGGGCTGAAAAGAAATAGCTTGGGAGTGTGAGAAACAGAGGGGAGAAATGGAGAAAAATTGAAAAGACTAGAAGATATAAGGAAGAGATAGATTGACTATATTGAAGAATTGCATGATAAAGAGAACAAACCTAATAACATCAAAATGGAGGAAGTGGATGAGGTGGAAGTAGATTGTATGGGACTCGACATATTGGAAAGAGAAGTAGAGATGGCTGTAAAAGACCTAAGAAATGGCAAGGCCCCAGGACCAGATGATGTACCAACAGAACTTCTGAAGAGTCTTGAAGGTGATGCTAGAGAGGAAGTGAATGTATTGTGCAGAAACATGTATGAAAGTGGATACTGGCCTGCTGACTTTATGAGAGTCTCTATGATTACTATCCCCAAGAAACTGAGAGCCACCAAGTGTTCAGAATTTTGAACCATAAGCTTAGTCAGCCATGCCTCAAAAATAATGCTAAGGATACTAACCAGAAGACTAACGAACAGAGCTGAGCAGTACATTGTAGAGGATCAGTTTGGATTTAGGTCAAAATGTGGAACAAGAGAAGCTATTGGTATTATGAGAATGATGGGAGAGAGAGTGCTGGAACATGATCAGGAAATGTTTGTTTTATTGACTGAAAAAGCTTTTGACAGAGTCCAATGGAGGAAACTAATGGAAATATTGAAGAATATTAATGTTGATTGGAGGGACTGTCGGCTGATAAAAAATCTATATCTTGGGCAGACTGTGAATGTTGGAGTTGCAGGAGGAGAATTGGAGCCTAGATTGGTTGGGAGAGGGGTCAGGCAAAGATACTCCCTGTCCCCTGTGTTATTTAACATGTATGCAGAAGCAATGATAATAGAAGCATACTCAGATCTGGAAGAGGGAATCAGAGTGAGAGGTAAATTGGTCAAATCTGTAAGGTTTGCAGATGACAAGGCATTTGTTTTGAATACTGAGGAAGGCCTGCAAAGAATGATCAATAACTTGACAAGAATGGTGGAAGAATTCAGAATGAGAATTAATGAGACCAAGCCAAAGGTAATGAAAATTGCAAGAAGGAAAGGAGCACAAATGAACCTAATGATAGGAAATTGGACCTTAGAAGAAGCTGAGCAATTTAAAAATTTCGGAAGTCTTATTAACCAACAATGGAGATTGCAATAATGAAGTAAGATCTAGAATTGGTATGGGTAAGGTAGCTTTTGAGAGACAGAAGACTACTTACAGGTAAACTCAACTTGAAGCTGAAGAAAAGGTTAGTAAAAAGCTTGATATAGAGTGTGGTACGGTACTGTATGGAGCAGAAACATGGACACTGAAAACAACTGAAAAGAAACTCTTGGAAAGTTTTGAAATGTGGATTTGGAGAAGAATGCTAAAGATAAGCTAGAGGGAACACCAAAGTAATGAGGAAGTACTGCAACAGATGAGGGAGGAAAGAAGACTCATTAACCCTTTCATGTCATAGGGGCGCAAATGAGACCATCAACTTTTATGAGAGTTCAGTTATTCTGGAGATATAACACAAGTTTCTTTTTTGGCATGAAAAGTAAACAAAAATCAGGCATGAAAGGGTTAAGGTGATAAGAGAAAGACAGAAGAAATGGATCAGACATGTGTTGAGAGGAGAAGGATTGTTGAGGGAAGTGATAGAGGGTAGATATGAAGGTAAAATGCCGAGGGGAAGGAAAAGGAAAGCATTGCTGGATGATTTGAAGGCAGGCAGGAGCTACCATGAGATGAAAAAAGATAGCTCAGGATAGAACACTTTGGTAGGACACACGAGTTGGACCTGCCTGATAGGTAGAACACAATGGATGGAAGGATATGCAGTATAAAGTATCTAACTATAAATACCAAGAAGGTCAATATGGCCCAAGTTACCCCCACTGTCCCAAGTATCCCCGGTTGATGGTACCTAATTCTTTTATTTCCTTTCTTAAAAATAGGTACCACATTAGCCCTTCTCCAATCTTTGGGTATTTCTGCATACTGCAATGACCTGTCAAACGTAATGCTAAATACCTCAGCCAGGCAATTCCTGCCCCACACCTCCATGAGTATCCTGGCATAGATATCATGAGGGTCTACTGCCTTATTAGGTTTTAATTTCCCAATTATTTTCACAATATCTCTCTCAATACAAATTCTATCTAACTTGGTTGTATTGCAGTGGCTACTATCCTCTGCACTAGATTCACTATTTTCCAAGTTATCTAAATTTTCTCTAGTGAAAACAGATGGCAAAAAGTTATTTAGGGCATTAGTCATATCCTCATCATTCTCAGTTACTAATCAATTACTTTCTAAAGGGCTGGTACTAGTATTTATAAAAGCTAAAGAATTTTTTTTCATCCTTCATACTGTTTCTTGCTAAATTTATTTCTGATTCCCTTTTACTCTTCCTGATTAGTCTATTCAACTCATTCCTTATGCGTCAGTACCTTTCTAAATCTTCCCCCCTACTATAACCTTTAAAAGTTTGGAGAGCTTTCTTCTTGTTCCTAATCATCATCATCCCTATCTGCCTACCCCTACCACATTGGCTTCCTATTTTTACTGTTTCTGATTGGCCTGAAAGGTATGGATGCTACTTGAGTATTACCAATAATACATTTAAACTCATCCCACATCTTGTATGCACTTTTATTTGCAAAAACATCTCTCCAGTTTATTAACCCAAGTAAGGTCCTAAATTTAGTATAATCTTTAATAAAATTTGGAATATTTTCATTGTTATTTGAGTGTGTAATGTTGCAATTTATTTTAAAGCATATTATATATCTGGTGATCACTACCTTCCAAATTTTTTCCTATCTCAAGCTCACTCATAAGTGATAGCATGATCCCTAGTTGGTTTATTTATTATCTGAGAGAGAAAATCGCCCTGAAAACTAGAAAATTCCTCCCCATTGATAGTGACTTTTTGACACTATTCCATGAAGGTAGCATACACAACATCTTTTTGTGGGATTGTGACACTTTTCATATGTTGTTTTTTCTGAAATGCTTCCCAACTAGCCTAGGAACAGTCACCTTATCCAGGACTGGCTTTGAAGTAGCTGTCAGTTATTTTACTATTGCCAAACAGTGACTTTTTTTCTTTACAAAGTTGTATATTCTAAGTGCATCTAGTATTTGTACTTGAATGAAATATATGGCTAGTTTTTGTACCATTTTGTTGATTTCCTGGCCATAGTGTAGTAATGCAGAACTTGATGTGTTTGATCAACAAATCCCGTGTTTTTATTGTAGTTGTCAATACAAGCTGGAATGTTTTTTTTGTATAATGCGTCCTTTGGATTTTCTTGTCACTTTCTTATCAGTATTTGAATGCATGTTAGAGAGCATGTATACATTTCTTTTATCTTGGTACAAAAGAGACAGCAAGTCATCAGTCTCAAATACATGCTTTTTTCCTTTTTCAACTTTTGTGGTGCACAACTCTTTAGGTAGCCCTTAGTGATTGTTTCTGATGGTTTCTGTTGCATATGTCTTGTTTTCCAGTAAGTATTTGTAAAGCTTTGGTGTAGTATAGTAATTGTCTATATAAAGATGATGTCCTTTGCTAAATATCTTTGAATCAACCTAACAACTACACTTTCAGTTTTTGAAAAATCATCCATGGTTTCCATGATACCAGTATAAATGCTGTGTTTTATGGTTACGCCATTTTCATCAACAAGTTTGAAAATCTTGATTCCAAATCTTGATCATTTAGATTTGATATATTGATGAAAAATGAGCCTTCCTTTCCACAACAACAGACTCATTGAGACTTAGTTTTGTTGTAGAATTATATTTTTGTTCAAGTGCATCATGCAGTAGTTGAAGTAAGGTATCTATTTTTCTCATTCAAGGATTTGAAACATTTTTTTTTGTTTTAATTTCCAAAAGGAAAGTAAATTACAGAGTCTGTCCCGTTTCATGTCTATATAAAAGAATGAATGAATTCATCCTTTGCCCAATACATATTTATCTTAGGCTTATGAAAGTTTTATACCCATGAGCAAATAATAAACCTATGAATTTTTTCATTTCCTCAATGGTAGTTGGGTACCATTGCTGAATATCTACTAAATCCCTCCAAGTGAACAAAGGGGTGTCTGCAACCTTGCGTTTTCTTTCTGGTTCATCATTTCATCACCTGAGGCATCTGAGTCACTTTCCCCCCTTCAGGCAAATTTCCAAAATCACCAAAGGCAGGATTATCTAATTCAGTAATATCAATTACAACTTCATTATTGCTGTCACTATCACTAATTGAATCACTCGCACAAAACAAAAGATTTTGTATGTCCTTCTGAGAGAGAGAAGCCACACTCACTCTACAATGTGACATCCTGATGGGAACTGTTTTATCTTATATTAATTAAAGCTGTTGAGCATTCAAGTTGCAAAAAAGTTGCCATCAATCACTAGATAGAAGACTAAAGTAGGCATAGAAATGATGAACAAGTGAATATGCAGAATGAGAGCTTGTTTGTAGGCAATAGTTTATGAATGGTGCAGTCATACACGCATTCCTATCATCAACTTTTGATGAATGATGAGGTCATTCATGCACAGTGAAAGGGTTAATGTATGAGAACAGTTCTTCTCTTATTTGTAATACTAGCTAAAGTGGGCCCTACGGGCCCATTTAGCTATGCCCATGGTGCTGGGGCCTTTGGCCTCAATAATTGGGGAGCCGCAGGCCCCCCCCAGTTACTGGAGTCAATTATTCAGTCAATAAAACTATAGAAAAGAATGTTGCCCGGGTTAATTGAATGCCCGGTTAGGTCAACTGAATGCCCCCAAAAACCCCTCACCCCCCTTATGCAACTTGGGGGCTAACCCCCTCCCCATTACCCCCACCCTCCCCCATTACCCCCACCCCTCCCCATTACCCCACCCCCCTTTTTGAAAGCCGTAAAAATATTTAGTCTGTAATGGTTGCAGCACCAGTATGAAAGTGCATAAAAAGAACTCATTTGGTAAATTTTTGAACTTAGCCGCAGATTAAATTTCGGCTCAAAGCTGAATGCAAAAGCAAATATTTTTTACACTTTTTAAAATTATAATTAAAAGTAGAATTCATTACGCCTTTTTCTAATGCATTAAAATACAAATATCACCCATATATATCAAGAATTTTCTTCTCTTTTTGAGTGTGACAGACTGACAGACATTCCTGGGTGTTTATAGTATTAATATACTTTGAGCATTTGTAAAAATGCTTTAAGCACTTACCTGGAACACTTAGTTTCCCTGCCTCCTTGGCCTAACTGCACTTTCATACAAATCACTCAACACTCGAATACCTTAAGTGTATACCATCCATTGCATACAACTTTGTTACCATAGAACTTATCCCAATTATCCAAAAAACACACACCTTCCCCAGAACACAAGGCAAGGCATCTCCCTCATTCAAATTTGTCCATAGATAACCTAGCTTAACTTTGTCCTAGCATACTTTAGTACCAGTACTGTATTTGTGTATGATACTGTCAAATGTAGAATAGAATGGTCTTAGTGTGTAGAGTATTTGTATCATTCAGGTAATTCTTACTATATTAGCTTATATGATGAACATTTATTAATTAATTAATTAATTAATTATTTAAAGATAAACAATTTTATGAAATTTTTCTATTATACAGTATATATAAAATGTGAGAAATGATGTAGGCTAAGTAAATTACTAAACTATATATATATATAAACTTTTTATTTTAATTTTCTCTAAGTATAAAAAGTTTTAGTTAATGTATCTACTTACATGTACAATAAATATTATAGGTACTCTAAATACAATTGTTTAACTGTCAATGAATTACTACTTTTCAGATAGTAATTAAATTTTCATATATAGCCTAAGTGTGTCATAACTAACTATAATGAAGCTAAAACGCGTAAAAGGAGGAAATGGAAAAAGATGGAAGAAAGGACATAGCTGTGTCTCAAATCCTGGAAATATGTTATACAGAGAAATGGCTAAAACAAATTTCTTTCAGAAGTTAGATGGTAATCATTAGACCTAAGTTGTGGTCTATTTTTTAGTTTTTTAGAATCCTTGCTACCTTGGTTAAATTTTCACTCTTATTTCATTATTCACTGGTATGATTGTTAAATTTAAATATTTTAGTAATTTTAGTTAGCTGTAGGGATGCTTTATATATTTTCATAGGTTCAGTACCCTAATCTTTGTTTAACCCTTTCACTCACTGGGTAGACAATTGTGTAGCTGAAAAATAAACCATATTGATTCTTATATAACCACACATAAAGGCAAATTTCTTTTTTACCCTATGTCATAATTCATGAGTGAAAGGGTTAAAGCATTATTGTAGCATCTTCCTTTCTGCGAGTGTGATTCTAATATAGGAGTAACTGTTTCAGGTGAGAGTGGCTTCACTGTAGAGGCTTTAGCTGAGCATACAGCAGCTCTTGCAGCTGGGCCAAAACTTCATGCAGATCCTGAAGATGATAGAAGTGTTGGAAGAACTTTTAACACATTTGCTACAAATTTTACAACATGCACAATACCAGCATTTGAAAAGTGAGTAAAAGCTGTGAACTGAATTAAAGAATAAAATATTTAACAAGTATAATAATAATTTGTATTTTTACTCAATTAAGAATTGTTTAAAGAAAAAGTTATGGTATGATTTTTTAATTTAAATTTTTTTAGATATTTTTGACCATCTGCTTGTTTCTTGGGACAGTCCCAGCTTTCAGTATTAAAATATTGATTAGTATATGACGCGTTCGGTGGAGAAGGGGGCGAATGCCACAAAATTCGAAAAATGAGTTTTTTGTCGTATAATTATCCTTTGAAACCTTTGCTTTACCTATGCAAAAAATTAGATGTTAGTCTGCACTCTTTCACCGTAAAATTTAGGTTTTAATGTATCTCAGAGAAATTCACTCCGCATCATTGCTTCACATTGAACACATCTATCTACTTTCTGGTCACTCGACAATGCCCTGTGATGCTCAATTTGGCCAAATTGAACAAAATATAAAAAATAAATACAGCAATATTATTTACACCAAAAAAGATTGTTACGGCCATAACTACAGCCGTTTCGCAGCGCTTCCTAGTTGTAGAAATGAAACAGGCTGATTTTCTCGATTTTGACGTCCTAAAAATGTGCATTGTCATTAGGAAATCAACAACTACTAAATTTACAGATGCAAGAAAGTTAATATTTGACTTTCAACACAAAGAAGGCTACGTAATATCTACTGCATACCGCACAACCCCAGATAATAGCCATCCCGTCAGACTGCAGAAAGGGAAAAAATCCTACAGTGTCAGTTTATTCAATCTAGCCCAGCAGACACTGCAACCAAAGTATTCCCAATTGCTGCCAATAACTAAGGAAAAAATAAAAGATCTCAAAGAATTATCAGACCTAATGCCTGCAACTGCAGTGAACTATTATACAAGATTGTTAAAGGAACTGGAAGAAACCAAAACAGTTGAAGCAGGTAATACAACATTCGACAAAGAGGACCAAATAATGGATTACACCAGTTAACATCAGAAGCTATCAATAAATAATATTGTAAAATTTCTTGGCGTTTTATTATATCGACATATTACACAACAATATTTTACTCAAATATGTGTTCAAATTCATACATTTCAATAAACCGGAAAAATACAAAGGTTTAAAGTTTACAAACTTTAACTGCATTTTGTGGCATAATTTGAAAATGTTGCGTTTGCCCCTTCTCCACCAAACACGTCATATACTGTAGTCCTTTTTTTCATGATTCTTATAGTTACCATAGTTAACTTACTGCCTTGAAGGAAATGCTTATAAAAGAACCCATTTTTAGGTCTTTTGACCTTTGAAATTGCTACAGACTAATCACGTGTGTCTTACCATAATTAATGGTCTACCTACCCTCAGTTAAAAATTTGTACCACTTATTAGTTGATGATGATTGGGTTGTTTAACCTTCTTCACAACCTCTAAGGTCATATGATGGAGGGGACCTACAGCTTTATGTGGGACCTGAACTATGGGTCACTACATAGTCTGGACACAGAGGACAGTCTCCCATCCAACTACTATCCAACCTAATGTCACTTAACTTCAATGATCAATGGGAAACTGTGTTATAACATTGGCTATGATGTAGCCCTGCTTATTAGTTGACGTAGCCAGTACCATATAGGCCTATATGGGCTATGATTATGAGCATGAGGTAAATGGAGTATACATCTTCCTCATACCTTTTGAGCACAGAGGGTGCCATGAGATGATAATAGTATGACTTATGATGATTGAAATGGATTTAAACAGTTTGACTTATTAAAAATTAGGCACTGTTTCCTATATTTGTTACTGTTTCTCCTGAGTTTTTTTTTTATGTTTTAAGTACAAGGGCTTGGCTAAGTAGTCTTACATAAAAATATATAAAGCTAGTTCTTGCTTCATTGATTTAAATTTTATTCTGCAAAATATCTGGAAAATATTATTTCATAAAATTTCATCACTTTTCTTTCACTTCATTTTTCTGGAGTTTATTCAAGGTGTATATACATACTAGGCTATAGGCTATATTATTATAGTAAACATCTCTCAATTTATATAACTTCCTAAGTTAATTTTATCTTTGAATTTATTCAATATGTGTAGCGAGCTATTTAATTGTTGTGCAGATTTTAATGCACTGGCATATTAAGTTGTAACAGATTTTAAAAAATGTCATTGTAAAGATTGAATATAACCAAATTTTTAGTTGTTTAAAGTAACTTGATGAATTACTTTACTGATTACAAAATCTAATGTTAAAATTTTAAAACTGAAACACTAATTTCAGAGAAGTTTGCATAACAACTGCCTTAAATTACTGTTTTAATAATTATACAAGTGTGTGTGTGTGTGTGTGTGTGTGTGTGTGTATATATATATTATATATATATATATACAGGGTGGGCCGTAAGTTTCCATACATAGGAAAAATAAACATTTTTTTATGGACAACCATTTTTATTTATATAATATGCTCTACATGGTTGCCATTGTTTTGAAAACACATTTCAATACGTGTTCCCCACTGTTGATGAACACGCATTAGCACAGTTGACGTTATGCTTGTAATGGCGTTGGTGATACGTTCCTTTAGATGATTTATGTCTCGTATCTTTTCCTGATACACCATGGCCTTCAAGTGCCCCCAAAGATAGAAATCAAGGGGGGTGAGATCTGGGGATCTGGGAGGCCACTCCACAGGGCCACGCCGACCAATCCAAGCATCCGGAAACTGCTGATCCAAATACCGATGCACGTGAAGACCATAATGAGGTGGAGCTCCATCTTGCTGGAAGTAAACTGGGAAGTTACCTTCCTCGTTTAGCAGGGATGGGAAAATCTCTTCTTGCAACATGTTAAGATACCTTTCGGCATTAAGATTTCCACTGACAAAAATTGGTCCAATAATTCTGTCACCCCATATCCCGGCCCACACCATCACTTTACCGGCACCTTGCATCTTCGTCGGACTCAGCCAGTGTGTGATGTTCGTTCCATGTTGTCTGTTAAAGTTCATTGCAACCATGCGACTGCTTCCCGACCCAGCCATCAGTATGATTTCAATTCGTTGCTCTTTCGTCAAACGCATATTCTTAGGGTATCTGAAACATAAAAACAAACGTTTAATTTTTCCTATGTATGGAAACTTACGGCCCACCCTGTATATATATATATATATATTATTTTTTTTTTAAGTTCGGGAAGAACCGATTCGCCTCTATTTAAAAGGGCATATCTCAGCGGAAAAACAAAGAAAAAGTGAGAGGAAAAAGAAAGGGTGGAGGGGACAGTCGAAGTGGAAAAAGACCAAGGATGAGAAAGACTGCAGGGTCGAGCCCCATCATCCTTGGGTGCTAGGGCCGGGAGGGCGCACGTGAAACCTCCAGGAACAAGCACGTACAAACGAGCACAAAGAGCACTCAAAAGCACGAGCTTAGAACCCCCTTGCGGGGATATATATATATATATATATATATATATATATATATATATATATATATATATATATATATATATCCCCGCAAGGGGGTTCTAAGCTCGTGCTCTTTGTGCTCGTTTGTACGTGCTTGTTCCTGGAGGTTTCACGTGCGCCCTCCCGGCCCTAGCACCCAAGGATGATGGGGCTCGACCCTGCAGTCCTTGTCATCCTTGGTCTTTTTCCACTTCGACTGTCCCCTCCACCCTTTCTTTTTCCTCTGTCTTTCCTCTCACTTTTTCTTTGTTTTTCCGCCGAGATATGCCCTTTTAAATAGAGGCGAATCGGTTCTTCCTGAACTTTAAAAAAAAAAAAAAAAAATATATATATATATATATATATATATATATATATATATATAAGCTTTGTTTGTGAGAAAATGGAAGACAAATGACATAGCCTCAGAAATAATTCTCAGTGCATTATTATAAGCATTAATAGGAAAAGCAGATTGTTTAGAAAATGACTTGCCTTTTCATCTTATGCCTATACAATTTCCTATAAAATGAGAGAAACTTATTTATGATTACGCATAATAACAGTACCATATAAAATTAAAACTTACAAAAGTAATACTTAAATTAGCATAAGTCATTTTCAGTACTAGTAATTAAAAAGATAGGTCCTCCATTAAGAGGACTAAGTACCATATAAACATAAAACAAATTATCCCTTCAACTTGTTGCATGAAACAAAAACTGCAGTTAAGAAAAGAAGTTCAACTGATAATTTACAAATATTTTGAACTAAATAATAGGTGGATCCAGAGTGGGGCCATTGGATGGTCCCCCCCCCCCCCCCTTACACAGATTTGGAGGCCCCATACATCCTGATTAAATGAGATTCATATTATGTTGCATACATTCCTGTGATATTGTACTACATAAAATCAAAATGAAAGTACTTTAAACTTGGCTAGATAGCCAAGTTTAACTTCAATAGTAAAACCAAAAAGGCATTGATTTGAACTTCACTAGAACTGAGAACTTCTGATATCCCTATTCATGAGCCCCGAGAAACATTGCCCCTCCCTTACAGACAATGTGGATCCGACTATGTCTAAATTAAGTTACATATTTTTCCATATGCATTTTGAGTAATGAAAATCATTTTACCCATTATTTGCAGGTTTTTCAAAGGCTTCAGCATTGATTCGGAACTTCAAACTCGTATGTTAGCTATCCATGCTGCAGCACAAGAATATATTCAGGAAGCTAATTTAACTGAATCATCTACCACATATATGTGTGCTCTTGTAAGTTATGGGCTAACCAAACCTTAAGATTCACTTTAGGCTAGTCCAAGAAAGAAGGTAGGGAAGAGAGAAAATGAAGACAATTTTGTAATACTTAATCAGTGATTGCAGTTTCAGTAAATTTTATTTGAATTACTCATAATTTATTTCAGATGGTTAGTTTAGAGGGAGTGAAGAACAGTGAAGATGATGTTGCAGCTACATTATCTTTGCTGGCCAAAGTTATTAGGAAAGTTTCTAAGGAAGTTTTGAAGGCAAAATTTGGAGAATACTCCAAACTACTAGATGAAATATTTATCAGTTTTTCAAACACCAGGAACTCTAAATTACTATTAAATGTGAGTTGAATTTGTTTTCTTAAACTGTTCCTACAATAGGCCAAAATCTCGCTGGAGCATTACATTATTTACAGTACCTTATATTTGTTTAAAATTTTCTCCATTTCATTAAATTTTCTGCTTTCTTGATTTTTTTTTACTGTCAAACTATTTTTTTTTTAACTTTTAGTAAAGAAAAGAAAACCCTTAAAAAGTAATCATGATGCTTGGAAGTAGGCCCTTAATATATTCACTCTTTAAATGGATTTTTAAGCTCCCTTGGAGCAGTCTGTTAGAAATTGCACTGAGAATGTAGTGGCGCTTATAAGTATTCGTACAGAGAAATATTTGTTATATTCATCCTTATCTTTTGTACCATGCATAGGATAATTATGAAAAGCTTACCATTCATTTGGAAATATTTAACAAATAAAGAAATTAGTTCAGCTCCAACGTATAATGTAAAATATCAAAGAATTTGTAGAAAAAAAAAGTTAAAATGCAAAAGGACTCTTTCAAACGAGTTAATTACCATTGCCCTGATAAATTATAAATTTTTAATATATGTAAAGGGATAATTGTTGGTTTGTGGAAGTTAAAGAATGGTACAACTTCTTCTTGGTTCAAGGGATATGATTTGAAGGTAGGTCTGTCAGTGTAGATCTATTTTGAAGCAGAGATTGCATTGTGATAGGAGAGCTTCATTTATTTGAATAACTGGTATTAAACTTTTATTATATGGAAAATACAGATCTCCTTGATAAAGGGGAAATTAACCAGAAATTTTCATGAAAAGTTGTGTGGGAATGTCCCCATAAATAAATTGTAACTGCCTTTGCTGACAACATTAAGGATAAGTTAGTGGCAGTAATTATTCTTTAATACATATTCTTGATACTTAATGGTATGTAATTGGTTCAAAGAGTCGCGAAGGAAAGTTTGTCAGTGTTCTTATGTGGCTATATATGTATACAGGATGTTTCAGGAGAAAAGGTCAATACTTCGGGAGGTGATAGTATCGGTCATTGTGAGAAAAGAAGTTTATATGAACATGTGTCTAATTCTGAATGGTTACGGAGATAGAGCTGTTTGAATCTGATGCTCGTGCAGCTCTTCCTCCCCCTTCCCTCCCCTATAACCTTGAACCATGTAAGCTATAACCTTGAACCACATAAACCAATCAACAGCTGACTGTTGTGAGTGACATTGTTTGGTGTTTGAAGCAGTGTTAAGAATGCCACACACCTTCACACATGCCGAATATGCAGATATGGTGTATGTCTACGGTTTTTGCGATGGAAGTGCAACAGCTGCTGTTGCAGAATACCGTCGACGGTTTCCGAACCACAGAATTCCGGATCGAAGAATGTTTACCAGGGTTTTCAACACATTGCGTGAGATTGGTACACTTCCCAGCGCTCATGTTTCATCTGAACGTGAAGGTCAACAAGATGTGGATGAAGTAGAAAACATTCTTCAGTTGGTAGAGTGTAGTCCTACTACTAGCTCACGAAGAATTTCTACACGTCTCGGTGTACCACACACAAGAGTATGGCGAACATTACGTGAGGAAGGCTTGCATCCATATCATGTACAGCGTGTACAACACCTTCAACCAGGAGACGCTGCCATGCGACTGGAATTTTGTCATTGGGTGGTCAGACGAAAATCCAAATGCCCCTGTGGAAACATTTTCAACATCGCTTCTCCGCCAATGTGTGGTGTGGTATCATCGATGATCAGCTGATTGGCTCTGTTACTTTAGAGAATCGTCTTACAGGACAAAGTTACCTAGAATTTCTGCAAAATGAATTGCCAGGACTACTGGAGGATGTTCCTTTGGCTACACGCGCTGGTATGTACTTTCAGCATGACGGAGCTCCTCCACATTCTACCCATCTGGTGATGCAATACCTAAATCGAACTTTCCTGGTCGATGGATCGGCCGCGGTGGTCCCATTCAATGGCCACCAATGTCTCCAGACCTCTCTCCGTTAGATTATTGTTTGTGGGGGTGGATGAAAAGTCAAGTTTACCAAAGGAAGGTGGATACACGAGACGAATTGCTCGCGCACACTTTGGATGCTGCTGCTGCCCGCATAAAGGAACGTCAAGATCAACTCGGATGAACAACACGCGATCTTCGTACTCGAGTTGCAAAGTGCATTGAGGTTGACGGTGGGATTTTCGAAAACGTGTTGTAAACTAACAAATTTGTCATTTCTGTATCTGATACCATTCAGAATGCCAATGTTTAAACATTAAATGTTAGAAACAGTAATTTGTTTGTTTCTTGATTACCATTAACAATGCTTTTGTATTTGTAGATTCAAATAGCTCTATCTCCGTAACCATTCAGAATTATACACGTGTTCATATGAACTTTTTTCTCACAATGACCGAAGTATTGACCTTCTCCTGAAACACCCTGTATGTTGAAAGCTTATTGAAGAAGTTTTGGATGCTGATTGGTGGAAGGTTTAAAGCCATATGATTGGGTGAAATTAATACATTTTTACACTAAGCCCAACTCATTCATATTTACATATTAAAATAGAGAATAAATTTAAATACTGGGTGATTACAAATGATTTTCCCAATTTTAAAAATTTATTATGAAAAAACTAAAAGCTACAGCGAAAAGCAAAATATACAACTCAAAAAGTTTTATTTATAAGCTTATTGAAATTCAATATGAGCTTTTGTGGCTCTGCAGACATCAAAGCAGTATTCTGTTTCTCTCCATACATTTTGTAGCATATCATACTGAATTTTTCTAACAGCCTCGCGTATCCATTCCTTTAAATGTTCCAAAGTTGTTGCCATTGGTGGAACAAAAACTTAATTTTTAGCATTTTCCCAGAGAAAGAAATCGAGGGGGGTTAGATCGGGCGAACGAGCCGGCCAAGGAATGCACCCCACACGCCCGATCCAAGGATCAGGCAATTGCTCATTCAGGAATGGTGTAATTTCATTGTCCTCTATAGCTGGGGCATCAGCCACAGTTGTAGCATATTGCTGTAAATGATGCCATTAATTGTTTGTTCAGCAAAGAATGGGCCGTACACTTTCTTAGCAGTAACAGCACAAAACACGTTAACTTTACGGCTGTCTCTGACATGTTCAGTATTACAAATAAAAATTCCCTGAAATATTCTTCATTTGTATATCTCGCTTTTCGCTGTAGCCTTGTTAGTTTTTCATAATAAATGTTTAAAATCAGACAGATCATTTGTAATCACCCGGTATTGCAGTTCACATAATCACTGACCATTTAATCTCAGAAATTTATGATTTTTTAAAAAGATTATTGGATGTTTGTCTGTGTTACTTCGAGCCCAAGAGGAAGTGCAGTGGACGTATCCTTACACTCTGAATCTGTTTCACAAAATTATTTCCTTCACCACTCACGAAGATGCTGATGTAAGTAAGATATTTCGAAAGTATTAATTAGCTCCTACCTCAATGTTGCCAAACCTGCCTTAACCTTATCCGACCTAATTCAACCTAACCTGGATTCAGTGTTTTGTTTACATTGGTACTTATTAAGGCTTAACTGATATAAGAAAAGAACTTATTTATATATATATAGGGTGTACATAAAGTCAGGATCTATTTTTGTGAAGCACTTGGAAATTATATGGAATTCAATCATAAAATGATAAAGTGGTAACATTTATTAAATAATTAAGAGTAGGATTCGACGTGACGCCCATCAGTATCCCTGCACAGCTCAAATCGTTCCGCAGCATTTCTAAACACATTCTGGAGCATTTGCGAGGTTATGTTATCTGCAGCAGTTCGTATACGTAAGTTTTCAAGACTCGTAATCTTCGTCTGATAGACGTGCGATGTGATAAAGCCCCATGCAAAGAAATCTAAAGGGGTTAAATCTGGTGATCTCGCTGGCCAAGGTCTGTTGCTTCCGCGTCCGATCCAGCGATTTGGAAAACATCCATTTAGATAATCCTGAACAATTTTGGCATAGTGACAAGGAGCACCATCATGTTGATAGACGATTGTTAGTACCGTCGTCTATCAACATGATGGTGCTCCTTGTCACTATGCCAAAATTGTTCAGGATTATCTAAATGGACGTTTTCCAAATCGCTGGATCGGACGCGGAAGCAACAAACCTTGGCCAGCGAGATCACCAGATTTAACCCCTTTAGATTTCTTTGCATGGGGCTTTATCAAATCGCACGTCTATCAGACGAAGATTACGAGTCTTGAAAACTTACGTATACGAACTGCTGCAGATAACATAACCCCGCAAATGCTCCAGAATTGAAATTATTTTTAAAATGGATAAATGCACATTCTAAAATATTCCTTTCAATTATATCTGTTTTTAACGAGCGCTTTAGAACTATCCCACTTAATACTATGATTACATCTATACATATGGTTAAACAATGCATTAGAAATATTTGCTGGTTTACCCTAATATCTAACGTTTTACCCGTTTGGCATATACAGGGTGTCCCAGGAGGAAATGTCAAGAATGCACCATTTCACTCTGGTTATTTCTAAGTAGAAAGTATTATATCGATATGGGTCTGATTCCCAACCGTTACCGAGATACAGACAGGCCTCTACAGTTGGGTAATTAAAACATAATAAAATGGTGATCTTAGATACTATTTAATGACACTTGTGGTTTACAAAAAGTACAAACATACAATACACTATTGCACTTATTGCAGAATGGTTTCAAAGTGACCCCCTCCTTCTTCAATGCACGCGGCGAGCCTCTGATCCATCAAGTCTTGCCAAAGAAAACGCAGAAGTTCATTTCTGAGGTTTATGAATGCATCCTGTATACGTGCAACCAACTGCTCCCTAGTTTCGGGCTTACCCCGCTGATAAACGTTACTCTTCAAGAACCCCCAGACAAAAAAATCTAGTGGGGATAAGTCAGGCGAACGAGGGGGCCATGCCACAGGTCCTCCACATCCAATCCACCTTCCCAGAAACCATTGATTTAAGTATGTAGTAACCTCCCTGCCATAGTGAGGTGGTGCTCCATCGTGTTGCATCCACATCCGTTGTCTGAATGTAAGAGGTACATCATCAAATAAAAGGGGAAGGACGTGTTCTAAAAAATTTCTGTATTGTACAGATGTTAGGCGGCCTTCAATGACTCAGTGAGCAGGTGTTAAGACGTACCTAAATAAATAATGTGAGGATCTGCACAGTTGCCAATGTATCATTAAATGTCATTGAATATTATCTAAGATTGGCTTTTTATTGTTTTAGTTACCCAAATGTAGAGGCCTGTATCTCAGTAATGGTTGGGAATCAGGCACATGTCGATATAATACTTTCTACTTAGAAATACCCCAAGAGTCAAATGGTGCATTCTTGACATTTCCTCCTGGGACACCCTGTACATATATACTGAGTTACATTGTGTACATCCGATCGAATACATACAACCAACCACATTATCCAGGCTATTCTTTATTAGGCGTGCTTTAACAGTATTATTATACTTAAAGAGAGTACATTGATATCAATTGCTTTAAGTAAAGTCGGAAGATATTGAAAATTAACATGGTAGGGTAGGCTAAAGATATTTTTACGCTCTAATTCCTTTACAGATATACATATTATAAAATTGTGTGCACAGTACATATATAGTACACGAATAAATGCACGTAGAACCTATGCATGTATTATGAAAAAGTTTAATTTTAAGTTATAGTTTTGTATTCATTGATTTTGCTCCCATACTTTTCTTAATTATTTAATTTTAGTTCACTGACCTATAACATTATCGTGTTCGCCATTGTTGACTTGGATTTTTGAGTAAGACGTTATATTGGGGAGGTTTCATTCTAATTTCATATTTTGAAAGTTTTTGTTACTTGTAGTTAGTCAATGTTTTAAAAATTGAAGATAAGCTTCATAAGCTGTTTTTTTTTGTTTTTGTTTTTTTAAAGCAAATTGGTTGTAAAAGATTTTTTTCCCCTTCTTGAAGGGAAATTCTGGTTTGTTTTTAAATTCATTACAAAATTCGTTATATTAAGTTCTGGAGGACTGTATCAGTGGACTTGAAAGCTTCATTACGATACTGTGATGTATGTTTTTGGTCGGTGAGCCTGTTTTGACAGCCATCTAGTTAGAATTTAAAAGAAGATTTTGACTTTTTTCAAAACGATTGTTGTAACAGGTTCGCAGAGCCGCGCAGTATAATGCGAGTGCAGTCTTGAAGGGCTCATCTTTCATGATTGTGGAGGAGAAATATAATGATGATGATTATCGTGAACAAAGTGAAACTTTAGAATTAAAGGAGGAGGAGGAAGAAGAAGAAGAAGAAGAAGAAGGAGGGGCAACAGCACTATCGAAACCCGTTGAGCGTTTTCATCCAGCCGCTGTTTCTTGTGGAAAGTTTGTAATAACCAATTTGAAACTCGCCACTGAAAACATGAATGGAAAAGCCACACTTTATTTGCTCATTTTCCTTCAACAGATTATTAAGTGTCTTCCGGAGAAAATTTTGGAGGTAAATGATTTGTTTATTATTTTATGTATCCATTTTTCCTTTAATAAACCTTCACCTCCCAGATTTAACGGGTTAGTCACAGCGCTGTTGTCTACGTCACACGACTCGCAGTTTTAAGGTATTACTACATCTTGCCTATGAATGCTTGTATTTGAAACGTTAGCAATTTGTACCTTCAGTCCTTAAAGGGTTAAAGTAGAAAATGACTGATTAGTTTATACTCATGACATAATTGTCACTGGACTTTTCCCCGTTACCCGAGTAAAATGCGAAGTATTCGTAAGAGCACTTTCATCCTTATATAATTGTTACGTAATATTGTGACCATTTAGGTGACATTTTACTCTGGGAAGCAAACGTTACTGACTTTGGTGCGCTTATTTTCTGCGAATATTCTCTCCCCCTCTTTTTTGATAGTTTCCATTCCTTTTCCCCTTTGCATTGATGACTTCCGTAGAATGCAACTTCTCATTCGTAGCTCTATTCACGATCTCCTCATTATTTGCTTATTTTAAATGGATTTATCATCTCGGTTTGTATTGTAATGGCTATATTTAATAATTTTTTTTTTTTTAGTTACCCTCTTTCCTCGATCATTCATTTTTTGCGCTTAAATGTACTATCTCTCTACTTGAAATTGTTGTAAGATTAGGTTCTTTCTTTAAATATATTCCCCTTGCCCGTGAGTTTAGCATTATTATTCACAGTAGGGAAGTTTTGCCATTGTTGTAAGTTTGCTGTAACGCCAAATTTTTCCATATGGCATGGAATTTCTTATGTATACGATTCACTGTAAAATATTTTTGTCGTTGTACACTTATTAAAACTAGAAAGTCCGTAAAGCATTCAAGTCGAAGTATCTAAATGGTCTTTTTCGTAACTGTTCCAAGTAATAAAGGGTTCCTAACAATCATGACTCCAGATTTGAAAAAATTTACTGGAGCACAGCTCTGAATTTACTTTTTTTCCCCTTACACCACTAGATAGGTTAATGATAGTAAACTCTTGAATTGACGACATACCAATTACAAATTGTTTTAGCTAAACATCATAATACAATAATGTACAGTTTATAACTCACCTTAAGTTTATTTATTCATTGCAGCAGCAACAGTGGTCGATGTTAGACCTTGCATGTAGGCATTTGTTGTGAATTTACCGCCATGTATGCTTGGCCACTGATCAATGGCTTTCTGTGTGATCATTACAGCAGATCTAGTGCCTGGAGCTGGACCCTCCTTCACAATTCTGCACAGCTTAGTCAAATGAGATGGCTTAATGGATCCTTTGTGTTCACAATGTAACCAAGAATGGAGAATGTCCCTTCAGCTGGTGCTTCACTCCAGGCAGTTGATCCATCTTTATCAAAATGCTTTAATCTCTCTGTGATTCCTTTCCACAGCTGTTCTATATATTCTGTCAGCAATTTATCACTGAGTCTTTTGTAAAACTACTTTCAGATCTGGTTCTGGATGGTGTAGCAACTTCAGCAACCTTGGTAGTAATCAGAACGTTTCTTGATGTATTTGTAAACTTCATTTAGGATGTAATCCTCAGCTGTTAGTTCCTTTTGCTGCCCTGTGGTATCGTGCTTAAATTCAGAAACTACATCATTTGCATTTCCTCCATTAGCTAATTTGGAAATTGTTTCCATCACTCTTAACATAACAGTTTTCCCTCCTTATAAAATATATTTTCTACAAATTCTGCACTAACTGTGGTTTTTTGAGCTACTTGCAACATAATCTTTGTTACATAGGAAATCAATACATAGAACTTGGCACTAATTTCTTTCTCTTGTGGATGATCAAAAAACACACAATTTTCCACAAATCTGTCAAATTGATCAAATTCGTAATTAACCATGCGAGTATCAGATTTGAGTTTTGGTCTCTTAAAACCAATGATATTGTCAAGAACCATATTGGTATAGTCAAGGCCTGATCTCAGATTTGAAGTGTGATTCTGAATAAAGTCTAAAAGCTCACTTAGTTTACAAATTTTCTTCAATGCATCAACGTTGTCCTTACAAAAAGCCCCATCTCCAACCATTCCAGATACCTTGGATTTAATTGCTTCTTCAGATAGTTTCAAGTGATTAGGAGACTTCAACACATCAAAAATTTCATTGGCCAAATAAACTCCTGATTTGCTGCGTACTAAATTTATCCCAGCAAGTTTTACAGTCTTATCTTCTTCACTCATAACTAATACAACTAGCATGCTTAATCCCAAAATTGTTCCAATGTCAGCTGTTATTGTTACTGAAGTTTGTTCTAAGAACCACTTTACAGTTTGTTCTTTAAGTTGATTATCTAATAGCTCACAAATTGTCTCGCACGCGTGTGTGCTATGATTCAAATTTCCAACCTCACAACCTGACCTATGTAATACAGCTAGAAGTACTGGATATAGAGCCCATGCAGTGTTTGTTTTCATTATGTAGTATAAGATGTTGCCACAAGTCTTCTATGCGTTTAGTAGTGTTCCGAGAAGATGTTTTCATCACTTCATAAACAGCAGCTCTTTGATGATGCTGAAGTTTAATTAAATGTCTCTTCAGGTGGGTTTTCAGATTTCTAAACCATCTCTCTTGATTTTCTCCTTGTTTGCATACATAGGTTAAATCTTTAACATTGAAGTAACCTTTTATGTTAGAATGTTTGTCTGAAGCACATGCTTTGGGGTCTGTGCAAGCTATGCAATATAATGTAAGCATTTTATCATCAGAAGCATCATCAATATCTTCTTGATTATCATCATCTTCATCCTCAACAGCTATATCTACATAAGGCATATTAGTGTCACTATTTGCAATGTTTTCCATTATATCACTTGGTACTGAAAATGAATCATCAGCATGCCCTAGATCCTTCTTTTCCACCAATTTGAATGTAGATTTGATCAAATCTTTGTTCAGGATTTCTTGTATTGATTTACACTTGCTTAAATGGGCTATGGAAATGTCAAATTTGTTGCTTTTTGCTTTATTAGATTTGGATGCAACACTTGAACTTGAAGGCATATTTTGACTTCTCTTTATTAACCACAACAGCTTGGTGAGTTTCTTTTGTTAGGCGCAAAATTGCGTTCAATGTCTTCTGGATTTGGGAATTTTCAAATTCCTCTAAAGCAGTTTTGTTAGTCTGATGCGCAGATTCCTCACTTACCTTTTGTTTCTTAGGTGGAGGAGAAGCACTTTCTTCAGTCTGTGAAACATCTAGTGAAAAAGTTTCATTTTCTAGATTAGCAGTTGATGAAGTTGGTTCATTTTTCTGAGGTCTAGCACTAGCACATTTTGTGAACAAACTAAATGACTGCTTTGCCGTATCTCTTTGCTGCACTTCATCCTGGTATTTCTTTACTGCAATATCTAAGCTGTGGGCCCAAACTCTGGGACCTCTTGTATTGTAACAAGTATTTTTTTTGGAATTAAAATGTTCCTCCCAGTTTTGCTTCTTTGAATATTTGTTCTTGCATTGACCACAAAAGTAACCCCTTTTAACACCCTCACTTTTCTCTCCAACTTCATCAATATTAGGATCCATTATTGATTATTGACTACCTGAAAAAATACAAAATAAGTAAAAGTTAGTAAATATAGTATGGTAAAAGTGAGTAAAAGTTAGTAAATATAGTACAATGAAAGTAAGTAAAAGTAAGTGCTTTAAACTTAGTAAAAGTAAGGAAGAGTAAGTAAAAGTAGGTAAGTTAAAGTAAGTAAAAGTAAGTTTAAACTTAACTAAACTTTTCAATTCTAGAGTCATGGTGGATTACTTAAAACCGCTCAAGTAATTATCTGGCCAATTTATCAAACCTGGCCGAGATCAATGGAACATAGTCCAATCCTGATAATTTTATATTAAAAAAATATAAGTTTTAATAAAATTTTAATTATCAAAACATTGAAGCTTAACAAAAAATAAAAATAATTGTTAAATATGGAATTACCAACTAAACTTAAAATAACTAAATTTGTAATTTAAAAAAATTGGTTTGTACAAGAACGTATACGCAAAAAAATTGCATAACGTCTAGCGGATGAACAAAACCCAAACCCAAATTTACTTTTTCTCATGGTCAAATTTACTGGAGCAATGCTCCCAAGATCCCAGGAATCTGGAGTCATGCCTAACATTGACTATAGGTTCCTTTTTTGGTTATAGAGGGTAAAAAGTAAGAGAGCCAGCAAGTTCCTGGTTATTGTCGATACATTCCCTACTTTGGAACCTAATTCTAAGAGGAGCCCTTTCGTAACTTATTTTGATACGTAATACGGGACCGAATGGTTTAAAATCTTCATATTTTACAGTGTGTTACTATTTGCAGTATATTAGAAAGGTGTTCGATTTCGTAAATTGGAAGACAACTCTAATATTTCATGGATCAGATTGTTTATTGCATATTCTGAAAGCTTTATTACATTAATGCGTGTTCAGTCAGTGAACCTGTCTTCAAAACCTAGTTTTGAAAGCGCTGACGTTCTAAATAGTAATGAAAGATATCCGTGCTGAGACCTAGAAAAATCCTATGGAAGGGACTTTGTATATTAAACATCATCATCATCTATTAACAGAATAACAAATGACGCGAAAAAAAATCGAAGTATCGCGAGCCAAGTCACGTGTACAGTATTCTAAAATTGAAGGAATTTTGCTTCACGGGTCCTCCGACTACTACACTGAAATTTCTCTAAGCATTGATTGTAGTGACTGCACTTTGATTTCGTTTCTTCTCTTCTGTTTGATTAGAACTCTTCGTAAATTTTGTTGTTAAACAACAAAGATCCTCGCATAAGATTTTTCTAGGTCTCTGAGCACGGGAAAGTATCTTTCATTACTTTTTAGAACGTCAGCGCTTTCAGAACTAGGTTTTCAAGACAGGTTCACCGACTGGACACGTACATTAATGTAATATAGCTTTCAGGATATCACGCAGCTAATTTTATCATACTTGTTAAAAAAAAAGTTAGATTATTGTCCTGGTCTATCATCCAATTCTCCGTTTTCCCTTCCCAAAGCAATGCTGCGCTCGAGTGTTGAGCGTTATGCCCATCGGAGACAATGTAGTGAATAATCGTGCCCTGAAGGTATTCGGGGTGCTCTTCACCCCCGAAACGGGGAAAGGGTCCACCTCCGCCTTGACTCTGGAGACGAACGAGGCTCTTATTAATGCTTTGACGTCATCGGGCGACGCGAAGCATTCTCTAAGGCTCGTTCCTGGTATGAATAACACCGAACTGAGCATCACTTGGATGGATGTTGTAGCCTCTGGTATTGTTCACCTTAGCAAGTATGTTCTACCTTTCTCGTTAACGATCTGCGCTACTTAATAAATTTTTTTCTCTATCTCAGTTGATGAATGAATTTTGAACTTTTAGATACTATAAATTAACCATTTACTATTAAAAACAAAATAATCGCCGTTTTCCCCTCAGGTTGAACGAACCTTCTGGCATTGAGCGGTTCACATCTTGGATAGAACAGTTGTCGACATTTTGGAAGAGCGAATACGAGTCCGTTCACGAGAAAGTGAGTTATGGTAATGTTGAAGGCGAGAGCATTCGTTGTTCCAAATTATTATTAAGTGAATATATTTCTTGGATATTGTATTCTCGCCTCATATTTTGTGCTGTACTGTTGTTATTACTGTTGCTCGATAGATAGACGTACATGTAAGCCAGAAAACTTATTAAAATTAGGATATTTTCATGTCCAGGGATAGCCAGTAATCGCGATCGGGTCGTATGGAATAGTTGATAAAAGAATGAGATTTAACTTTTGAAATGTTTTATTTCAACGAATAACAAGAAAAAACATTCCAAATTAAATTGAAATTAAAGATATTTTGCTGCTTATACGTCCAATTGGTCTGTATATGGATACCGTCGTGATCAACGCATAATTGCATTCGAGCACTAAATAAGCATTAACGTCCGCATATTTCTGATATCGCTGCGGTTTCCCACATCGTTTGGCATCTAAAACATCCGATTGTGAATGTTTTTTCCTCCGGTTTACGTAAATTTGCCTCAGTCGGAGCTGCTTTATTGAGACGCATTGCAAAGTCTTCTCCTATATCATTGTAAGTTTTACCAGTACGTTCTTTTTCGTGAACCTAAGCACTCGCAACAAGACGCTCCTAGACTGTAAAAGAACTTGTATCCGCCATGTTCAAGGCTTGATAGCCTACGTTATTATGAATTTTTTTTTTTACATAGCTGGGTTAGTCCGAAGGTGATTATCCTAGGCCTAGCTGTTTTTTATTACGCAAATTTGTGTGAATTCCGTCGTAAATATTCTTGGAGCACATTCTTCATTTTTAATTCGTGTACGACCCGATCGCGACTTTTGGCCATTCCTGTATATTTATTGGATATAACATTCTGCCTCATCCAGTTTACCAGGTACAGTGTAAATCGTAACGTGCCAAAGCTTTTGTTCCTCTTCATGGTCTAGTGTGTTTTTAATATTAGTTGAAACTAAACCAGAGATACTAAAAACTCATTCAGTCCCCGAGAGACTCGTACAAAAGTTTCCAAAAATAAGGGCTACGTCGTCGTGGCCACGTTGCGACACCGCCTTCCGTTAGATCGGCGAGGTTAAGCGACGTTGGGTCTGTTCGGTAGTTGGATGAGTAACAATCCTCATCGTTCAGACGATGTATCGACCCTTAGATGGTTCTGGTTTCACTTAAAACTGAGGGTCTCCTTCGCGTGACCTTTGCATTTTTTAAGGAAATGAAACAACCGCAGATGATGATATTATTATTATTTCAGAAATAAAGAATTTTCTGTATTTCGAGGCTGTCACCCAATCTCCAGGGAAGAATGATTGTAGGAGGCTGTTTGAAGTCTGAAAAGGAGAAAACTTGAAAGAAATTTGTGTAATAAAAATAAGAGTCGTTGTATCCCCACTACGATTAATTAAACGGTGTTCTCATTGCAGGTGTGGCACGCTATAGATTACTTGTTTGATGAATGCATTAAGCCTCTGAAGGAAAAGGTCTCATCCTACACCCAACTCTTACTCACTGCTTTCCACCAAGTTGAAAACCGTCTCTCGCTACAGTATGAATCGGCTTGGCCTTATGTTTTCAGGTAATTCTATTATTTCTCTTTGTATTTGCTTATCTCTGCATAATGTTGATATACATACGAGAATGCATACGGTATATTCTTTTTGGAAGAGTGTTCTATTGCTCTGTTTTTATTTTAAAATATTTTTTACCATTTTTCTTATATATATATATATATATATATATTTCCCAGGCGGTTCGCCTCATTTTTCATTATTTCGTTATCTCTCCTCCTCGTGTGCAGAAACGTTCCTTAATACTTATGTCGTTTCTATTCATTTATATACTGCGCGGTCATTGCAGTTATTTGCATATATATATATATATATATATATATATATATAGGGCGTCCCAAAAAAATGTATACACACTTTAAATACTTATAAAGGCAGTGTTTATTAAAATACATTTCATTTTCAAAATGTAATAGAATCCACAGACATTATTTAATTGTTTTGTCAACACCTGTTTTCAAACTGACGTCCGTTCTGGTCCAGGCACTGCTGATAACGCGAAGCAATGGAATCGCAAACATCACGAAACATTTCGTTTGGTATTTGTGTGCATTCTCGTTCAATGGCTGCTCTCAATTCAGCGACTGTTGCAGGTTTTATAGCGTAGACTTTGTCTTTTAAGTATCCCCATAAAAAAAAGTCTAGTGGTGTGAGGTCTGGTGAACGCGGAGGGTATTCTACGAAACCCCTTCGTCCAATCCACATCCACATCGTGCCAAGTACCACTCGCAATACTCCACTCTTCGGTCCGGATCATCTTCATTAATAGCATGGACTAATCTTGGAATGTAACTTTTCCATTGACAGCGCTTCAAAATGCGTTGGACAGACGATTCTGAAATTCCTACCTCACGACTCGCTTGCCGCACAGATTTTCTTGGACTTTGGTGATACGTTTCCAGTACTCTTTTTTGCTTTGTGGGGCTTGTCGATGTCCGTGGTCTTCCGGAACGCTTCTTGTGGACATTCTGAACAGTTCCATCGGCTTCAAACTTATCTCTAATTCGAGTGATGGTAAGTCGCGTTGGTGGATCTGTTTGAAACTCCCTCCTAAACTGTCTTTGCACTTCAACTGCGTTTTCACACTTCCAGTAGCATTTTAGAATGAATTTCCTTTGTTCAAAGCTTAGTCTGACTGCCATTATTAATTCTAATGGGTTTAACTTGGAAAGAAAGAAACATCAATTGAGCTATCAGCTGTTAAAGTGTGTATACATGTTTTTGGGACGCCCTGTATATATATATATATATATATATATATATATATATATATATATATATATATAATATATATATATATATATATATATATAGGGGTATGAGGGGTCGCGCGTCTTAAGATAGGGCCTACCAAAGCGCCACCACAGGCGAAAACGTGTTTTTGATAGATATCACTATTTTCACCCTTCCTCTATCGCGTGGTTTGGGTTATAATGACCTTACGACACTAGAAGTATGGTTGAAAACTTTATGAAGCGAACTACTTTTTTCACCTCTATCGCCAGCCAAAAGTTCACCCAAAGTTCGGCATAATAAGAAAATTAAAAATATATATATAAAATATGAAAATCTATTGCTAAAACTCATCATCTTCATTAGCATACTTAAAACTCTAATTTAGCCAAAAATGAACGTTGTAGCTCAATTAATAACAGATACTATTGCGAGAATATTGCTGAACTTTGGAGGCGATTTCTGGCGAATTTTAATTTTGGCGCCTAGGTACCTTAAGACGCGGGACCCCTCAAATGTTCTCTATTGAATATCTTTCATACTGAGAACTTAGAAAGGCCTTTGACATTAATTTTAAGACCAGTATTCATTCTGCGATTGTGTTAAAATGAATATCATTTGCACTTAGTGTGCTTATTGTTGGTGTTTCATTCTGTTTAAATCTTGTTTTACTTCTGTGATCGCTTTGGCAGTTATTGCATGGGACAGTATAAATGCTTATATTTGATTAGTCGTTTACACTATTCGTTGGTCTTACTAAACTGCTAATGTAATTGGCACACTTCCTATTAAATTTAAACCCTGAAGACAAAATAGTATTTAGATCGTCAGTTTTTATACATTGAAGCATTTATGATACTTTCGAGGGGTAGCTTTCATTTTTAATAGTATGATTTCTATTTTTTGACCCGTTAAATTTTGTTTATAAACGATTTCGGGTGACATTGATGGTAGAAAATTAAAATATATTGCAATTCTGCCTCCGAGAATTGTGGCTGCACAAACTGAATGCACGCAAGGACAACGCTGATCAAAATTCCGCGAGAAGAAAACCAGTCAACGTATTCATATTAGTTAACATATTGTGAATTCTGATTTATTGGAATGAAACTCTATTATTCTCATTTTTCATTGTGAGCTGGATCGAAGAAATTAAATTTAATCTTTCTAAACGAGAGAGGTAAAAGGGTAACATCCAAGAAACTTTTTTTTTTTTTTTTTTTTTCATGACCTAATTTTGAATTTAATCATTAATCAAAATATTTTTAGGAAATGATGGGAAATGGTTAATTTTCCTCGTAATTTCAACATCATTTTACTTTAAGTTTTGTAATGTATCATTTGAATTTGGCACCTTTTTGTGTGTATAAACTGTCTAATCCACCCATGCCTGATTTCTTGAACTAAAGCAAATTAAATGTTTGAGCAAACTGTTTTCTTCGGTCTTATCTCACGCAACAGAAACAATAAAGCTCTTTCTTACTCTTTTCAGAAGTATTTATTTTTGTAATAATTTTTAATCAGTTAATCATTGATTAATTAGAAAATTTCATCATTCATCACTTTTTCCTAAAAATGATTGATTAACCATGCCCTACCCTAGTTCAGAGTTTGCCACCATAATCGTTGAGCTACCAGGCGCCTTAAAACGAGGGTTTTCTTTTTCATTATTAGGTATTACGGGAAATACAACGTCCACTTATATTAGAAGTTCAAAATACTAGAAATTATTTTTGGAAACCTCCATAAAGATACCGGGTGTGTATAAAGTAACGCGAGTGAAGAGACAAATATGATTTAAATTATATACAGGGTGTCCCAGAATTAACTATCTATTTCAATGAAATCGGACAAATTTAATAAAAACTGACATAATTTTGTGTTTATTACTAAATTATGATACAAAAACAAATAGATTTATAAATCATAAGTCAAAACTTTATTGAGAAGTTTCAACATGTGCACCGTCTGTGTATCTGCAAATTTCAAATCTATCCTCAGCGCTGCGAAACACATTTTGAAGCATTTCAGGTGTTATCTCCCGCACTGCCAACTGGATGCGTTCTTTAAGTTCAGCTAAACTATTGATCTTTTGGCGATAAACCTTTGTTTTTATGAAACCCCATGCAAAGAAATCCAGGGGTGTCAAATCCGGAGAACGCGGAGGCCAAGGTCGAGGTCCTCCACGTCCAATCTACCGATTCGGAAGGCGTCTGTTGAGGTATTCTCGAACAATTAGAGCATAATGACATGGTGCTCCATCTTGTTGAAACACAACATTATCAAGAATGCCATCATCAAGAAGCTGTGGTTCGAGAAACTGCTGAAGCATATCAAGGTAGACGGTACCTGTTACAGTTGCTTCCGCAAAGAAGAATGGGCCATAAATTTTGGATTTGGTCATTCCAAGCCACACGTTAACTTTTGGAGAGTCTTTTGCCATTCTATGACTTCAGACGGTCTTTCATTGGACCAGATAATGAAAAAATTATGAAAATAAAATTATGAAAAAAATTTTGAAATTTATACATTTTTAACACGTATTAAACATGATAAACATAAATAAAAGTGTTTTTAAAAAATTTGTCCTATTTCATTGAAATAGATAGTTAATTCTGGGACACCCTGTATATTAACGCGAGTGAACATGGACAAGTAATATTCATTACGTGTACTTTATAACAACTGTATATTCGAATGTAAAGTTTCTAACAAGTTGAAACTAATTTAAGCCAGTTCAAACCAGATTTCTCTCTTCACTCGCGTTACTTTGTGTACACACCCTGTATTAGCCTACTTACGTACACGCTTTTTTAGAAATGCATTAAAACCAGGGATGGGGAGTCGGCCAAAAACAACCGACTCCCGACTCTTTCCTTATCATGCTGATCTACAACCTTATAAATATTGGGATGTTTGTTTCGTAGATGGCGTTTCAAGTTTGAGGCTCTAGTTGGAGCATTAGCATGTTTCCCAGTGTAAGCACTAATTTTTGCATTACACTCTTTACCATCCTTTTCTACTTGACAAATAAAAATACTTTCATCCTCATTTAGCTTAAAATATTGAAAGACTGCTGATTTTCTACTAGGCCCACGACTCATTACTAATAGGGGCTAATTAAATTAATAATTAATATATTGCTAATTTTTATATGGTACCTAGTATCCTAAAATAGAAATATGAAATTCATTTGCTAAGATTTACCAGAACAATAAATCAAATGTGGAAATGTGAATCTAGAATTAGTTCAGGAAGATATTTATTTAGGGCAGAGTAGTATTCTGGTAAATTGTTGGCATATAGAAATTGAATCAAAGAGTCGGGAGTCGGTCGTTTTTACCGACTACCGACTCTTCAAAAAAGCCCCGACTCCCGACTCCGACTCCCCACCTCTGATTAAAACCCCATCCTTCATTTAGGAAATTGCTAGGAAAACTTTCTAATGTTGCACATGCTTCATTTATCATGTTGGACTGTTGGCTTTTAACCTTCAGTATAATATGAGACCTGAATGAGCAAGGTCAAATAACTTATGAAAACTTGTCTCTGCCATTGAAAAAAAAAAAAATGATTCTGTATAGTATATATAATTTTTTTTCTCTTCATATGGCCAACATATTTTTTTCCCTTTTTACAGACGGTTGGTTGATTAGATGTAATTAAGTTTCAAACTTTTTTTAATTAAATATTATTTCCATTCACACCAGTCTAATGTATATTCGTTCTTTCAGTTCTTTGTCCCCCTTTTTCTGGGTTTTGGGTCCTCACGTTGCCTCGGAGATGATGCTTTGTTTAAGAAATTTGACTACTATGGTTGATACTCCCAACTTGAAAGGAAATAGGCAGTTGGAGAATGCTATCGGGTCCGCTATTAATGGAATGGGTCCGGAAGAAGTTATGAAAATTGTACCCTTACAAATCACGGGCGATATCAAAGAGGACGAAAATCACTTTTGGATTTTGCCACTTCTTAAGAAGTACGTGAAAAATTCTCGATTATGTTTTTTCGAATCCTATTTCGTTCACTTGGCCTCGAAATGCTTCATCCTACTGGACGGTTTGAAGAAACGGGGGAAGCTGGATTCTCTTTTAGGCAAAACGTATCAGTTGATCGAACTTCAACTCTGGGCCCTCCTCCCCAGTTTTGCCGATGGGGCCGTCGATATCGAGCGAGCGCTCTCCATTCAGAGTTTCGCTAAGTTGATATGCGATCATATTAAATTCAGAGACGATACTCGGATCGATGTCATGGCTGGCTTAAGGAACATGTTGAACAGTAGTACTGAGTCCGATAAACTCGCTTTTTACGCCAAGAACTATTTGCCAGCTCTTTTCAACGTTTATTTGATGAAGCCCCGTGACAAAGCCCCCGCTGGATCCCAAGAAGGAACTGTTGACCCCGGCCAGAGACTCGCGACTTTTACGACCATCCAAGCGTACTTGCGCATCGTCCCCACTGCCAAGCTCTTCGAATTCTTTAATCTCATTCTAAACCGGTACGAGAATGAGGAATCCGATGTGTTCAGACGTAAAGCTCTCCTGAACCTCGCCCGATCCTTCCTGCCTTACCTCGACCACCCATCCCTCTCTACTATATACTTGAAGGCCGCGACGGACGTCACATCGAAAAAGTCCGACGTGCAGAAAACCGCCTACAGGATCATAGAAGATATTCTTAGCGCCGATTCAGATAACTGTAAACTCTTTATCAAAGAGCGAATTGAGGATGTGTTTGAGCTTTTGTTTGTATCTGCCGCGTCGGTAGTTTCAAATGCCAAGGCCCCAAGACTCAAGTGTCTCCTGAAGGTGTTGTCTCACTTCCCTCCAGATATGCCAAAGGAAAAGAGTGATGCACTTTTAAAGCAGGTGGTATTGGAAGCTGTAAATTGCTGCAGTAGACAAAATTCAGCTCCCACAAGGAAAACGGCCTTCGCACTTCTCTCTGAAGTAGGCAAAACGGTGCAGACAGTTATGAAGGTTCGTCATAATAGACTAGAATGAAAAGATTGTTTTTGTTCAATTGAAAGTTTTAAGACAATGCATATTCACTGTTTTTTATATCGTTACGTTTTTTAATGTTGCTCCATACTGATTCATGTTAACATTGGAAACATTGACGTTTTGATTCTGGTAAAAGATAACATCCATGTCCCGTATTCACCGAAGAAGTGAGGGTAGGTAGGGGTATCTTACGTCGCGACGTAAGATACAGAAAAGACAACCGCCGAGCTCTAGGCAGCAGTGGGATTCGAACTCGAACGCACGACTCGACGGAGTCGCACCACTGCCAGGCGGCGCCCTAACTGCTCGAGCTACGAGACGCTCGTTTTAATTGTCTCCTGAATAATTTTTCAAATTTCTTTCATAGTTTACATACGAAAACACATTCCACTACTGCTTCAGTCTCCTGCCTCCTCTTATTCCGCCTTCAGACTCCACTGCAAATACAATTCTGGCGTTGATGGCTTTGTCGTACCAGTACAAAGGTTAGTCAAGTGTTAGGGTATCGTGCAAGTTTGAAAACTTGCCCTTAAGAAAGCGGGCGAGTCTTCCATCCCACTGAAGCAACTCCTTTGTTTAAATACTGTAATTCTAGATCTGTGCATGTAAAGCATCTTTAGTGTGACTTTGGTAAAGATTTACTTTAAAGGTTAAGCCACTCGTAAATAAAAATTCTCCTCTTAATAGTAATGAGAGTAATCAGAGAGGAGGGCCAGAAATTGGCATAACGCTCAGGTCAGACGAACACGACTCATTGTGCTAACTTTTTTATTATTTCAGCACCTTCGGGAGTCGAACCCCCGACCGCAGTGTTTTTATTTCACTCGTAAGGACTGAACCACTGGCGCTGGCTTTTTAACAGAGTAGGTACATTAGTTTAAAAAACTTCGTATGAAAACCCGTTTTCTTTATAGATTTAGTGCCTTCGTTTAATGTGCAAAGAACGGTGGAAGACATTTCGAGTTTATTGGCGAGTGGAGACAGGAACGTTATAAAGTCCTCTTTGAGTTTCATCCGCATGGCGTTCGCCCTTTACCCACCGCCCATCATGTCCGATCACGTTGACGTTGTTGTTGGAAGGTTAATCGGAATACCTGACGAAGGGAGGAGGAAGTTCAGAATGAAAATTAGAGACATTATTGCATCGCTTATCAGGAAGTTTGGAGCTGATCGGATTAGAGGTAAATCTCATTCGACTTCGGTGTTGAGTGAGTTCACTGTATGTCCGTTTTCTCATTATATTAGTTTCTCGGAGACGCTAGCACCGGACCTCCTGTACGCGCTCGGCACCGCCTGTGAGAGCGCAATTCTTATGTCCGCTCGTTCCTTTCCTTTCCTTTGAATTTGTCTGTGCAGGAAGTATTTTGTGATTTCATAGGTTATTCCATTATATGTATACGCCTATTGGAAAAATACGATGGTGTTATCAGTAATAAAGGCAATATCCAAGAAGCTCAATTTCCCACTAGGTGGGGGTGGGTGTGCCTCAAAGGTCACTTGAGCCAGAGTAGAAACGGAGTAATCGGCCAACTCAACGTCAACGCCACCCGATGCCAGTGGCCGCGAGTGAACCAGTGACACACCGCTCCGCTCACAGTCGGTCTCCGTAACCACTGAACTACCGATCACCCATGTTAGCAATGAATTTCAACAATAATGATGATGTTGGTTAGCCGATCAGCCCACCCTGATCGAGCAAATCGGCGGCACGCAGGTAACCGATCGCCCTCTCCGGAGTGGACCAGAGGTTCAGCGCACTAGTGATGTTGTGTTGTGTTCGTGTTAGAGCGGTACAGTCTGTCATAATGTGTTCAATTGTTTGTGGTGTGTCCTGGCACAGGTGGCAGGTGTCGTCTGTGGAGTTGTCTAGTCTGTGTTTATATGTCTGTAAGTTGGGGTGATGTCCACATCGGAATCGTACTAAGTTAACTCGATCCGATTTGCTCAGGCTGGTCTCTGTCCTGTCAATGGGTGGCGGCTTCGCATCTAGGACCACATTCGGAGTGTCGTGTCAGTGCTTTTTGTGTGTGTGGGGGGGGGGGGGGCGTGGTATGGAATGGAGTATTTGGTTGTGTGTGTGTGGTGCTACCTTAATGGTGCGAGGTGTTGGTGCATGATTGTACATGTAGTGGCAAGAGTGTTGTGGGTTAGTTGTCGCTGCTGTCATGAATTGTGTTCCCCTCATGTTTAAATGTTCCCTAATTTTCAGTATTTTTGTTTCTGTGTGCAGGTGTTCTATTGGTGTTGTTTGAGTACATCCTGTAATGATACGAAGTGCGTTGTTTTGTATTGTCTCTAAGGTGTTTGTGTGTTTTTGAAATAATGGGTGCCCAGTATGGGCTAGCATAGTCCATAACTGAGCGAATATATTGTTTGTATACGAGTGATGTTGTTTCCTGCTGGTGTCCAAAGTTTGTGCTTGTTAGTACCCTAAGCGTGTTGTCTTGACGTACATTTGTTTTTAATGTCCTGAATGTGGTTTGCAAAAGATGATAATGTGTTGTATGTGACCCCCAAGTATTTTGGTCCTGTGTGTGGGTGGAATGTTGGTGGTGTTTAGTGTAAGCTGTGAAGTTATCTGGTGTTCTTTTGTGTTGCTTGTTAGCAAGGTGATGGTTGATTTTGTGGGCGCTACTTTGAGTCTATTGTGTGTGAGCCAGTCTTGTATACTGTTTATGTATGTTTGTAGGTTATTTGTAGCGGTGTCGATGTTGTTGTGGATGGATGTTAGAGTGATGTCATCTGCATATGATGATAAGATAAGCTTGTTATCTATGGGTGTTGGAATGTCATGAATGTATAAGTTGAAGTGTTGGTGAGAGAACAGAGCCTTGAGGGTCATTCCATGTCAAGTCAGCCACCTAAAACACACACCCCTTTCAATTTTGCTCATACTTGGCACAATAGCAGATATACATGCCAAACTTAAATTCCCAAATTATTAGAGCTGACTGACCTTTGGTTACTGAGATACAAGGTCACAAAGTTGTGACATTTTGACCTTTTTTGCGTTAAATGACTATTTTCAAAACGGTGTAACTAAAAAACTATTAAAGCTAGAGCATTGATTTTGGTCTCATTTTAAAGCTCTTTAGTAGCCCCTTGTTTATTCTCTTGTTAAATATCTCTACTGTGAAAAATAAAAAAATCCCTTCAAAAGTTGACCTTTGACCTTGAATAAAAAAAAAATACCTTCTCCTAAAAAATTCAATGTTTTTACATTAATACCTTGAGTCATGTACAACAAAATCCCAAGAAGCTGTAAGTGGCTGATAACTAGTTCAATGTATAAAAAATAATGAATTCAAGCAATATTTTGAAAAAAGTCATGACTTTGTGACCTTGTATGTCAGTAACCATTTTTGTCTAAGGTCAGCTCAATCTCTTACAAACAAAGCAAATGCTTATTTTTAAATATTTGTTCTTTACCCACCTCACCTGTATGTTGTGCATGTATGTGATGGTTTTCAGTAGTTGACAAGATTCTTGTGGGCCACCCAATTTATTGTGATTTCTAGAAGAGAAAACAATTTTTAATGTATACCTAGATAGCTACCTAATTAACAAATACAAGTAACATATTAAAATGTACATACAATATGTATAGGTATAGTGCTCATTGATTTCCATTTATCACAACTTAAAATGTATGCAGTGTATATATAGTTACATGACCATTTTAATTTTGAATTCTTACCTTTCTGTGCTGTAGATCTGCCAAAGCTTTGGATGCCTTCAAAGTAACTTCTTTGCAAATCCTGTATGTTCGTCCATTAGTAGTAGATGCCTCAACTTGTGTTAGAATATCTGAATATGGTAAGATTAATTCATCTGGTCGACCAGGATACACAAATGATGGGTTTGGGCCATGAGGATGAAGGAATGTGACTTTTACTTCTCTATTCTCTGGTATCTTTTCCAGCACATATGCCACCCACCAATGGCCATCATATGCAGCAGTAACAAAACCATGTATTTTCTCCTCAGTCACAACTTCTTCCTTTTCAGTAACTTTCTCAATATTTGAATAATCTGATAATGAATAATGTTTAACCTTAAGAGAAGTCAATGAAACTGGCTGTAAATGGTGTAATTTCTGTGTACCAGCAATAGTCCTTGCAGTTGAGTGTCTTTCTTGGAGAAGTTGGCTTTCCTCTTCATGCTCTTTATTGGTTGAAAAATGACATTTTATATTTACAATATTTTCACTTGCAAATGTATATAACTGTTCTGCAGTAAGGATCTGTTCATCATAAGGTCGTTGTAGACTAGCTTTTGCAGCTAATCTCTTAACTGTGCCTCCAACACCATCACAGGGTCCCTTTCCATGACTTGTTGCAAAAAAATTCCATTCTGCCTCAATTCCAAAATCATCTCTGTGATGGCAAAGATTCAAAAAGTTTTTGCAGTTCTTATACTGTCCTGCACACCCATCTGAAAAGTAAATTATTTTGTGGATGGAACCGATGGATGAGATATCTTTTAGGAATTTTATCAGATGCTTTTGAAACAAATGTACAGCAACTGTGTTATGGATGTTACACTCTGAAATAATAACAAAGCTAAGGTGAGCAATCTCATCTTCCTTTTTATAGTAAATAACAAATGGATGTAGAGTAGCCATCTCATTGTTCCAGTGAAAGCTCTGAACCTCATCTTGAAGAATAAAGGAATAATTTTCAGCAAAATCACACACAGCAAGGACCTCACCATCTTTCAAAGACATTTTTGTTTCACGGTAATAAGTTGCTTGCATCTTTGTCTTGAAGTCATGTATCTGGTATTCTTTCAGTTGGTTACAGAATTGGTCAATATATTCATCTGTATTCAGTTCTACTGATTCAAGATTTGACCGATCTGTATTGGTCCACTTTTTAAAATTTATGATATCAATGAAGTTGTTTGTAAATATGTCCAGTAGTCTGTTTTTTAAATCTGATGGATCTCCACATTGTTCACATTGTCTGAGGCAGCATTTCTGTGAGGCAGGATTGCATTCCATAAAGGCAACACAATGACGTACATTCTTAATAGGTGTGTCATCATTTGCAGTTAGTTTTTCTAATTCAGCTCCTACAAACATAAGTTTGGCATTCTGATGAATTGTACAGACACATACTGAGTGAGTTCCTGTTGCTCCAGCAATAACACACTGCTTTGGACGCAATTCTGCAAATTTACTGAATCCCACCTTAACCAAAGGATTTCTTTCTTTGAAAATATGATAGGCTTCTTTTAAATTGCAAAGTAAAAGATGCTTTTGCAAATGTATCCTTCCTCTTTCATTGTCAATGATACTACAATAGTCTTTCTTTCCTGGCATTGTTCTACTGATGTCTTCTGAAAGATAAAATGCTTTAATAGCGTCAACAGTATCCTGTTTAATTCTTTTCCCACCCTTTGGATTTGGGTCTGAAAGGACACCTTTTTCTTCAACTATTTTTTTAGCAATAGATGCTGTATGCCTTGTTGTGTTAAATTCTGAAGCAATTTTCCTAATGCTCCAACTTTTGGGCAATACAGTGAGGATTTTTATTTTATCACTTCTTTTAGTATTTTCATTTTTGAATTTTTCCTTGAGTTGATTTATTATTTCTAAACAGTCTACATCTCCAGATGGCTCCTTAAATTGTGAGTCAGAAATCTCTTTTCCTGCAACTGTTTCCATTCTCTTCTTAACTGTCTCTGTCACCTTGCTTAGTTTTTTAGCTCCATATGACTTTTGCTCTACAAGCTTTCTCTTTTTTATGGGTGATTCACCAATTGAAACAAAAGAAGCATTCAAAGTACACATCTCATGGTTTTGCTCTGAAGTTGATGCATCACTATTGTCAACATTTTCAATTTTCTCAAGATCTTCAGGTGGTTCACTACTACAAGAAGAATCATCATTTATGTCTGAATTCAAAGTGCCTATTCCTTTCTCAGGCAAGGACTCAAGATGTTCTCTACACTGCTTACAAAGTCTGTGATGTAGTGTTAAGTGCAGATCGGGAAACTTATTTACAAGTTCCTGTGGTACAATTCTCAAACTCTTCTTTCGACACTGACCTTTGTGACGCAGCAAAGGATCAGCACACTTCTGTTTCAGTTTTAAATGTTCCATGTTTGTACTCTGAAATCACAAAAGCACAAAGAAAATCCTGAAAAGAAAACAATGAACAATTAATGAATTATTAAATAAATTTTTATACATGTATTTAGTAAAAATAAATTAACTTGAAGTCAGGAGTCAACTCTGTAAAGTTGACAGTACTTATATACTAGTTGGGCCTTTGGATCAGCGCTACTCCAGTAGATTTGGGGCTGTCGAGGGGTTTAACCCTGGTTGTCTTTTAAAAGACTTCTTTTGGCACAGGTCACAAAAAGGTTTTTGAACTAATAATGTTAAGTTGAACTAAGTCTTCACTGACACTATATCAGAACAGAACTTTTAAATAAATGAACTGACAAAAAAAATCTAAAATTGAAGAATGATGCCAACTTCATTTATTTTTTATACATTGAACTAGTTATCAGCCACTTACAGCTTCTTGGGATTTTGTTGTACATGACTCAAGGTATTAATGTAAAAAAATTGAATTTTTTAGGAGAAGGTATTTTTTTTTTATTCAAGGTCAAAGGTCAACTTTTGAAGGGATTTTTTTATTTTTCACAGTAGAGATATTTAACAAGAGACAATAAACAAGGGGCTACTAAAGAGCTTTAAAATGAGACCAAAATCAATGCTCTAGCTTTAATAGTTTTTTAGTTACACCATTTTGAAAATAGTCATTTAACGCAAAAAAGGTCAAAATGTCACAACTTTGTGACCTTGTATCTCAGTAACCAAAGGTCAGTCAGCTCTAATAATTTGGGAATTTAAGTTTGGCATGTGTATCTGCTATTGTGCCAAGTATGAGCAAAATTGAAAGGGGTGAGTGCAAAAAGTGCCATTTTGTGGCCGAGTTGACATGGAATGACCCTTGAGGGACCCCGTTCGGAAAAAGCTTGTTTTTGGATGACTTGCCATTAAATGTGACATGTGAGTATCTTCTTGAAAGATAGTTGCTCAGCCACCTTTTGGTGTTATTGTGCATGTTTGTGTTGAGTATTTTGTTTGTGAGAGGGAAGCGTGGGATAGCATCAAATGCTTTACTAATGTCTATTGTCGCTAATAGTGTACGTTGAGCTGGTCGTCTGGAGTTGATGTTTGGGTTAATAATAATAATATTGATTGGGAGTGTGTAACATCTGAGGTGATGTGACGATTGAAAGTGGCACCCGAACCACGACATTTGAACGCAAATGACGGTCACCCATCCAACTACAGAACAGACTCAACGTCGCTCAACTTCTTGATCTAACTAACTGAAGCGGTGTTTCGACGTGGCCTCAGTGAACTCCAGATTGGAAGGAGACGCCACTTCAGCGCTCGAAGTAGTCTTGTGAAATTTTCTGATTCTAAATTTTATTTTTAATGTGTTTAGACTTGGTTTATATTTATCAGACGGTGACACAACTTCAAAATTTCCACATTAAAAAGTAAAAAGAAACCTTTTGACAAAACGTCTTAACATGGCGAAAGGAGAGTACAAATTTGTCTCGTTTTAGCTCTGATACCGGAAGAAGACCCGATTCACAAGATGGTCACGAATATTGTGAAGAAGGACAACAGACGGAGGAGATTGAGAAAGGCGAGTGAGGAGAGCGAAGATACCAAAGATGAGAAGGTGGAGGCCCCAACTAGGTACACATCTTCCCTTTTCAGAATTCCGAAAAGAGAATTATTTTAGTGTCTCGTTGAAAGTGATTTTGCTGTCTGGTCATTCGCATGATTACAACCGTTTTCTTTGTTCCAAAGGCTGGTTTCTTCAGTGTGATAAGCTTTTTAATGTTTGTGGAACAAATAAGAATTTTCAAAAACATGCCAATGAATTGAATGAAACGATTACTTTTTTTTTTTTTTTAACTATAACTATAACTTTAACTTTAATTTTAATTTTAACCCGAGAGAACCAGCGTGGCCTATTACAATAAAAATAAAGGTTTTTCTGGAAATGGCTTTAATTGCACGCAAATTAATTCATTACTATTTAGTAACAATTTGTTTAATTCAACTTATAAATATACTTTTCATTATGCGGTTTGGTAAATCTCATACTAGCATTCTTGGGTTAACTGGGGTTATTTTTCTTGATGATGGAAACTAGTGATTTTGACGCAATTTATTTTCATTGTATTTCAGCTTAGATGAAATTTTAGCTGAAATCGACAAAGACATGGAGAATGACAATAGAGGAATCAGAGAGAAAAGACTGAAGCTGAAAGCTAAAACACGAGTCGGAAAGAAACAAACTTGGATTAAGGAAAATGAGGTATCAGTTTTTATCTTAATCTTTATTTAATAAAGTATTTTTTATGCGTAACTCGGTTCGGCTTTAGTTTAATAATACTTAAATGATGTTGCTGTTTCCACAGGATGAAATTGTTGATCTTTTGGACTTATCCTCAAGCCAAAACATCACGACCAAGAAACCCAAAATGAAGCGGCTGAGATTCGAGGAAGGAGTACCCCAAACAGACGAAGAGAAATACGGATTCCGAATCGATAGGAAAACCAACAAATTTATAATCACAGAAAGGGGAAACGAGAAACGAGAGAAGAACGATGACGATGAGGGTAATTGAAGGGTCTTAAAGTCGTACAACTCATTACCTCTTCCTTCAGTTTTTACAGACATTTCTCGCGGAGGTTTCCCTAGTTTTTGAAGCGTTTTAATAACCTTTCGCGAAGAAAGGTTAATTAATTGCTTCATTGTTTGCGTCATCGTTAAGAATCTTGTAATAAAAAAGTTGAAGGGAGTTTGGTTGTCTCGGTACTCGTGAATGTGAAAGTTTCATTTTAACTGTAGATACTAATACCCGATCGGCTCTGTTGTATTTAACGCCGCTGTAAGGATTTGTGGGCACAAGAAAAGTTTGTCTCTCCATAATCGCCGGGTTATCTCCCCCCCCTCAATGTTTTCCAAATTCCGATACTTTGACTAAAAAGGCTATATATTAATAATAATAAATTATAAAAATAGGGGATAAAATATAACTGTATACTGTACAGTAAAATGTGAAGTGCTAGGACTCGAGGGTGGCGAACCTTTTTAGTCGCGTGCCAAAAAAACCTGTAAACCATAAAAAAAAAATTCCCGTGCCCACCAAAGTTTATATATTATAAATATTAACTTATTTTATACTTATTTTTTGGATAACAATTTCTATGCTTAGGCGTGCCATAGGTTCGCCACTGCTGTGCTAGGTCCTGGACCCGGCCCTACAAGCCCATTGGTTAATCTGGCCCTCATTGCATTAGCGTATAAAGTTCCGTAAAAGTCGAACGAGATCTGAATAGGTGATCTGATGGAATTCGTAATTAAAATCTTGTCATTCAGTGGCTATGGTTATTGATATCTCGTATCTTCAGATGTTGCTTTCGAGGACATACCCGAAGTTGTTGTTCAGGGTGAAAAGAAAAGCAAATCTCAACAGATGACGAAGAGAAAGAGAACAGTTAGTGAAGATTCAAATAATTCAAACCAACCATCAACTAAGGTATAACATAACGAAATGGACCAATATTTTTCCATGTCCGTTATGTATTTAAACATTAATGCATTAGAATTTATTGGGCAGTATTTTGTAGTTCAAATGTTTGTCAATATTGCCCATGGTCATGCGGCCATAATTTTAGTAATATTTCATAATAGAAAACTATTGGTATTTAAGAACGAAAACGGTAAACTTTGGTTGGTTAGTTAGTTTAGAAGGTTAGGTATAAATAAAAAGTGTTATAAAACCGTGATTTATATTAAGTAGTTGGTCTTTTATTTCATATGCACCATGTGATGGTAAGTGTGAGGATGAGGAGGAAAACTCGTGGAGGTGGGAGACATGAATGGGAAAGTTAATATGGGCCAGGAGGGTGAAGTGTTGGGAGAGCATGGTGTACCAGGAGTGAATGATGATGATGGTTGCGAGTGTTATGCAGCGAGAGAAAACTGTAACGAATACCTTTTTAAACAAACTGGAGTACGCAAGTAGACTGGTATAGAATAAATTATATACATGGTGAGAGAAGTTTCATAGAGTATGTGCTCGTGAAAAGAAATATACCAAAAGAGGTATATGACACACGCAGTGCGAGGTATGAATGGGGAGGAGGGTCTCTGATCACATGATGGTCCTGTGTGGAGTGAGGTCGTATGGAGAGTGGAAGAGTAAATGGAAAAAAGGTGGGTCACGAAAGAAAGTGAGAAAAATTAATGGTGAGAGAGGTAGCGAACGAGTATAGTAAGAGAGTCTATGATGAATTGAGTGCAAAAGATGCAGATCAAATGGATACGAGTGAGATGTGGAATGTGTACCAGGAGTGTGTGACGAGGTTGCGTCAGTGGGTGAGGATGAAAGGGGGAAGTGGTGGTTGTGTGCGCAGAGTAATTAATGGTGATAGAGAAGAAAGCCAAAGAAAGAAGTGTGTGTATGAAGAGAGCAGGAAAAGTGTGAAGAAACTTGTGCGGCAGAAGAAACGGTAATTAGTGAGTTTGGAACGAGGATCAAAGAGAATTATGTAAAGAATAGAAAGTTGTAACGGGAGGAAGTGCGGAAATGCAGAAATAAGATAAGAAAGGAAGTTTGATAGGAAGGGATGAAAATGGAAAAAAATGTTCGAGTTTGTGGTATTTCAGAATACTTGGTGAGCGTTGGGGGATGAGCAAGGAGTGTTGCGAGGTGGAAGAGGCTGTGAGAGACAAGTGATTGAGAATGCGTGTAAAAGGGAGGGATGGATCTTGAGAAAGCGTATGATAAAGTAAATAGAGAAACATTGTGGCAGGTCTTTGGTATATATATGGGGTTGGTGGTAAATTCTACTCATGAATGCAGTGAAAAATTTCTATGATGGAAGTAGTGCATGTGTGAGAGTAAATAAAGAACCGAGTGAATGGTTTGGTGTGCGTCAAGGATGTTTGATGTTTCATGTTTCCGTAGCTGTTCAATGTATTTATGGATGGAGTCGTGAGAGAGGTGAAAGGAAAGTGCAACTGCTAGAAAGAGGAATAAATCTAGTTTGTGGTGGGAATAGGTGGGGCCAGTCGAATCTGTTGTATGCGGATGATGATGCTCTATTTGCATAGAATGAATGTTGTATGCAAGAGGTTATTATGAGTTTTGTGGCGATTTGAGAGAGAGGGTTGTTGAAAGTGAATGTGGGTAAAAGCAAGTTATTGATTGTGGAGAGAGGAAAATTCGGACTGTTATGTGATTGTGAAACACTAGAGGTGGTAATCTCTTAAGTATTTAGGATGTTTTGAACAAAAGAAGTACGAGTGCGGATGAAGTTAATAGTACAGTATATCAAGGAAGAAAGGTGGCGTGTGCGCTGAAAGCGGTTGAGAGGAGGCGGAGACTGGATAGAGATACTGCGAGATGTTTACATGAAGGTGTGTTAGTACCGACACTTTGGGTGTGAAACATTGACAAAACCACGAAGGAAAGGAAACACAGAAAGCGCTTTCGTCTAATGACATCCTCAGGAACACTGAGGAATGAGGATGTCATTAGACGAAATCGCTTGAGCACCATTCTGTTTCCTTTCCTTCGTGGTTTTTTTTTCATCATAAATATTTTTCACGTGTTACTTCGTGAAATAATAATATAATAATAATAACAATAATAATAATAAAATATAAATAATAATAATAATAATAATAATAAATAATAAATAATAATAATAAAATAATAAAATAAAAATAATAAATAATAAAATAATAAATAATAAATAATAAATAATAATAATATAATAATAATAATAATAAATAATAATATTATATATATATATATATATATATATATAAAGAGTGTCAGGAAATGATTGCCCCCCCCCCTGACAGAAGAAACTGAAAGGAATAGAAAAAAAACAGACAAAACCATGCGAAAGAGCGTTTAATTTTGAATAAAAAACACTTATTTTAATATCGGGTGTTGCCGCCATTTGCAGCTCTGACGGCCATTAATCGACGGGGGTATGATCCCAGAAGTGTCTCAAAGAGATCGAGTATCATGAATCATTTCTTCAAGGACTTCGTTGATCTTTGCAGTCATAATTCTGTTGAATACCGATTCTGAATGGGTTGTTCCAGCATTAAGGACTCCACCCGATCCTTCATGATGGATCCGACTTGTTCCAGACATTAAGATCGGGAGAATTGCCAGGCCATTCATTATTTCCGAAAAAATCAATGTTATTGTCCTTAAGCAGTTGTTGAGTCGCAAGTGCTTTCATACAGGGGGACTTTGTCGTTAAGAAAGGTTGCCATGTTCAACATCCAAAACACACTCGGGTCTTTCAAAAACGGAATTACATGTTGGGCTAAAATTACATTTCGAAAATAAGGCCCATCCCAACTGGTTACTCTTGGTTTGATAACCCAGATGAGCTTTCGAATAGAGAACATAATGAAAACACCCACACATGCTGGATTTTTTATATGTCTCGATACTTCTGGTCGTCTGGGACTTCATCAGGAGTTGTTGCCCAAACCCGGTCATTCTGAAAATTTGGTTTTCTGGAGACATAAACGAAGAATTCATCGCTGAAACCAAGTGAAGGAAATCGTTTCCGTCCCATTCTCAAGATAATCACAAAACCATAGCCGATCTTCAATATTAAGATCACTCTTCCGTGGGCCTTAGCTATTTCATGCCAAGCACTCAAGCCTTGGCGAACTCGAAATTGATGCACAAGTTGCCGATTGACTATCTTACCACGACGGATAAGTATCTCTTTCGCTACCTCAGAGCAGCTCTTCTTTCGGCGCCGTGATGCAGCAAGCACAATGTCTTTCGATTCTTGAGATAATTTCTCCGGTCTTCCTCCTCGAAATTCTGTTTCACAATCTTCAGGATTCTTATTCCAATTCCTTTTGACAAAGTCTTCTGATCTTTCTAATCTCTCAGCCACCCAGTGTCGAGTTATGAAAGTTGCACCAGCTTCCTTTGCTTCACGAAATGTGACAGCTCGAATGCGGTCAAGAACTCGCTTTTTCTCTGACTCGTTCAAAATAGATGATGCCATGGTTTCTGTGGGGAAAAAAATGGTAAGAATTAAAATCACAGGAATAGAATATAATGGTTTTTATTCAGATTTTAACGCTCTTTCAAATGGTCTCGCCGGTTTTTATCTATCTCTTCTAGTTTTTGCTCTACAGGGGGGGGGCAATCATTTCCTGACACCCGTATATATATATATATATATAATATATAATATATATATATATATACCCGCAAGGGGGTTCTAAGCTCGTGCTCTTGAGTGCTCTTTGTGCTCGTTTGTACGTGCTTGTTCCTGGAGGTTTCACGTGCGCCCTCCCGGCCCTAGCACCCAAGGATGATGGGGCTCGACCCTGCAGTCCTTGTCATCCTTGGTCTTTTTCCACTTCGACTGTCCCCTCCACCCTTTCTTTTTCCTCTGTCTTTCCTCTCACTTTTTCTTTGTTTTTCCACTGAGATATGCCCTTTTAAATAGAGGCGAATCGGTTCTTCCCGAACTTAAAAAAAAAAAATTAAAAAAAATATATATATATATTACCTTACAACCTTACAAAGGTTCCGCGCGATGACTTCTCATTTCGCGAAGGTCAAGCTTGTCGCCCCTCCTCTCGAGTTGGCCTGGTGAAATAGTGAGTTGGATTCTTGCGCGCTCCACCTCACATAGCCAAGTACGCCCGGCTCATCGGGGATTGTTCTGAGCCAGGCGTCTAGTCTTCTTTTGAAGATTTCCACTGCAACTCCCTTCGTGTTTCTTAGGTCTTTGGGCAACTGATTAAACAGTTTTGGTCCTCTCACTACAAAACTATTTTCTTTCAGGGTTAAGGATGTTCCCCGTCTCGCCTTCAATTTGGGAATACGACACAGTCTACCGCTTCTACTTTCCACCGTTGTTTGGGGAGTTATGGGATTCAGAGTAAGATTAGGGACTAGTTTCTCCATTATTTTCCAAGTGTAAATAATGGTGTGTATATATCTCCTCCTTTCCAGTGAATATAGGTCTAGTTCTCGTAACCTTTCCCAGTAATTTAGTTCTTTGCACCCATTGATCTTGGCTGTGAAGCTTCTTTGGATCCCCTCCAGCTGTCTAATGTCTTCTTTTTTATATGGGGATGTTAGGACCCCCTAATAGCACCGATAGTAGGAAGTTCAAGGTCACACAGAGGGCGCTGATGTAGCATTGGTAAGTGACAAGTAGCGGTGACGTAGCACACAGGATCAGATCTGTTTCGTGAGGTGGTGAAGAAGTGTGTGTTGGATATAGTCTGCAAAATGGGTCGTGAGGCAGACGTTACTCAGTGGCAAAAAGGAGCCATCGTGTTTGGCAGAGCCCACGGACACAAAATGTCTGAAGTAGCCCAATTTGTTGGTGTGTCAACGCGTACTGTCCAGCGAGTTTACAAAGAGTGGTGTAGTTCGCAATCAACTGACAATCGACGGCGTAACTGTGGCCGGAAAACAATTCTCGACAATAGGGGCCGCCGCCATGTTTCTCGTCTAGTAACTGCAAATCGTTTTCAAACCAGAGAACAATTGCTCCAAGAAACCAATGAGGTTCTCCAGCGACCAATTTCCGAACGGACATTGCGACGAGAACTGCATGCGATGGACATCTGGAGCAGGGTACCACGGAAGAGGCCGCTGTTAACAGCAAGTCACAAATTGGCACGTTATAAATGGGCTCAGAGGCACAAAAACCGGACTGCGGCAGATTGGAAACGTGTAATTTGGTCCGATGAGTCCCGTTTTTGTTTGTTCACTGATGGGAGGCGACGAGTACATCGCAGGTCCAATGAAGCCTTTAATCCTGAATGCGTCGAAGGTGTTCATGCTGGAAACAGAAAGTGAAGCGCAGGAATAGACACCCACGGACTCTGGCGGAACTTCGGGACCGGCTGATGAACGAGTGGCAGCAAATCGATGCTCAGTACATGCACAACCTCGTAGTCTCTCTGCCTCGCCGGATTCGTGCGGTTATCAAGGCCAGAGGCGCCGTCACACGTTATTAGGTACATTCTGAGAGGGGTGACTAATTTTTTGTCCGGTGTGCTTTATATATATATATAATATATATATATATATCCCCCTCGATTAGGTACTCCCGCTTGCCGGGCCGAGGGGGCTCGTACACCTCGTGGGTTGTTGGGGCTTCCTCAACTCGCGGGGTGTGGGCGAAGAGTTACCTAGTTGCGTTTTTTTTTTTTTTTTTTTTTTTTCCCCTTTTTTTCCGTCTCCCGGAATTTCTTTTGTCTTGACTCGGTCTTGGGCCTCTCTCAATTGTAGTATACCCCCCCCCCCTCTGTTTGTATTTTGCAGTCTTGGGGTCATCGGGTGCACCCGCCGCGGGCATCGCTCCGTGGCTGAGCCGTGCTCTGGGGACAGTACGGGCGCCCGGACCGCTGCTGCGTCTGGATTGGGTCTTTGCTAGGCCCTTCACGGACAAATCTCGGTAGAGCCAATCTGCTGTTTTTAAAACGACAGTCAAGTTGGGGGGGCAGGCTACCCGGGACGTTGGGCCGGCGCCTTGAAGGATGCAGCGGCGGATGGTGCATTCCCTTGGGTCCGAGGCTGTCTTTTTTGTAAAGCTATTGTTTATGGGTTCAATTTCAAAACTTCAATCCCCTCCTGTTGACGACTCTGGCACGCCCATGGATTTGGATAAGACTTCTACTTCTGGTCGTTCAGCGGCCTCTGCCTCCGCTGGATTGACCTTAAAGCCGTATGGTCCCCTCTCGTCCTCTGCGGCGTCTGGCTCTCGTGGTGGCTGTAGGGCGGGGTCTTCGCAGCCCTCGTTCTCTCGCCCACTCTCGGTTACCGTTACACATGGACCTGTCCCTGCTGTCAATTTCTGTCCGGTGGACAGGTTCCTTGTTCTCCGCCCTTCCGCTGGCTCCCTTCCGGGCAACTCGGAACGGGTGTTTCAGCGTCTTAAGACGGTGGGGGTTCCCTGTCGTTATGATATCCGCCCTCTGAAGGATATCTCTCTTCTTTAGAAGTCCCGTTCTTCGGGGGTGACTTGAGTCCCTTCTACAGTTGCAGGATGTTTTGGGTTGCAGAGTTTCTGTGACCCCATCCGCAACTGAATAGCTGTCAGGGCACCATTTTCGCTTCCCGTCTGCTGTCAATCCCGGTTGGCGAGTTGCAGGAGGATCTTGCCCCCAGGGGGTAACGAAGGTCTTCTGCTTTTCGTCGTGCCGGGATGGTGCTCTTACCCCGTCCGCTCGTCTGCTCCTGACCTTTAACTCCCTTGTGCCTCCGGCCCAGGTGTTCTGGGGCGTGGGTGATCGCCGGTCGTATGAGTTTTCGGTGCGACCGTATGTGTCTGACCCGGTTCGGCCATGTTAGCTCTGCGTCCCGCCGTGAGGGTAAGCTATGTGTCAGCTGCGGTGGGCCTGCGCACCCTACCCCGTGCACGAAGCCCCCGCGGTGCTCGAACTGCTCGGGGGCCCACCCTTCCTCCTCTTGGGACTGCCCCGTTTTCAAGTTTGAATTCGAGGTGCGGTCCTTAAGGACTACCGAATTCCTTAGTGCGCGGGAGGCGCGCGATAGGGTCCGTGACCGGGAGCCGCGGCGGGGGTTGTCCTATGCTGCGGCTCTTGGCCCTGGCGGGTCCTCGGGCCTCTCCCGTGCCCCCCCCTGGAAGTTCTGGGGGTTGATGGTCCCCCTGGCGCCGCGGGACCTTCTTGTCCCTCTGCTTCACTTTCAGACATCCCATCTGATTCCCTGCCTACAAGTGCCCCTTTTCCCTCTCCGGCCTTGGGGTCTGGATCCTTGCCTACTCATCTCTCGGGTGGGGAAGGTGATGCCCGAAGGGGAGGAGGAAGCGTGGTCGGAGTCGGAGTCCTCCAGACGCGATCATGGTTGCTGCTCGCCCTGCTTCCCCTTCTTCACCGGAGGGGAAGCGGCGCGCCGCTCCTGATCCGCTGGGGACCCCCCCCCCCCCTATACGGAGGGCTGGTGAAGCGTCACCTCCCGGTGCCCCAACTAGTGTCCGGGTGTCGGTTGAGGTACACCGCCCCATGACACCCTCGATTACTTACTCTGTTCCCATGGTGGACCCGGTCGAGAGGAGCCTGGCCCTTCTTCTTGGTCTCTCTCTTCCTTCGGCTCCTGCTGAGAGTGGTCGGGTCTTTCTCCTGGATCTACCTCTCCCACCTGTGGTGGACCTTTCCTCCCCCCCCTCCGTCAGCACTTGTCTGGTGTGACGAGCCCTCGAACATCTGGTTCTTCCCGGCCCCCGTCTGGTGGGGAGTCGGGGTTTTCGGCTGGGCCCGTCTCGTCGTCTCTCCCCCCCTCTGAATTCCCTGTTCCACTTTCCACCTCTCGTTCTACTACGGATGAAGCAGCTGCGGGGTCGGTGGCCCCCCCCCCGTTCGGGGTGAGTCGGGGAAGCCGATTCCGTCCCTGGTTGCGGACCGTTGAGTTTGCTGCTCAGCTTGGTCCGTGGCTATTTCTCTGCTTTCTCTGCTTCTTATAATGCCACTTCCCCTTACAGTTCCATTTTGCATTGGAACTGTAGGGGGATTTTAGCTAACTGGGAGAACCTTGCCTCCCTGCTGGAGAGCGAGCGGCCTTCATGTGTTTGTCTCCAGGAGACTATCCTGGCTGCGCGGTGGCTCCCTCGTCTCTCTGGCTATGTTGGTTTCCCTTGCACTCCGGATGAGCACACACGCCGGCGGGGTGCGGCGATTTATGTACATCATTTATTACCCTCGCGAAGTGTGCCTCTTCGGACTTCCTTGCAGGCTGTGGCTGTGCAGTTCTTTTTAGATCGCCAGTACACTGCCTGCTCGATTTATATTCCTCCTCATGACCCTCCTCCTCGCGACGCGGTTCGCGAGTTGGTGTTGCAACTGCCTCGACCATTTCTCCTCCTCGGGGACTTTAACAGTCGCGACCCGGCTTGGGGAGGTGTCCGGTCGACTAATGTTGCTGGTATGTTGCTCTCCTTAATGGAGGAACTTTCCTTCGCGTGCCTCAGTTCCGGTGAACCTACCTACTTCCACGAACCCACGGGTTCATCTACCTGTATTGATCTCCTTGATGTCCCTCGATGCCTTACTCGATTTTTCGTGGAAGGTGTTGGGGGACTCTTATGGCAGTGATCATTACCCAGCCTGTCTTGAGCCGGTCGGACCGCAGCCGGGTGTCTCGTCTCGACCGAGGTGGTGCCTTGCGCGGGCTGACTGGCCATCCTTCAGAGCTCGTTCCGTCATTGCCCGTTCGGTGTTGAGCTTTGGCTCTGTGGATGAGAGCTTGGAGTTCTTCGAGCGGGTGGTGATGGGCGTCGCAGAGGACTGTATTCCTCGATCTTCCGGTAACCCGCGGACGCGTAGCGTCCCGTGGTGGACTCCAGCATGTCACCAGGCGGTGTGTGAGAGGAAAAGGGCAGCGCGCCGCTTCCACCGCACCCGGCGCGCGGACCACTTGATTGAGATGCGGCGGGCGAAGGCTTTCGCCCGCCGGGCTCTCAAGTTGGCCCGTCGGGCCTCTTGGCGTGCTTTTGCGTCCGGCATTTCCTCGTCTATCCCTTCTGCTGCTGTGTGGCGGAAGGTACGTAGTATCGAGGGGAAGCCGGTCCTTGCTAGCCGCCCTGTCCTTCGGGACGGGGACGGCTTCCTTTCGGATCCTGCTGCTGTAGTCGATCGACTGGCCGGTGCTTTTGCTGCGGTTTCCCGTTCGCCTTCAGCTGCGGATCGTCCTTTGTCGGATGTTACGTTCCCGCCGCCTGGGAACGAGCCCTATAACCGTCTCTTTACGATGCGGGAACTTCGGGCTGCCTTGGCAACCCGTCGTTCTTCCGCCCCTGGCCCTGATGACATTCCGTATGACTTTATTTGGAATCTGCACCCGATGGCCCTACACTTCTTGCTGGATCTTTTCAACCGGGTGTGGGTTGAGGGGTCGTTCCCTTACCGTTGGAGGGAGGCGATTGTGGTCCCGATACCTAAGCCGGGGAAGGATCCGGCGGAGGTGGCGGGCTATCGGCCTATTGCCTTGACGAGCTGCTTATGCAAGCTCGTTTAAAAGATGGTGGCCATCCGACTTTCCTTTACACTGGAGTCGCTTGGGTTATACCCCCCGACCCAGTATGGCTTTCGTCGATTTCGGGGTACTCTGGACCCCCTTCTCCTCCTTGGTCATGATGTACGGGAGGCCTTTTCCCACCGGAATCTTGTTCTGGCCGTCTTTTTCGACGTCCAAAAGGCCTATGACACGACCCATCGGGGAGTTGTCATGCACCGTTTTAAGTCTCTTGGTTTTGTGGGCTTTTTGCCCACATTTCTTCGTAGCTTCCTCTGCCGTCGCACTTTCCGCGTCCGTAATGGGGCGGCCCTATATGACCTGTATGTTCAGGAGGAGGGGGTGCCCCAGGGGTGTGTCTTGAGCGTCTCTTGCTTCAATCTGGTCATGTCTGCGCTACCGGGAGCCCTTCCGCCCTCGGTGCGCTGTTCCATCTATGCCGACGATCTGGCTGTCTATGCCGCGGGGACGAGTCCCCCCCTCGTGGAGAGGCAAGTCCAACTCGCGGTCAATCGGGCGTCGTCGGTGGGCCTTACGCTGTCTTCCCCGAAGACTTCGTGTGTGGTCTTCCTTCCGTCGAGACGGGGATCCGGCGCCGTCCCAGCCTTTAATCTTACACTCGGGGGTCAGCCTCTGGCCCTCGTTCAATCAGTACGTTTCCTGGGTATGGTTTTCGACAGCCGTTTGAGCTGGGTTCCCCACCTTCGCCGGCTGCGCGAGTCTGCAAGGCGTACCCTGGATTTGCTGGGAAATCTGTCGCATACTACATGGGGCGCGGATAGGCGGACACTCCTCCGTTTGTACGTGTCCCTGGTACAGTCCAAATTAGACTATGGGTGTGTGTTGTACGGCTCCGCCTCTCGCACGGCCCTTCGGATACTGGATCCGGTCCTCTCTAGAGGACTGCGCATGTCATCTGGCGCCTTCCGCTCCTCTCCGGTTGATAGTCTGCAGGTTGAGTGCGACATCCCTCCCTTGGAGGATCGGAGGTCGTTCCTCATTGCCAAGCACTATCTCCGGATTCTCCGTCTTCCCAACTCTCCTCTGTTCCAGGTGGTTGAGAGGGCGTTCTGCCGGGATGGGGGTTGGTATTTCACCGACACGGTGACCTCCCTCCTCGATGGTATGGGCACTCCTCCTCCATCCGTTATACCGGTCTCTTTCAGGGGTGTTGCACCTTGGGAGAGCACCCCTGTTGCGTGCTGTAGGGCGTTGCGCCCCGTTCGCAGGGCCGATTCTGATTCTGCTTTGCTTCGGTCTCTGTTCCTTCAGCATGCAGCGTGTCACTCTGCATGTTTTGCGGTCTTCACAGATGGCTCGAGGTCATCGGGGGGCGTTGGGGCTGCGGCTGTTCCCCAGTCGTCTGTCCTTGCTCCCCGATGTACCCGTCTCCCTGATGAGGCTTCCGTTTTCACGGCTGAGCTCTATGCCATTGTGAGCGCTCTGGAGGTGGTGCGGGAGCATCCGGATGGGTCGTTTGTCATCTATTCGGATTCCCGCAGTGCCCTGGATGGCTTGGAGTGTTTCGACCCTGTCCACCCACTGGTCCGACGAATCCAGCTACTGTGCCATATCCTTGTCGCTTTTAGTGGCAAAGAGGTGGTATTTTGCAGGGTCCCTGCACATGTTAACGTGGCTGGAAATGAGGCTGCCGATCGAGCTGCCCGTTCCGCGTGCCGACTACCGGTTTCATCCGTGTCCCTCCCCTTTTCCGATTATATCCCTGGCTTCCGTAGGTTTTTGCGCTCCCGGTGGCAGAGTCGCTGGGATGGCGCTACAAATAACAAACTCTGCAAGATTAAACCCAAATTGGAATGTTGGGCCTCTTCCTTCCATCGGTCGCGCCATAAGGAGGTGGCTCTGGCCCGCCTCCGTATTGGCCACACCCACTTGACCCATGGCTATTTGATGGCCGGGGATCGGGTGCCACGATGTCCCAATTGTAACTTCTCACAGTTGCCCACCTCCTGGTGGAGTATCCGCTTTACTCTGCGCTGGGCGCAGAGTATTTTCCCTTTTTGGAGAGCGTCGGGCTTGTGATAGGTTTGGCGCTATTCTATCTGAAGGTCCCTACTTATTGGTAACCGGGTTGTTCTCCTTCCTCTTTCGCTCCCGAATTCTTTACCGGCTGTGACTCCGCTATGATCTTTCTGCTCCTCCCCCTCCTCCCCGTCTATTGTTCATTTCCGTTAGCTGTTCCATAGTCTTCGTCCTGTGTTCGCTCTGCTATCCACCTTTCTTTTGGTGGCCATGAGCGGTCATACTTTGAAAAAAAAAATAAAAAAAAAATATATATATATATATATTTCATAAGCTGTTCTTTTGTGATGGCGATCCTATATAAATTGTATATATCCAAATTTCTCTCTCTCTCTCATTCCATGCATCGAGAACCGCCACTTAGGCCATCACGAACCGCGCAATGAGTACCACTGACATAGTTGAAAGGGAGAAGTTAAGAGTAAGAGCAGTTGAGATAGATAACCTGAGTAGTATGTGTGGCGTGAGCTGGATGCTAAAATGAGAAGTCGTTTGGTCCTGGACAGATGTGGTGTTTAGAAGTCAATGGAAGACAAAATGAGAAGTGTGTTAGAGGGGGTGGTTTTGACGTGGTGAAAGTATGAAAGATAGAGTTGTGAACTGTGTAAGTGTGTTTGTGAGGGTAGGAAGGTTGAGAAGGTGGATGGACATGGTGAATGATTGTGTGAGAAAGCGTGTACTTTATCCGAGTGATAGACGAGAAGTGACTGCAAGTAGGCTGGAATAGAGGAGGTTTGTATGAGATATGTAAGTTCGGGACACGCTTTTATTTTTGACAAAGCCTGGAAGCACTAGCACGCATGGCGTATGAAACGCCGCAGGTATGGAATTTAGCCATGTGGAGGGGTGCTAGTCCCACAGGATGCCGGTGTGAATGAATGCGTGTGTTTTAGTTTCTACCTTTGCTCTATTGCCTTCTGTATTTTATACCCAATCTGTTTGCCTTCTCATTCAAACTCATTTGGGAAAGAAGATTTTTAATAATGTACATATGCAATGTTTAATTAAAAAAAAAAAAAATTACACGAATTGCATAACCACTCGGATTTCGGAGGTGATACAATTTTGTTTACCCTTCAGTATGAATCGACGGGTAGTGGCGAAGGAATGGTTCGAAGGAAGAAGAAATTCGATTACGGAGCAGAATTTCGTTCTAGGAAGGCCGGCGGAGACGTTGTTAAAAAGGGTGGAGTGTTGCCGTACGCTTACGTCCAGTTTTCAAAAGAAAAACTGAATAGAAGGTAAGATTATTTCTTAAAAGTACCGCTAGTTGTTGCTAATTCGTTGAAAACGGGAAACCTCAAACCCATCATTGCTTAACAGTAAATAATTCAAAGGGTCATTATTACGGGCTGCACTTGTAATTATTTTTTAATAAAATGCTCATTAGATCGGGCGCCCGGTAGCTCGCTGGTATGGTGTGGGATTCTGGGCGGTGAGGCTTAGAGTTGGCTCTTACTCGATGGCATCGGCACCACTTACCCTGTTTCTGCTCGGGCTCAGGTAACCTTTGGGGCATGCCTACCCCGACCTAGTGAGGAATAAGATTCTTGGATGTTACCTTTGCTTCATTACCAGAGAGAAAACAATGATGGCAGATTTCAAAAATTGTATTTTTGTATATGGGCGAACAAAATATTTAATCGGTCTTTCAAATAATTTCATTAACTCTAAACCTGTTCCTTGTTTTTCTTCTATTTCAGTAGTTGTTTTTGTTGAGGTTACTGTCTTCATGGAGTTAATTTATTAAATTGTTTTGCCATAGCATTTACTGAAGGTGTTTTTCTATTGCAGGAAAAAGGCAAAATATGCTGGACAATTTAGAACCCTTGTTAAAGGTGCGAAAAAAGGCGCATTGAAAGGCACAAAAATGAAAAAAAGGCGAAGATGAGCTTTGCAGAACTGAAATAAAGCTTGCAAATAAAAACTGTTTTTTTGTGCGTGTGTGTACGACTGTACGTGTTTGTTTTTGAGGACGAGGGATAACATTAGAAATTTAACATTGTATGATTGCTTTTGTATTTTTTTGTTAACCTTTTCTGGCCTAGATATCTTCCTTAAGTTCGACTAAAAATGTCTAACATTAGCAACAATAAATCCATGAAGTGGGTGGGGCACTTTGCCAACAAAGGGAAATGCAATGGGATTACCTAGTAAACCAGAAAGGTCATAGATGCGCAACGAAACTCAAGATCAGTGGTTCCCTACCTTGGGCCGTGGGGGTCACTATATTCACTATTTCTTAATTCAATTTATATATTGTGTATATACTTTCGTGAGATAATTTTCATATATATTTAAATTTTATCATAAGCCTGAGGGACCTCCCGTCCCTCACTATAGTGAATCACTATTTCTTAATTCATTATATATATGTATATATATCGAACCTGAGGAAGGTCCCTCAGGCTTACGATAAAATTTAAATATGTACATACATAACTATAAATTAAATTAAGAAATAGTGAATATAGTGACCCCCGCGACCCGAGATTGGGAACCATGACCTTTCTGTTGGTGGCTAATTTAGGGTCGCAGCAAAAAAAAAAGTGGGACCACCGCTAGAAAATGCGTGCTGAGAGAACGGTAGTAGCCCTAAAATACATTAGGAGAAACGACTGCAGCAGATCTTCGACGTGTTGACAATCTAGTCGTCACCGAGAAAATTAAGAGCAGAAAGTAAGATGGGTATAGTAGTGAAATGTTTACACAAGTGGTTTGGTCTTCCACTCAAAATTGCTGGTTGTACATTGGTTAGGGAAGGATTGGAGATTGGTTTTGTCACTAAGTCTTCATTTGCTCGAAATATTTTCTTCAGTACTTTCAATTAGAGTAAAAAAAAGAATAAAGACAAAGTTGAATGGAGGTTTGAGAAGCATCGTAAATATTGGTCTCGTTTGAACGAACATTTTTAGGCTTTGGATAGCGTGGTCTGTAGAAACGCTCTAGAAATACGCACCGTAGGCTCGAGTCTCGCTAGCTCAGTCTCCCACTATTACTTTTTCCATTCCCCTCGAAACGTCTTCACTTGATGGATAGGGGCGCGCCCCGGCAATGTTCAGATTCGAATTGGGTTTCTGGGGCATTGAAAGCCACAAGGTTTTCTCTGTTCCAACCAGAGAGAGTAGAGTCAAGTGCGCCATAACAGATTCCCGCGAAGAATGGAGTAACTTCAAACCCCAGTATTACCTAGAGTTGGGCGGTTCTCTTTTCTGTATCTTTCATCACGACGAAGTGACCGGGTTCAGAAAGCGTCCCTCAATTATTCCATGCTTCGTGTGACGGCGATGGTGCACTTGACCTCTGCTCTTTCTACACTGATTGGGACAGAGAAAACGTTGCGGGTTTCAAGGCCTCAAAAATTCCATTTTTTTTCATCTGTCTACTCGTCACAACCTTCCATACGACTATCCCCTTATATTCAACAATACACAACTCGATCCTCTCTTCTCTTAACATTCTTGCGCGCGCGCGCGCGCACAGTTAAGTGTGCTTTACTTAGCAAAGCGATGAGGAAAGGTGTAAATGTCTTTTATGAATTTAGAGAAAGCTTATGATGAAGTGGAAGTGCATTGAAAGTTGAAAGAGTAAAGCAAGGTACGCAGATCATGGTCACAGTATGCTTGGTAGAAAATGTAATACAAGAGGTTTACATGAAGGTATATTAGTGCAAGCACTGTTGTATCGGTGAGAGATGCTGTCAAAAGTAAGAGCAGAATAGAATAATTACACTGGTCAACGAAGATTTTTCATCAGTAAAATTTGTAGTGGCTGGATAGCATTTTTCACGCTGATTCCAAAACTGCATTCAGGTTTTTTCTAGCAAGTAGTTTTCGAGATGAAGGCATATATATAACTACACACATTTAACCATTTTAAATAGGCAAAATACTAATATTTCAACATTTGATTGTGTTTATTTTATTGTTTTTTTTTAGTTTATTCATCTTATTGATTTCAATTATCGTAATCATACATCTTATGTATTTCGGGTGTGAGCTTTTACGTCTAGCAGCATTGTGATTCAGGCAACGCCGCCGTGCTTTGTGTGTCAAAAGATCAGTCCAGTCCAAGAACTTCTTGTGTCAAGTTGGTGTACATTTTTTTTGAATTTATAGTTTGCTCAGGTCAGTCAATATGCCTCGACAATGTAAGAATGACTCCTGAAAGCAGTTCTTTTGCATAATGGTAATATAATGCCATCCATCCCCATTGCCCATTCCGTCCATCTAAAAAGAGACGACAATATGGATATACTACTTAAGGCAATCAAATACGACAGTCATCAATGGAATGTTTGTGGAGATCTAAAAGTTATAGGAATGCTTATGGGTATGCAGTCAGGATTCACAAAATTTTGTTGTTTCCTTTGCCTGTGGGACAGTCGCGCCACTATAGAATATTACACCAAAAGTGACTGGCCACTTAGGTATACATATGTCCCAGGGATAAGCAATGTCCAGTCTGTCCCTTTAGTGGATCCCCAAAAGATCTATCTGCCACCTCTTCACATTAAACTTGGTTTAATGAAGAATTTTGTTAAAGCAATGGGTAAAGTCAATTCTGAAGGGTTCCAATACCTTTCAAGGAAATTTCCGAAGGTTACTGCAGCAAAATTGAAGGAAGGAATTTTTGTTGGGCCACAAATAAGGGAGGTTTTGAATGACACTGAATTTGAAAAAGTCCTAAGTCCGCTGGAATTGAAGGCTTGGCTGGCGTTCAAATGGATATGTGAAAACTTTCTTGGAAGCAACAAGTCACCTGCGTATAACGATGGAGTCAAGAACCTCTTTGATGCCTTCAAAGAAATGGAGTGTCGAATATCGTTAAAAATTCACTTCCTGTATTCCCACTTAGATTTCTTTCCTGAAAACCTTGGTGCAGTGAGTGACGAGCAAGGAGCGCGCTTCCATCAAGATATTCAGATGATGGAGAAGCGCTACCAAGGATATTGGAATGAAAGCATGATGGCGGACCATTGTTGGATGCTGTATCGTGACAATCCAGGCCAAATTTACAAAAGGAAATCTCACTCAGCGCTTTTAATAAAATAATGTATATATTCTTTATTTATAAGTACATTGAATAAAGTATATGATGTATTTGTTGTTTAGCATTCCTAAGTGTGATCTATACATCCATAAATTTTCTTATAGCAATATCAAAAACTTAAAAATATCAAAACCAGTATCTATCTAACTATACGTGCTAGAAAAAAAATAAAACCAGATTCGGAATCAGCGCGAAAAATGCATTAAGAAAAGTGTGATCATATTTGTGATGAGAAAAAAAGTTTTTTTGTTGGCCAGTGTTATTTAAGCAGTAGTAGTGTAAAACGGATTCACCAAATGAGAAAAGGGAGTTGGGGGTTCAAGTTAATGTGTGGAGTGAAAAATTCACTGGAAATACCAGTGGGGGGACGATACGATGCTATGATTGCATGGTCATGTGGAGAGAATGAATAATTAAAGCACCGTGGGGGTAGGTGTAAGAAATATACAGGGTGTCCCATAAATCCGGTCTCAGAATTTTTTTTTTAAGTTAAATTTACAAAAGTAATACGTTTGAACTAAAAGAAAATGCTCAAATTGAGGTCTTGTTTTGAGGCTTTTTTTTTTGTTGTAGGTAAAATAACACGCAATGGCTAATATGGAAGCGAGTTACTCTCGAGGAAAAGGCCTCCGACTGCATTTTCCTCACGAATGTAACTCGCTTTCATATTAGCCACTGAGTGTTATTTTACCTGCAAAAAGAAAAACCCCCATGAATTTTAACAGCGTTTTAATTCTAATCTATTACTTTTGTAAATTTAATTTTAAACAAATTTTCCTATAATGAAACCGGACTTATGAAGGAAGACAACGTAAAATAATGAGAGCCAACATTTTCACGAAACAGCAATGAATACGAACGGGTTTGACACCGTATTCCCGTTGATGACCCGAGAGTGCGCGATCGAATTGAAACAAACGGCTTGTGCTTATTCCATGGAGAATGAGAAGAGGGGGTTTCAAACATTTTCAAACCAGACCAAAAGCAATAAGATCTCGCACTGGGATAAAAAAAATACACTGAATATTTTATAACTATTTACCTTTTGAAGCGTCAGTTATAAACATGAAATGAACGAGACCGTGGAAACTCGTTTCTGTACATAGTTCCCATATTTACAGTAGAAATATGAACATTTGGCAAAATAACTTTTAAACAGAACACGTTGACGTCTAGTTTTCTTATGATTTTCACAATCCATATTCAAACCTATCTAACAGCAGCCAAGAAAACAAAATTAAGAATACTGAATTCCTTATGTGCTATACAATATTTTAGCCAATTGGTAAATAATATGACATAACTGGAAAAGAAAATCGTCTTTAAGTTTATTAAATATTATGAACGAACGTTTTGAAGAGAAAAATATTGAAAAATTTAGGAATACAAATTTAGGCATCGAGTTCGAGTGCCAGACCGACCTTATGGCCCCCTTGATTGAAATTTTTGCCATCGATAAGGGTAGAGAGTGTAAGTGTTATTCCATCTCGGATCTTCTGTTGGTAACCGATACCCACCTGGGAGGAGTTGTTAACTTTAGCGCGGACGTATGCGTCCTTGTCGAGACCGTATTTACAACCGATTGAGAATCGAGTGGTATTCGAACCCGCGGACCAAGCGAGGTCCACAGCACCCTCCAGGTCTCTGTTAACTTTATGATATAGAGAACCTCCAAATTCGGCGCCATCATTGGCGTAAGTGTGAAGGATAAAGTCGGGGTTGGTGAAACCTACCGCGAAGTTATTTTTGGTAAGCTTCGACTTGGCGGTATCAAAGGACATTTGGTAGCCAAGTAACCAATTCTTATAGCTGCCGACGCAAGCACCGTTAATAACGGGGCCACCAAGATCCAAAGAAGAATCTAGGTTTAATGAGATTCCATCTGTTTTGTAAGTAGATTTGAGCACACCAGATTTCTTACCAGTCTGAGGAGCAAAAGTAGTATTCAAGACGAGTTTAAGACCTTTAGCTATCTTGTCTTCAATAGCAACTTCTGTATTTAAGATATTGTCAGTATTCCATTTCTCTGTGAAGGTCAGTCCTAAAGAGAAAAAATACATACAGTATTTGCTGAAAACACCTTACAACGTAGTTAATTAGGGACACATATACACCCGCATTTATAAACCATGCTAAATTCCACACACACAGCTTTCTCATACCAAGGACTCATTCATGAAATCTAGAATGATACCGTACATCAAACATTTAACACACTTCAAAAACTTGCACTGACTATATAAATTTCAAAATGAGAGCCTAGTTCTTGACCTTTGGTCAATCATTTATGCTTTATAATAATTATGTCATTGTCAATAATGAAGGACCCCACTCCCCCAACAATTCTCTTTTGTTCAATTATAACTATTTCCTCACCTTACGATTAACAATAAACTATTTATAAAAATGTCAACTCATACCTAAGCCTTTCATTGTTTTTTTTTTTTAACAATGTCAGTGTATATTGCTAATGCCAAAAACGAGGGGTATTATTATTATTATGTACTCGGTGCACTGTCACACTACTATAAGGACGAACAGCTAAATGTCTCCCGCAAAGCAGAACTCAAAACCTCCTATTAAGAGAAAAAGCATTATGAAACCTGTCAGGGACTGAACCAGCAAGCTTAAGATGGGAAAGATTAATATTCCACCCTCTTTGATATCATGACTATCCGTATGCAACCTACGCATTCACAATCATTGAAACTAGTTAAAAAAAACTTAATTCCTAAACGGTTTAAATTATAAAATCACTGCAGAGAAATTTGTTCCATTACCATATTATACATGCACACACACACACACACACCTAAAATTGTTTGGTGCTGTAATTTTTTTTTAATATTTCACCCAAAACTACTTCACTTTTGGAATCATGTACAGTAGACAACCGATTCTACGAGCAATTATTTTAGTTTGGTTCTATGCAGGAAAAAATGAAACCACTGAAATGTTCTAAACCAGTGGTTCCCAACCTTTTTTTGTCTGGTTACCCAAAACCCAACTCTAATCCAGCTCCATATCTCAATCATTAAATATTTTTTATAACTTCTGGATTATCGCAATATTACTGGGTTCTCAAGTCTAAAAAATAAAAATCAGAACCTCAACTCCAAAAAATAAGAATATATCTAACATTTTATTCTGATAGCCAAATAAAACAAAAAATTAAAAAATTGAAAAATTAAGGAAAGATATAAAAATAAGAGTCGAGGCCAAAAATAAAAACACATCTTAGAAATAAGGACAATTGAGAACCCTGCATTATTATTATTTTTAATAACTTCTGATCGCATGTCATTATGTGGGAAGCCACCTTCTTAAATGACAAAATTTTAGATCTACATAGTTTGGCACAGAGTACAATCTTGATACTCGTGCTAAGGCGCAAGACCACCAGAATTGCGAAGTGTCCGTGGGAATGATTTGACAACCCAGAAGCAGATGACATCGAGGAGCATCTTGAGTCACTGCAATGTTCTCATCCCCATAGAAGCCCTTCATGATGACAATGACGATGTAGCAATGCCTCCAGCCAAAATGCTTTTGTCAGTAATGTAGTAATTTGTGGAATTCATGAAGTTGCTGACAGTGATCCAAATTTCAAATGAACATCAGAGGCTGTTCTTCATGAAAACAAAAACCCATGAAGTTTACCTGAAAGACCAACTCTCCATCTTGCCAGAAAAAAATCACACACTTCTGTTTAATTTACTTTAATAAAAGTTCGTTAGCATCTCCCATCCTCATTATTTTTATTAGAATGTACAGTACTTGTGATGGGGGGGGGAGGAAAAAAAAAAAAAACATCTTGGAACATACCTATTTTTTCCCATAAGAATTTTAATAAAATTCCATGCAATTAAGCAATTAAAATCTATGCAGGGTCTCCAGGAATGTATCCCCCATGTAGAATCATCATAAATAAAAAAAAAAATATATATATATATATATAAAAAAAAAAACTAAAGGAGAATTCAGTCTTTCATAAATAGCATTAAAAGAAACAGACCCAACCCCATTTCAGTGACAAGACCAAACAATCAATGCTAAAACATTAAACCTAACCTAACTTAATCTAACCAATAACTTGTTGATTATTTGGTCTTGTCAATCAGCTGTCATTAGTTCGGAAGAAACAGTACAGAGTTCAAGGATACATACTACTACATAATGGAAAGATTCAACAAACACAACCTTTATTAAGAACGAAAAAACCAAACTAATAATGTTAACTAGCACCAAGTAAGTAAGTAAGAGGGGGGGAAAAAAAAAAAAAAAAAAAAAAAAAAAAAAACGTGGTGGTGGTAACTAATTAAAAGGACTTCTGGAAGGAGTGATTCAACTTCGAAGCATGATAATGATACTAAATGTCATTTTAAAAAGAAAGCTGTGGTTTGAGAGAAGTGGAGGGGGGGTGACAATAGAAGTCCAACAGTCTCATATACTTCTACTTGAATCAATAGATTCATCATTGACAGAAAACCTCATCACACTATTTCTTACCATGTTCCTTAATTTTGTACTTTGTCTCCAAGTTGCCAGAAACTTTTCCTGAATCAAAGACATTGGTGCCTCCAGCTGTAATCTCAACACCAGTTTGTGTCTTGGTGTTACATTCAAGTTTAAGAACGCCAAAGTGATATCCTTTCCCAAACACATCACGGGACTGCTTGCCAAGGTCAGAATAAACTGGAGGAGCCATTGTGCTAAAAAATAAAAGTATTTCAAGTCACCTCTCTGTCTGTAGACCCTAAATCCACCCAATGAAAATATAAAGAATTACCCCTCCTATCATAGGTATTTACCCATTTTAATTCTCTTAAAATTATGGTTGTCACAACTTTAAGTCCATGTTAATTTTGGCAACAATATGAGAGTAAATTTAGACATTTTTTTGAATAGCAAACCTCACCCAAAATGTAATTATTGCTCAATTAGGCTACTACTCTATATCAATAACCTTTATGATAGTTTAGAAAATAATTTAAGTACGGTAGGATTTTTTTTTTTTTATGCAGAAAGGAGTGGCCAAGAGTGAATGCCTTTAAAAAATTGGAGGTCATAGATGGATTGAGGAAGATTGTTCCAGAGTTGACCAGTTGAGATGAAAAGATTGAAAATACTGATTAACCCTTGCAGTACAGAGGTGGACAGAAAAGAGATGGAAATGTCAAAAGTTTGGTACAGCATGTTTTCCTTAGAGGAGGAGGAGGCATGCAGTTAGAGAGCAGAAGAGCAATGTTCATTATAATAGATAGTAAAAATACAGTGAGGCAACACTGCAGCATAGAGAGGGATTGAAGATAAGAGACAAGGAAATGATGAAACAAAAAGCCTTTGATTCCACCCAATCAAGTAGAGCTGCGCAAGTTGAGTCACCCCACAAATGAGAAGCATACTCCATGCAGTGGCAGACAAGACCCCTGTACAAAGACCATAACTAAGTGGAGGTGAAGAAACTGTTAAGCCAGTACAGCCCACCTACCCTCTTAGAAGAGGAAACAAGAATGTTAAGAGAAGAGAAAGGATTGAGTTACGTATTGTTGAAGGTAAGGGAGTAGTAGTTGCGTAGATTGTGATGAGTAGACAGATGAAGGAACAGTGAAGCATTTGAAAGCCACAAGGTTTTTCTATGCCTCAATCGGATAGAAAGATCAGATGTCAGGTGCACCACAGCCATCCTATGCTAAGCGTGGAGTGACTGCTGAGAAGGATGCTTTGTGAAGTGGATGGAGAAGTGAAGAATAGAATCATCAACATAGGAATAGATAGGACAATAAGCGAGACTTAATAGATCATTAATAAATAAAAGGAAAGGACAGGGCAGAGCACTGAGGAATGACACTTAATAGTTTTAAAAGAAACGGTTGTCATATACAACTGCGGGTATAGATTAGCCACGAAGGAAATTAGAAATGAAGGCAGAGATAGAATAGAAACCAAAGTAGGGCAGTTTGAAAATTAAAGATTTGTGCCAGACTCTATAAGAGCTTTTTGTATATCTAGACAATAGCAAAGGTTTTACCAAAATCTCAAAAAGAGGGTGACCAAGAGTCGGATACATATGCAAAATCACCAGTAGAGAGCTTCCCTTGCAGAATCCATACTGACAATCTGAAAGACTGTAAGAAAGGTGTTTAAGAATCTTTCTATTAAGACTGATTCATAAACTTTAGAAAGGCAAGAAATCAAAGCAATTGAATGATAGTTGGAGGGCTGAGAGGGGCCACCCTTCTTTGGGACATGCTGAATGAAAGCAAACTTCCAGCAGGAAAAGGTACCAGATGAAAGACCTGACAAAATAGTTTGCCTAGGTAGGGTGTCAACACAGAAGCACAGTTCTTGAGAACAGGAGGAGGAGGAGGACACCATCAGGATATCTGCCTTCCTAGAGCACAGAAGCACAGTTCTTAAGAACAGGAGGAGGAGGAACACCATCAGGACCATACACCTTCTTAGAGATGAGCCCAGATAGGGCAGAAAAAACATCTTTAGAGGAGATTCTAATTTCAGGCATAATTAAGTCTGAGGGAGGAGATGGAAGAACACACTGGAATCACCCAGAGTTGAGTTGGAGGTGAAAGTTTGAGTGAAGAGTTCAGCTTTGTCAGAAGATGATATGGCAACTGAGCCATCAGAATGGAAGAGAGGAGGAAGTAAATTTATTGAAAAGGTTCTTAGCTAGATGCCAGAAAGAGAGAGAAGAATTAGAATTGGAGAAGTTTTCACATTTTTGTTGGAGGAGGGAATTTTTGGCAAGTCAAAATACAGATTTTGCACAATTTCAAACAGAAATATAAGTTGAATTGAGAGTCAGGAGTGGGATGGTAATGGTACCTTCTGAAAGACTCCTCTATTGCGGATAGCATTAGAAGAAGTTAACCCAAGATTTTTTACATTAGTAGTAGGAATAGAATATGGTATGGAATGAATGAATGCCTCCATGCCTAAGAGAATCACCTCCATGATTCACTCAGCACATTCAGAAGGGCCCTGGACATGGAAGCAGTAATCATTCCATGGGAAATCAGAGTACTGCCTAAGGCCCTCCCTTCCAATCAGCAGTGCCAAAGGCACCTCCCTTTGGAAGGATCCAAAGGACAAATTGGAGCAAGATACAAGATTATGGTTAGAGTAGTCAAATAAAGAAAAAAAGTTTGACAGAGTATGAAGAAGGATGAGAGGCAATCGGTGATATGAGTAGGGTGCTGTACAATCTGAGGTAGGTCATTTAGGATAGAGAAGCTGTAAGCTAGTTCACCAGGGATATATTAGTTAAACAAGGAAAGCCAAAGGTGGTGGTGAACACTGAAATCTCCTAAAATGGAGATTTCAGCAAAAGGAGAGTGGGATAGAATGTACAGTAATACCTTGAACAGCGTGGTTTTGATGTAGCACGGTTTGTATTTTCATCAATTTTTTTTAAAATTTAGTGCGCAATTTTCCTATTGTTTTCTAATTTCTTTTTGGTACTATTTCATTCAACGAACTTTCGACTTTTATTTGAAAAATAGACGATCCAATTAACCACGCTGTGCAAGGTATTGCTGTATTCCACTTTGGAAGTGATGTAATCAAAGAATTTTGGATATTCAGTAGAATTAGGAGAAAGGTAGACAGTGCAGATGTATTTAGTTTGAGATTGGCATGTAAGCTGTAGCCAGAGGATATAGAATTTGGAGGATTCAAGTTTGGGAATACAAGAACAAGTTTGGTCACTGTGTACACTGTACATATACTGTAGGCAATATCCACCTTTGGAGGGAAATTGAGTATAGAGAAAGTAAGAGGGTACCATCAACTGGGTATACTTGGGACAGTGGGTGTAACTTGGGACATATTGACCTTCTTGGTATTTATAGTTGGATACTTTATACTATATATACTTGTACATAAAACAAAAAATACTCCCAAATTCAGCTTTTTTTAATTTAAGAATTCTACTGAAGTATCCCCCATCTCAAGTATCCCCAGTTGATGGTGCAGAAAAGGGGTTGCTGTCACTCATCCCAGACACCCATGTTTCAGTGAGGAAGAGGCGGCGAGGGGTAAATCTTGAGATGTCATCACTTGAATTTTGAAAAAAATTACTATAGAGCTATAATCTATAACACACTTTTTTCTCATACTTTTTTGTGCAAATACATTATAAACAAGTTATCTAATATAATATCTCATTGCTATTCATTCATTGCATTCTGGTTTGATTTTGCAAGTGATAACATTTCCTCAAGATTTACTTGAGCAGTTATGTGATATTTTTGTTAGTTTTAAAAAAATATCACGACAACCAATCATCAATGATGTACAGGTGACCTAACCAGACATTCAATAATTTTCCTGTAGGTTTCAATTAATAAAATTAGTTGAACCCTATAAGAAAATTACTGAATGCCTGGTTAGGTTAATTGAGTGCCCATTTAGGTCAACCATACAACTTTGACAATCGGTTAGTCACAATATTTTCATTAAAACCAACAAAAATATCACAAATAACTGCCTCACGTAAATGCCATCACCCGCAAAATCATACCAGAATGCAATGAATGAATAGCAACAAGGTATTATATTTCATAACTTGCTTATAATGTATTTGCACAAAAACAGTACTCTTGAAAAAAATGGAATCATTATGTAGATTACAGTACAGCTATATAGTTTTTTTTTTTTAATTCAGGTGATAACATCTTAAGATTTACCAGGTGAGGTTTAGAGGAAGAGGTAGTGTTCAACAGATTGAAAATTTTGGGAAAGGAAACAAATGTCGCAGAAGTTTATTGAAAATAAATCAGGCAGAGGCCCAGAACAAATCAAATGGGCAGTATCAGAGATTTGTGATATATGATACAGCTATTCAAAATATTTTCAGGTTTGGCAAATTTAAATGTAACTTTTTATTATTAGAATCTAATGGAAAAAATTGAGGCCATAATAAGAAAATAGACTCAGACTGGATCTATGAAAATACTTTGTTATATAGTAGTTGATTTTTGGAATGACTTGCCATATGATGTGGTAAATGGTGGTAGTTTAGTTTTAAGAAAAAGTTGGACACTTTCATAAATGAAAGTTTATTAATTGTATAAATAGTGTATATTTTTAGCTTAAGTTCTGTAGGCTACTTTGGTAGCTGGGTAATTCCAGGACACGACGTGTATATATATATATATTTTACACCACACCCCTTCCAATTTTCCTATAATTTGTTGTATAGCATTACCTATACCAAAAACCTAGAAATTTCAAGTTTCAGATTGATTGGACTTACAGTTCAAAAGTTACGGCCCTTCCAACTTTGGGGGGTCCTCAGGAATGCCCAAAATACAAATTACCATATCTTAGCCCCTAATTGAGATAGAAGAATGATTCAAATTGCATTTGAAAGGTAATTCTTCAAATATTAAATGAGTATAGATATGGAGAGCAGCTTAGTTCAGGAGTAAAAAAGTTGTGACAATTTGTATTATTAAAGCAGGGTTTTACCCCTACCTCAATAGATTTTTTTAAAATTTTCATATCAGATTAAGCCCAAACTCTATTTGTATAAGTGGCATTTAAGAAATTGCTGTGTATTTAAGTGTAAACTATGCATTTCAAGATTTGAATAATGATAACTCACTGAAAAAAATTATTTTCATTTTCATAATGATTTGTCACCTGCATTTAATTTAATTTTTTTCCTGAAAAATATGCTGCCTTATATGTAACTACCAGTACTTATTCAATTGTAAATTTGTTTCGAATTATTAGCAACTGCATTTTATTTTTGTTCTAAAATGTATACAGGGTGTACATAAAGTCAGGATCTATTTTTGTGAAGCACTTGGAAATTATATGGAATTCAATCATAAAATGATAAAGTGGTAACATTTATTAAATAATTAAGAGGAGGATTCGACGTGACACCCATCAGTATCCCTGCACATCTCAAATCGTTCCGCAGCATTTCTAAACACATTCTGGAGCATTTGCGGGGTTATGTTATCTGCAGCAGTTCGTATACGTAAGTTTTCAAGACTCGTAATCTTCGTCTGATAGACGTGCAATTTGATAAAGCACCATGCAAAGAAATCTAAAGGGGTTAAATCTGGTGATCTCGCTGGTCAAGGTCTGTTGCTTCCGCCTCCGATCCAGCAATTTGGAAAATGTCCATTTAGATAATCCTGAACAATTTTGGCATAGTGACAAGGAGCACCATCATGTTCATAGACGATGGGGATAGGATTGTTAGTACCATCGTCTATCAACATGATGGTGCTCCTTGTCACTATGCCAAAATTGTTCAGGATTATCTAAATAGACATTTTCCAAATTGCTGGATCGGAGGCGGAAGCAACAGACCTTGGCCAGCGAGATCACCAGATTTAACCCCTTTAGATTTCTTTGCATGGGGCTTTATCAAATCGCACATCTATCAGACAAAGATTACGAGTCTTGAAAACTTACGTATATGAACTGCTGCAGATAACATAACCCCGCAAATGCTCCAGAACGATTTGAGCTGTGCAGGGATACTGATGGGCATCAGGTCGAATCCTACTCTTAATTATTTAATAAATGTTACCACTATCATTTTATGATTGAATTCCATATAATTTCCAAGTACTTCACAAAAATAGATCCTGACTTTATGTACACCTTGTATAGAGTACTGTACAGCACACACACATTCAACAAACTCATTAAACATAATATAATACTATCATACTTCTTTTAACAAAGCCTCAGCCAACAGATTTTTGCTTAACAGACATGAAAAAAAATATCCATTTAATAAATACTGTATAATAGTAAGTATAGTACCATTCAAGAAAAAAAATCAAACAGTGAAAAAGAACCAATGATAAAGTTCACCACCATCTTTGTTGTTTACATCCTTTAAGCCAATCAGCGATTGTCTTAAAATGTATACAGTAGCCCACCAAGATTCATATCTATTGTGTCACAGTAGGTCTCCATATTTGTTATCCATCTGTGTTTTGTGAACATTTTATGCCCATCATGTCTGGGAAATGGCCTGCAAGTGTGTGTGTTGCACTGGAGCAGTTTGCTTACTACTTAATGTTTACTTTAGATTGTATGGAGACAGTGGTGGAAAATCAAATACGTATTTCTAAGTAACCAACTGTTTCCTAATGTTTAAGACCTATTTTGGCATATTTAATAATTATTTAGTCATTCTGTAAGAAAATAATAGTATTTGAAGGCATTTATTTATCATTTTGACTGATTTTGCTATTAAGCAAGAACCCATCTCCATAAGCACCATGTTATAATCCTATGTGCTATTGAGCGGCAAAATGTGCGCGTGCTATTGAGAGCCAAAATGTGCGCGCGCTATTGAGCGCCAAAATGTGCGCGCGCTATTGAGCGCCAAAATGTGCGCGCGCTATTGAGCGCCAAAATGTGCGCGCGCTATTGAGCGCCAAAATGTGCGCGCGCTATTGAGCGCTAAAATGTGTGTGTGTGTGGTGTGTGCACTTTCTTCAGAACTGTGCACAGACTAAATGGCACATTGGAAAATTCTGTAACCACCACCAACTGATAGCCCATGAGCTGCTAATGTGCTCCATCAAGTTTCCTGGTCCTAGGTCATTCTGTGGCTGAGCATAAGCTATTTAATATCTATTACAAGTGAATGTAAGTACCGTATTTTTAAGCCTCATAAGATGCTACTTTCTTCCTGAAAGTCTCCAAAAATCACTTCAGGGCTCATATATTATTGTTTTGTTTAATGTTCTTTTAATAAAGTTATGGGAATATATTTTTTGTCAGGCTGCTAAATCTTTGAAGTTTTTTTTTTCCTAAATATACGGTGCATCTTACCACTTGTAGTGTCTTATGAGGCGTAAAATACAGTACTTCAAAAATGAAAATGCCGAGAGCAAAAATACATAATAAACAGTTTGGTAGTCCTGATAATACGTAAGTACCAATATACATATACAGCTGGCTGTGACATGCTGCTACCAGTACCTGCCCAGAGGGCAATAGCAAGCTACTGCTTGTGACCTCTATTAATGGATTTTTCGCTTAATGGACAAACCTCTAGAATGTATCTTGTCCATTAAGAGAGGTATGATAGTACATCATCATAATCAACAAATTTCTCAACTGAAGCCTGCAAACTGTGACTAAGTACTAGAAAGAATATATACACACAAACTTGCATGACTAACTTAGAAGTACAAGCATCAACTAGGTGAGTATAATATACTGTACTAAAAACTTTTATGATTCCACTAATTTTCTCTTCTGGATGGAAAGAAGTAGGCAATTTTAATACCACGCAGGATATTTGGATTGGACATAGGTTGAATCATTTTGCTTTGTCTTACCCAGCAAATATCTTCCTTCTCTGGAAAATAGTATTTATTAGGGCTTCCTGAAGATATTAAAAAGCTAATTTGGTAATCAGCAAATTCTTCTGAACCATCTTTGATTATTCCAAGCCAGATTTTACTATCATACTTACAAGCAACATACTGGCCAATATGATACTCAGTATCTTTGTTTACTAACAGACTGCTCTCACCCTGTTCAACTTGACTTATTCTAAACAAAGTAGGATTTTCTGAAGCAGATATTTGATAAGCCTGTATCTAGTTCCTTGACTTAGGTCCAATTCTGTGGAAGCCTCTTGTGTCCTTGATTGATATAGCTTTATTAAACCCATTAGACAGATGTAATTTATTTGATTCAACCTCCTGTTTAGTAACAAAGAAAAAAAATTAGTGATTTGAAGTGCTTAGTACTAAAATCATAAAGCTCTTGGTGTCAGAATATGACCAGCATCAGTTCATTGTAGACTAGCCTTTGCTACACCTCTTTACTGTTCCTCCAATTACCATCACACACATTTTTACAATGACTTGTAGCAAAGAAATTCCACTCTGCTTTGACACCAAAATCATATTCATGATAGCAGAGATTGATGAAATTGAATCTATTCTTATATTGTCCACCACATCCATCAGAAAAGTAAATAAGTTTTTGTACATTGGGGAATCTAGCTTTTATATCTTTCATCAAATAATGCTGAAAAGTGTGCTCAAGACAGTCAGTGACAATGCAATAAATAGTTAGTGATGGGATGATTAATCAGAATTGAGAATCAGAAGAATCTAGTGTTTTTCAGGAATTGGCATCGGCATCAGAATCGTAAGAATTTGGTTACGACTTTCGATTCTTACAATGATTCTTTGTCATTTAGTGACAAAAATGAACTATTACAGTGGTGGATGGCAAATAAAGATAGCTTTCCAAATATGGCTGTTCTTGCTAGCAGGGTTGTGGAGTCGGTCCAAAATTTTCCAACTCCGACTCCACACATTGTAAAAATTCGACTCCGACTCCGCCCTGAAACGTGCGACTCCACGACTCTGACTCCACAACCCTGCTTGCTAGGAAATATTTATGTGCACCACCTTCTTCTGTGGAGAGTGAAAGACTATTTAGTGTTGGAGGTACAATTTATTCTCCAAAAAGAAACAGAATGCATGCAGAAACAGGAGAAATGTTAATGTTTTTACATTATAATTTAAGGGTGATGACTTTTGATTATAAATAACACTGGTCAACAACAATTTTGTCACAAGGGTTTTGATGGGTGTTCTAAGTGTACTTTTTCATGCTGAATCTAAATATGAAATCAGATTTTTTTCTATCAGGCTTAGTTTACTTGTGACGCTATGTTCATTTTTTCCTCATTTAGCATGATCACCAGATAAAAAAATAACATTATATATAATTAAGTATATAACAATATTATAATATAAAACATTATAAAAATAATAAATATAATATAATATATTAATTAATATAACTATAATAAAATATAATAATATATATGTTGTATTAATTTTTCTGTAAAATTAGTACAATTTATTCCTTTGGGGAGGAAGTTCTGATAATGCTGGCAGGATAAATTTGGTCGGAGCAGCAGACTGTGCAGGTTGAAACATGTTTGTACCTGTTCAGACATGAACCTAGTTTCTGTGTGTAGAGCAGCTCCAAGTCAGTCTGCTTGTAAATGTCACACTGTTAACAGCTAGTGTCTGTTGCTTCTTGTTAATTTTACACCAGTGTTGTATTCATATAGATGTTTTGTAATGCCGCGGAACTGTCTGAATCATCCTAATTCCTTTTATGTATGTGGTGATCTAACTTTAAAATCCCAGAAATGTAACTTTACACCATTAGTAAAAAAATGCTATGAACTTTATTTCGGATGTAAAGTAGGCGATCAGGACAAGAGTTGGGCTCCTCACATTTGTTGTGTGACATGTGTAAGACTACTTACAGGATGGCTAAATGGTTCACGTCACATGCCATTTGCTATTCCAATGATTTGGAGGGAACCCAAAGATCACACAACAGACTGCTATTTCTGCCTGGTAAATACAAAGGGGATCACTTCAAAAACAAAGAGCCTTATGAAATACCCTAATCTACCATCTGCAATGAGACCAGTTCCCCACAGTGCTCAACTTCCAGTACCAAATCCTCCTGAACATTTAAGTTTAAGTGATGAGGAATCAAACGTAGCTGTAGCACAGGGGTGGGGAAACCCTCACCCGCGGGCGAAATTTCGCCCACGAGCTAATTTCAATTCGCCTGCTTAGGTATTTATTATTTACTAAAAATTATTTATTTACAGCCTAGCAAATAGCTTTTTAAACCATCTTATATACAGCGTGTCCCAAAGAAATGTATACCTACTTTGTTCAATAATACCAGCTATGAGGATAATAAATATATTACTTTTTATGTTTTTTAATAAAGAATTTTCTCCTGAATCTAAATGTAATTATTTTTATTAAAAATTGAAAAACAAAAAAGTTACAGATGTTTAAATTATAATTATTATTTTCGAGACTTCATGTGCGATATTTTCTAATATTTTTGCACGTATATGAGAAGTTTGAAACCGACGGCACTGTGCAAAACTTACAAAAACAACGTTCTGGAAGACGTCGAACATCTTAGATAGTGTCATTTAACCATGGAATTTGTAAATTTTTTGAATTAACTAATAATTACAACATTTATGCTTCAATATCAACACTAAACATAAGTATCTCAAAACAGTCAGTTAAAATATTAGAAAATATCGCACATGAAGTCTCGAAAATAATAATTATAATTTAAACATCTGTAACTTTTTTGTTCTTCAATTTTTAATAAAAATAATTACATATTTAGATTCAGGAGAAAATTCTTTATTAAAAAATATATAAAAAGTAATATATTTATTATCCTCATAGCTGGTATTATCGAACAAAGTGGGTATACATTTCTTTGGGACACGCTGTATATAAGCTTAAAATTTGCCAGATGCCCGCGGAGGTGTTTATGTTATTGATTTTCGCCCTTGTTATTGAAAAGTTTCCCCACCCCTGCTGTAGCATATCACGAGGAAAAAGATGAAGACATTTCTGATCCAACATTCCAGGCTACCTGTTCCTCCAATGAACCACATTTACTGTCACAAGGAGATCTAAATGACCTAGTTCGTGATTTGAAATTATCTAAGAAGCAGGCTGAACTTTTAGGTTCAAGATTAAAGGGTTGGAATCTACTGCAACGTGACACTAAAGTTTGTTTTTTCCGCAGCCACCATGATGAATTCAAAGAATGGTTCTCCCATGAAGATGGACTTGTTTTGTTTGTAAAGATGTTAATTCAGTCATGGGGGCTCTTGGTCATGAACATAACGTGGATGAGTTGCGATTGTTCATTGACTCCTCAAAAGTCAGCTTGAAAGCAGTCCTTCTTCACAACGGAAATAAATTTCCTTCTGTACCTATTGCACATGCTGCAAACATGAAAGAGTCATACTGTTACCGTGCCGGGTGACCAAGGCTGTCATACAATATTGCTGACCAAATTAACCAATAACCCGGCAACAGTATCTCAGGATGGGTTACCTTACTAAAAGAAAACAGGTACAAGACTAAGGAACAATAAACAGGCTGCTTTCAAAATAAACCTTATAATTATAATTAGTAAAATATATACACGTATTTACAACAATTCATAACAAATTCAATGAGAGCATAATAGTACAGAAACACTGGCTAAATAAATGTTTTCTTTTCCTTTTTAACGCACGCCAGACAACTCCCAGCAGGTCTGCCAAGGTCTAGACCAAATAGAGTCTTTATCCGGCTAAACACCTCGCACTATGAACTCCTGTGCCGTCGGCCAGTCCTTCGCTGCCGAACGTGCCTAAGAACATGCATACCTCGTTGGTAGCCCACTACGACTCCTGTGCCATCAGCCAGTCCTTCGTTGCCAAACGTGCCTAAGAACGTGCACCAGGTAATCCGTTGCAGCGGGAAAATGGCCTGAGGATGACAAACGACCGATCTGTAATGTCGAACGCTGGGTGTGGGGTAGGCCTCCACACACTTGACCATATATAGTCAACGAAACCAGACCCTGACCTTTGACTCAACCAGAAGGAGAGCACCGATACCTGCGAAGTAGCAAACTTGAGCAAACCCCATCCCCATGATAAAAGTATGATACACAAATATTTACAACACGTCCAGCTCATATCCTAATCTAACAAAATTTATTAAATACCCAACCCAAACCCATTCAATATAATAACCTCATTTAATTTTCAGAAACCTAATTTAAATTAAACAAGTCATAGTTTAAATCTTACCCACAACTTGGGCCGAGACGCCTCACTTCTTCACTCTGGTGGTAACCTTGGCAATCAACCCTAACAAAGGAAACATTTAACTTAAACTTATATCTAACCAAATAAAACCACCACTTTCTATAAATAAACCGATATTATATACCAATATTTTCAATATTACCACAAATAAATAACACCACTTATTATAACAGCACTATTTACCTTAAATTATGCTCCACTTTCCTTAAAGATTTACAGAAATCCAAAAACTCTCAATTCTCTGACCATAAATGCTTTCTATGCCAGCAGACCAAACAATACCAAGATTCCACCAGAGCAGAGTAAAGCTCTGCACGAAACTTCCAGAAGGTTTTTACCAACCACCTACACATTGACCCCAATAATTAATTTTTACTCATTATGTAATACATGAAAACAAAAATACATTATAAAATCTCTAACACTTGCGTTTCCACTTAGTATACATACTACATAGCAACTCTCAAAAATTTCCCTAAATAGTTACTGTACATAATTAATAAAGCCGAACCAAAAAATACAGAATATAAAAATTAAAAAATAATCTTTACAAAACATGGAAAAATTACCAACACTGTTACAATACGACAACATGAAGTTGCTTTTAGAAAAGTTTCAGTATCAGAAATATAAGTGGAATATCTGTGGAGATCTGAAGGTCATTGCACTTTTGCTAGGGTTGCAGCTAGGTTACACCAAGTACCGTTGTTTTTTATGTGAGTGGGACAGTAGGGACAAGCAAAACCACTACATTAAGAAGGATTGGCCAAAACACACCTCACTTGTTCCAGGCAAGAAAAATGTTGTGAATAGTTCACTTGTTGACCCTGAGAAAGTGTACCTTCCTCCTTTGCATATCAAGCTTGGACTTATGAAAAACTTTGTTAAAGCGATGGATAAAGCGCAAATAGGATTCACATACTTGAGAAATAAGTTTCCCCGGATCAGTGATGCCAAGATTAAAGAAGGCATTTTTGTAGGCCCTCAGATCAGAGAATTGTTAAGAGATGAGAGATTTGAAGGAGAGTTGAATGAAGTTGAGAAAGCTGCGTGGCAGAGTTTCAAAAGTGTGCACACAAATTTTTTGGGAAATCACAAGGCCAAAAACTATCCTGAAATAGTAGATCTTCTTAAGTCTTACCAAGCAATGGGGTGCAATATGTCATTAAAGGTTCATTTCTTCGACTCTCACTTGGACTTTTTTCCGGAAAACCTGGGTGCGGTAAGTGACGAACATGGTGAGCATTTTCATCAGGATATTTCTGCCATGGAAAACCGTTACCAAGGCAAATGGAGCCCCAGTATGCTGGCTGACTATTGCTGGACTCTTAAGAGAGACATGCCTGAGGCAAAGCACAGCAGAAAATCAAAACAAGCTACTTTTTAAACTACAGGTATGTCTTTTCAATCATATTTTAATAAGTATGTAACTATATGGGTTTTTAAAAATTAAATTGCATGTCACACAAAAACCAGACCTGATAGAGAAATTTTACAAACTTATTTGGATTCAGCACAGAAAATACTATAAGAATAAGGTATTTTCATTCTTGGGACACGTAAAAAAAAATTTTTTTGTTGCCCAGTGTAATTTATAACTTAGTTTTCATTATTCATTTGCTTTTGTAGCCTTCTAAAATTGTTTTAAATAAGGTGGGAAATGTTTAAATAATGTAAGAATTGCATTGTAAGCTTAGAAGGAATAAAGGATTACAAATTATAGTTCAATTGTAATTATTAAAGGAAAAATTTTAAAATGTTTCTTTAATAAGATTAAATCTAACATATATTTGTTTCTTATATTTACAACCTAATCAATTAGATTATAAGGTGATATTACCATGCTATTACTTTATATAGTTAGTCTTATAAATAAATAAAATAGGACTACATAGGTATAGTTTTCTGAAGAGCACCAAGTAAACTCTTATCTATAAAAATACTGAGAATCAGAATCAGCATCAATTGAAATTTAGGTATCGTCCCATCATTATAAATAGTGTGGCTTAATTCCCCATCCTTCTTATGCTAGACTACAAATGGGTGGTGTGTTGCCTGATCATTTGTCCAGTGAAAACTGAGGAGCATCCAGAGTAATAAATGAATAGTTTTCAGCAAAATCCCCTAGTACACCACCACCATTACTTTGAAGATTCTGTTTTATATTCTTCATGTGTTGACTGACATTTTGCAATATAGTGATGATGAGTGAGGGAGAAAATGGCTTCTGAAAATTTCAATAAATTCCTCTACTGTAGAGCTGTATTGCTTTGCAAAAGTGACTGGTCTGTAGTAGTCCATTGAACATAATGTACTGTATCTCTATCTATCAACATTGACAAGGTATTCAAAAAGTTTGCTACACCAATACTACTAGGACATTTTTGACATCTATGTAACATGGTTAGAATTATTGATATATATATCACTTTTTTCCATAAGGGTATGGTATGCAAAGCTTTTCTGGCCAATTAATGAAACCATGAGTTTAGAATTTTGATGATAGATACAAACACAACCAAAGTGTGTTCCTTTCCCCCAGCAATAACACACCATTTAGGTCTTATATTCACAAATGATGAAAAGCCAACAGTATCATCAATTTCCTTATATTTTGCATACAGTTCTTTCAAATTACCTAGTAAGAGACATTTTTGCTTGTACTCCTTTTCACCATCTTTATTTCTTATACTGACACACTCAGATTTCCCTGCACATATCTGACTTACTTCATTTTCATAGAAAGCCTTTCCTCTGGATATTGTTTCTTCAATCAATTTTTTTCCTTTACTGTACTTGGGAACTTCTGGAATAATACCAAATTGTGCTCTCAAATGTCTGGCTTTGTCAACAGTGTACCTAATGGCACCAAAAGACTGTTGGGTTCTAGTAATTGTAAAAGGAGACAATGTAAGTATCTGAAGTCTTCGTTGACAGGAAGATGTTGGGTTCTAGTAATTGTAAAAGGAGACAGTGTAAGTATCTGAAGTCTTCGTTGACAGGAAGATGTTGGGTTGAATTCTTCTTTGAGATCATTCATCAGCATCTCATACCTGTTTAAAAGAAAAATACATAATATAAATCATTGCAATTTTTTTTTTACCAAAAATTATGAATTGAATAAAATTCAAGTTTCAAAGACCATTCTTGTAGTATATTAATAAGCAAGTACTATTAATTTAATTGCCTAATATCATATTTAGCTGCATTTTTGGTTTGACTCTCTCTTACAGTTAAGAGACCAAGTATTAAAGTAATCTAATTTATATACAGTTCTTACATACCATATATATTGGGGTGTACAAGTCTATGGTCCAGATTAGTCAACCCCTAACTTTCAATTTCAGATTTAGATTTTAGCCTATTTTGGGTGTTTAAGTCAACCATCAACTCTTGCCAACATAAAAAAGAAGCTTTGTAAAAACCTTGTAAAAATTAGTTATCAAATCCTTCATAATCATCATCTGACATCATAAGTTCATTATATACATCCTGAGATACATTTGAAAGTGCTTCATCATATGGATCCAATTCAGATGTTTACCAAAAGTGAGCTAATGCAGGACTGAGGACCTATGACAGGTAGACCTGTCTTTAAATACAAGCTAAAATGGGAAGTGGAAGGCTGATTTTTTAGACGGCCTATAAGTTGACCCCCCTACTTTAGGGGCATAATTTTAAGCTTAAAATACCAACTTATACATCCCAATATACAGTATCTTGCAATATCTTTCTCCATTTTAAGGTCTTGTTTACTGGATGGTCTAGCATCATCAACTGTCACAGACATTGGGTCTTCCAATTTCCTTTTTAGAGATGTTGAAGCTCTGGTATTTTTTAGATGCCATCTTTGATTTACTGATACCATACTGCTCAGGCCACCTGAAAATTTAAATATTTTAAAGTCTACCATTAGGTATATGTTGAAAATTATAGAACTATAAAAGTAGAATATAGGTTATATATATACACAGAATGTATGCTTACGTAATTTTATTGGAGTGACATCAAGCTGTTCAAGTCTTGTCTAGCTGCTCTCTTTCAAAGTATGCTTCTTGAACATTCATGCATTTAAATGAAGATTTTTGTGGTGAAGGTTCAGGTGTACAAGTATCACTTCCTGAACTTACCTTCTTGCTGAATAACTATTGTGTTTCTTCATTTTCATTGATTTTCTTCAAACAGTTTGTACAAACTTTTGATGAATGACTGAAGTCATGTACAGGATCACTATTTTCAATAACATGATTTGGGAGTGATCTCAAAGTACTCAATAACTTTTGTGTGTTTTGAATGGGTTACAGCAACAATAGGTATAGTTTTCACATTTAGTTGCCATTCCCTATTAAGTAGCATACATAGCTATGTACTATGAATTTCTGCAAAGAAAAATATTTCCTCAATATATGCACCTCTATAAGCTAATTATTTCACATGTACCATATACAATAAACAAGAGAACAGAACACTGCTTCCTAAGCACACTTCCTTTGATTATTTATTCAGTAGTATTTAATGCTAGTTGTGTTAGCTTTTGATTCAGGCTATCTTAATTAATGTAGGTATTTTTAAATAACTTTTGAATAGACTACAGTATCTCTACTTATATATTTTGTATCATTTATATACTTACATAGACATATATATAAAATACATTGCTGCATAGTTGAATAAGAAAAGGGTAAAATAATTTTATATTTGACAACTTGCAAATTTTTTTTAATTTTTTCAGTGGTTATCACTATTCAAAATCTCAAAACAGTTTACACCTAAATACATAGTAATTTCTTAACTATCTTATACAAATAGAGTTTGGGCTTAATCCAATATGAAATTTTTTTTAAAAACCCACTGAGGTGTGGGTAAACACCCACCTTTAATAATACAAATTGTCAACTTTTTTTATGCCTCAACTAAGCTGCTACCCATGTCTATACTCGTTTAATATTTGACAAATTACCTTTCAAATGCAATTTGAATCATTCTTCTATCTCAATTAGGGGGTCCCTGAGAACCCCACCAAAGTTGGAAGGGCCATAACTTTTGAACTGTAAGTATGATAAATTTTATTATTTCTTCTCTTGAAGTAATTTTCACGAGTCAGCAATGGAAAATTTTGATATATGAAATACATTTTTCTTATGTAGGCCCAAATGCCTACATATAGGCTTTTATGTATGGTAATTATTTCCATTCCCAATAGGCTATGTCGCCAATTCCAAGGCAATTTTTTGTAGTTATTTAATTCAATAAGTTAATAATTTGTATTTAATTAAGAAATAAAGGTACCATATGAGATACCATATTGTAGGAAAGTATAGTTTTCCATAATATATATATATATATGTATGTATATATATCAGGTCATCCCATAAGTAATGTTGTTTTTTACGATAGATTAAGTTTAAACTAGTCCTACTCAGTTTAAGCATAAATTTTCCGGTTATATCTAAGAGGAGATCTATAATGTTTCACAACATACTTTACAGACCTTGACCAGTGAAGACATGTGTTCTGCTTTATGTGAACCCCTCATAAACATGGCGGTATCAGAAGAGCTTATCAGGCATATAATGCTTTACGAGTTCAAAAAAGGAAATGGTGCTACTGAAGCAATGCGAAATATTCAGGATGTTTATGGCAACGATATTCTGCATGTGAGGAAATGTCAAAGATGGTTTCAAAAGTTTAGGAATGGTGACTGCTGTTTGATAGATGCAGCATGCTCTGGATGCCCTGCTGAGTTTGATGATGACCTGCTGTTAGCCGCACTTGAAGAAGACTGTTCAACAACTGTCGAAGAATTGGCCCAGAAACTAAATTCATCCCCATCCATTGACATTTGCAACTCAGGGAAAGTGCCTAAGTTAGGAAAATGGGTGCCACATGAATTGTTGGTTGATAATCCGAGGGTGCAGGTAAACATTAGCACAGCTCTTCATTCCCGTGAACTCTAAGATCCATTTTTGCACCATTTAGTGACTGGTCATGAAAAGTGGATACTGTACCAGAATGTTAAGCGCCGTCAACAGTGGGTTTGTGCTGGAGAACCAGCAATGCCACAGCCAAAACCAAATCTTCACCCTCGGAAGGTGTTGCTTAGTGTTTGGTGGGATAAAGGTGGTGTAATACACTTTGAAACCTTACCACACAACCAAACAATCACCACTCAAGTCTACTGTCAACAACTGGATCAATTGAACACTGCACTAAAAGAAAAACCTTCTTTGGTTAATCGGAAAGGAATCGTGTTCCACCACAACAGCGCATGTCCTCATGCTGCTCGGATCACTTCTACAAAAATTGAGGAGCTTGGGTGGGAAAAACTTCCACATCCTCCAGACCTTGCGCCTTCAGATTATCATCTCTTCAGGAGTCTGCAAAACTATCTTGACAAGAAACTATACTACTTTAGATAACCTGCACACCAGTCTTTGTACGTTTTTTGCCTCAAAACCACCTGAATTTTATAAACATGGCATTGAAAAGCTTGTAGGATGTTGGCAGTGTGTCACTGATTCCGATGGAAAATATATACTAGATTAAAAAGTTTGTCTTTTTTTTTTTTTTTTTTTTTTGTCCTTCAAATTCCTATCCAAAAAATGACATTACTTATAGGATGACCTGATATATGCAGTAGCTAAAACTAACACTTTTTTTTGGTAAACATACAGTGTGCAGCATCAGGGGTGGAGGAGTGTTGGAGGTAGGGGAAAGCGAGTGAGACAGCGAGTCCAAGCGAAATTTAAACAGTTTTCCATTGCGCTTCTGCGTTCCACATACACTATCTGCAGAAACCTCTTAAGTGCAGGGAATTTATCTGTATAGTTCTACAATTATTTGGCCGCATAAATACAGGGACTCAGATAACAAGGACCCCCCCCCCACTGTACTACTATATTTTTATATTGTAGAATTACCTTAATTTTCTAAATAAAATTATACACATTAATTCAAATTATAATTAAATTAAAATTATATATAGCTATATGTAACTACATAAAATAAAGACAAAACTGTTCACATAGAGCCAAAAATTGTGGCATGTTTGTCCCGAGCATAACCTGTGTACTCGCAGCAAAAGGGTTAAAATTAATCAAAACCAACATGAAAATTATTGAATGCCCAGTTAGGTCACCTGTATGCCCTTGATGATTGGTTAAGGTATGATATTTTTGTTAAAACTAAAAAATATCAACAAATTTAACATTTATTTTTTGAAAATAATTTCAAACCATATTGTAAAGGATTACCCTAAGTGGTTTCAAGTTTTCCCAAATTACATTACATTTCATTTGGAAAACAAAGGAACTGTGGCTTATTGAGGTAATCCAAGTCATGAGCTACATTTTAAAAGTAGTAGTAAAATCAGTACAGACAGTCCCCAACTTACGTAAGGGTTCCATTCCAGAAGGCTATACATAAGCCAAGTTTTCCATAAGTCAGAATTGACCTTCCTGTGGGTAATCATTGAACACAAGATATAATACTTTTTATAAATTAAAAAAAACTACATGACTAAGCGCAAAATGGTGCCTTGCGGGATGATGCTACTAGCCATCTTACTCCACAGTATTCTTCTGCAGTCTCACTATGCGCAATTATAGTAACTAACAAACTTCTTGCAACTTGAAAATTTTTTTTTAATGGGATTTATGGGAGCATTTAATAAAGTCAAATTTGCATAAGTCGAGGCTTATGTAACCCAGGGAGCATCTGTACTACTTACCTTTCCAGGTAAGTAGTAGTGATCTGATTTACTGCTATAAAATATTTCATGGAATGTGGTATTTGCCCTATGGACATTTTTGAGATGGCCCCTAGAATGGGTGGAAGTGATGAATTTAAAATTTGGATACAGCATTCCTATTCTGAAGTGTGTCACCATTTCTTCTCTTCATGTTGGGAGATATTGGAATATGCTGCTGGGTGAGCTATGGATGCTCCCAGTTTGAATGCTTCTAAGGCTGCTTTACCTGATGCCCTGGGAGTTGAATTATGTTCCTATGTTGATTAGTCACCAACTTGTGCTCATTGCATCTTCGCAGTCCTTTTATGTAACTGTAGACTTTGATAGTAAATAGATACATAAATCCAGTCCACAGCTAACCTCCCTATCAACTTCTGGTTGTCTGACTGGAGTATCGATGTGTGGGTCCTCACTCTGTTGTGCTGGTGCACCACCTATGGCAGGATTGGCATAGGTTTCAGCATATGCTGATGTTAAATCTGTTAATAATTTTAGAAAATTTCTGAAATTTTTTTTCTTAAAAAAAAAATATTGAAGGCCCAGTTAGGTCAACTGTATGCCCTTGATAATTGGTTAGGTTAAATTGTGTTATTTTCATTAGTTTTAACAAAAATATCATGACAACCTAGCCAATTGTCAAGGGCATTCAATTAACCTTTTATAGATAGAATAACCTTCATTAATAAAATACATTTTTTCAATTTACAATGACATGAATAATCGTGAAGCTCAACTATTTATTTTATTTAATTTGGCCCTTAAGCTTTAGGCTTTACTGGGCTCTTATTAAAAATAAGCACCTAGTTATAAATTTATAATAATAAATAAATAAGTAAATAAGTATTATTAATAGTTAAACATGTATTACAATATTAATAGACAATATTAAGCAATATTAGTGGACATTAATCCTAGATTTTTGTTAGTATGCCATTATTAATGGGAATTTCAACTTGGTTTTAAACAAATTTACATTCACAATATTTTTTATATCAGCATGCAAGTCATTCCATAGTTTCAATCCAATGAAAATGGGTAGTTTTTGAGATGAAGACAATCTAAATTGAGGTATAACAAGCTTTGATCTATTTCTGGTCTAATACGAGTGGATTTCTTGATGAGTTACAAAATATCTATTTACCCATTGCAAATTAATGATTTTGTTCTTACACTCGTAAATAAAAATAAAATTTGCCAGTTTGGTTATATCATTAAGCTTCAGTAGATTTAACTCTTTAAATAATGCACTAGAGTGATCAAGGAAATCAGTATCAGACAATAATAACCTTATTGCTCATTTTTGGATGACAAAGATGCCATTGAATGCATTGTTAGTGGAGTTTCCCCAAACAAGGGTGCAGTATGTTACCGTAAAGTTGGGTAATCACGCCCACATGTTTAAATCTATATAAAGTAATATTAGAAATTGAATTCCTAATTAAAATTTTGTTTGGAGGTATGCACTTCATCATTAATGTCTAATTTACATATGAAAGGCAAATCAGCTGTCTAGATAATTTTTAAAGATTATTTAATTGGTATAATAATTTTTCTCCCAAAATGAACTAAGCATTTAACTAGAAACATTATACATTGCCAAACTATGAAGGAAAATAAAAAACTGGCCAATTTTTTGCGTATGAACTATAAATATGTTAAGGTAGATTTGATTAAAGTTTCAGTTCTGTATACCATATGAAAAGAATTATTACCCTTGGGGCAATTGCGCCCACTTTGTCTGGGGTAAATGCACCCAGTTATAAATATTATTTCTTTCTACAGCATTTCTATATGTTTGTGTACTTTCTTGGTTTAGTGACATTTTGTGTTGTTATGCAAACAAAGTCTTTATATTGTTTACCTGAAAGTCCATATTTATTTTCCAGGTCAATATCTAGGTAATTGTTGAGATGGTCCGGAACTATAAACCTGTGGGAGGGGCAAAGAAGCCCAAAACCTAGTGACCATGACCTTCAGGAAGCATTGCAGCTCATCCAAGAAGATCAGAGCATTCAAAGCATATCCACTCAGATGCAGATACCAAGGAGAACTATGTGATCATTTCAGTGGTGCTCGGAAACACACCATGGCTGGTAGACCGAGTGCACTCCTGCTAGAAGAAGAGCGAAGCATAGCACAGCATGCCTCCATTCTAGGTGATTATGGCTATGCATTTGATGACCTAGAGCTCCGTATTTTTGTAGTCATCATTCCTTGACAAATCTGGCCGATGTGTACCCCAATTCAAAGACAATTTGCCAGATGTTGAATTGGGGGGGGGGGGGGGGGGGAGTATTGTGAAACACACTTCACAAAGCACACGTGCCAAAACATTTCTCGTAAATGAGCTGCTATAAGTACTGAAACTATTAAACATTTTTTTGATAATCTTGCAACTAGTGGTGTAAATGCAGTGCCTTCTGAAAATAGTGAACTATGATGAAACTAATCTTTCAGATGATCCAAAGTCAAACTATGCTGCACAGAAAAGGCATCAAACATGCTGAACGAGTGATGAACACATCTAAAACATCAGTGGAACACATCTAAAACATCAGTGTCTATGATGTTTGCTTGTGCTTCTGGTAGACTTTTTTTTAGATCCCTATGTAGTTTACTGTGCTGAGCATTTAATGGATAAGTGGTTGAGGTGGGCCTGTTAATGCTCGGTATAATAGAAGTAAGTCAGGCTGGTTCGATACTCATTGTTTCAAAGACTGGTTTACAAAAGTGGCTCTACCATACTACAGTAGAAGCATTTGCAAAATGACTTTCCAAGAATTTTAATTGGGGACAACCTATCTTCTCATCTCTCTGCAGATATTATCAGAGAGTGCGAGAAGAGCAATATAAAGTTTATATTCCTCCCACCCAACAGCACACATCTCCAACCACTTGATGTTGGCATATATGGCCCCTATGAAGAAAGCTTGGAGGACTGTTCTCACCCAGTGAAAGATTGGTGCAGGTAAGCATTATGCTACGTTGCTCAAACAGTGGTTTCCTCATCTTCTGCTGGATCTTCTTACTGTAATGCAGGATACTGGTACCAGTACAACTCAAATGGTGAAAAAAGCCTTTCAAACTACTATCATCTATCCAGTGGCGGTTCCTCATATGGGCAATATGGGCAGCCGCACAGGGCGGCATTTGTGGAGGGGCGGCATGAGCGCCTGCAAAAAAAATAAAAATAAAAATAAGAATAAATAAATAAAGAAATAAATAAAAATAAAAAATAAAATAAAATAAATAATAAAAGATCAATAAATATATTTTTATTAATAAAAAACCATCTATTGCATTTTCCATAAACCTTCCCATAAAAGACCTAAACAATGCAAAATGCTTCCAGATTAATATTATTGGGAATAAAGGCCCATACTTTAACATATGTAATGTTATTTTTCTGGGTTTGGTTAAATAGTGAAATGTATATTATTTATTACAGAACGAATCTTCACACTAAGCCACTAAGGTCTGTCAAATAACCGCAAATGGATAAGAAGAGGTCAAAGCTATCAGGTGCTCAGTTTAGAAAAAAGAGGAAAGAAGAAGAGGAGAAACGAGCAAAAGATAAAGGTATAGAGCTATGTCATCTACTCTTCACTGCTATATTGCACTGCTATTTTGTGATATAGCTTTCTGAGTCATTTGAAGTGTACTATTATGTATATAATTAGCCATTAACCAAGGAGGTTGTATTATTCATTTGTTTCCTATTCTAAAAGTTTAATAAATTGTGCTTAATAACATGTTAAATTAATTGTACTAGCCTATTCATGCATTGGTCTGTTATGTTCTATTTTACTATTTGCAGGGGCACTTTTGAAATATTTTGGAACACCCTCTGCCACTAGCCAGGATGAGAAGCCGTCTACTTCTGCCATTATTGAGGCTGAGGAGCCATCTACCTCCTCAGCCTCACATATGTCTCCACAAATGCAGTCTGATCCTGAGGATGAAGACCCATTTGCTTCTACTTCTCCCCGGCAGGACTCTTCAGGTGAGTTTGTGTGCACATATGTCTGTGAGTGTGTGCGGTGTGTGTGTATGTGTGTGCATCCCTGCAAAGCATTTTGCAAACAGTTATAAATTATAATGTTATTATCACTGGGTCTGGGTTACTGGGTATGTGTGGTGTTTCACCACCATAATTCCATAACACCCACCACCATAACAAAGTGCTGTGAATAATGTGTTATCTAACTTAGGTGTGTATACTAATGAGTAATGCTCTTGTTCTTTCTATTAGAAAGCCTGGAGCAGAATCGCCTCCTGAGGATGAGTCTCTGTCCACCGACCCTGCTAACTGGCCTTCAGTTCTGACTGAGAGAATTCGGACACAACTGGTTTCCAGGGGACCAAGTCAAGTACCATCTGACTTTGTATTCCCTAGAAACGACAGTGACGGAAGAAGTTTCCACCATCAATACTTCAGGAAGTCATTGGTTAGTGGGGAAAATATAACCAGAAGTTGGTTGGTCTATTCCTTAAAAAACAACAGCCTTTTCTGTTTCTGTTGTACATTATTTTCCAAGAGGAAAATAAATTTAACAAGTTTGGGACTCTCGGACTGGAAGCATGCAAGCTCATTGCTCACATCACATGACAACAGTTCAGAACACCTAAATTCTATGAAAATCTGGAAAGAACTGGCAGTGAGGATGAGAAAGGGGGAGACCATTGACAAGCAGGAGATGGCACTTCTGGAGGCTGAGAAGTTGAGATGGAGAGCGGTGCTGACACGTCTCACTGCTATTGTGCATTCTCTGGCAGTTAGGAATTTGGCACTAAGGGGACATACAGAAAAATTGTTCTCACCATCAAATGGCAATTTTCTGAAAGAAGTTGAACTGATGGCACAATTTGATCCTATAATGCAAGAGCACATTAACCGTGTCCAAAAAGGGACCTCCAGTCACACCAGCTACCTCGGCCACCACATACAAAACGAACTCATTGATTTGTCGAGCAGCAAGACCATTTCAGCAATGGTGAGCGACATCAAACAATCAAAGTTTTTTTCAATAATTCTAGATTGCACTCCAGATATCAGCCACACTGAACAGTTGTCAGTTGTGATTCGGGTTGTGTCACTGGAGGGGAAGCCCCATATAAAGGAACATTTCATGGGGTTTTTGGAGGCAGAGGAGTCCACTGGTCAACATTTGGCATCTCTGATTCTGAAGAGACTGGAGGAGCTAAAAGTTCCTTTCATGGACTGTAGAGGACAATCATACGACAACGGGGCCAACATGAGGGGAAAAAACAAGGGTGTTCAATCCAGGCTCCTAGAAATTAATCCCAGAGCTCTGTTTGTTCCATGTGGGGCTCATTCTCTGAATTTGCTTGTGGCCGATGCTGCTAAGGGATCTATTGATGCCACAAGTTACTTTGGCATCTTGCAGAAGCTTTACAACTTGTTTTCAGCCTCCACACAACGATGGGCCATTTTGAAAAAACATGTGAACATCACATTGAAGATGTGGTCTGATACAAGGTGGGAAAGCAAGATCAAGAGTGTGGAGCCCCTGAGATATCAGGCAGCTGCAGTGAGAGATGCACTGATCGAGGTGAGGGACCACACCAAAGACTCTGTAATAAAGGTCGAGGCTCAATCTCTGTCAGAGGAGGTTGGGTCATACCGCTTCGCCATTTGTTCAGTGGTGTGGCATGACCTGTTGTGCCAAATTCAGCATGTGAGCAAGCAGATGCAGTCTCCTAGCATGCACGTTGATGTTGCAGTAAATCTCCTAAAAAAAACAGAGAGAGGTCTCCGCAATTACAGGGCAACAGGTTTTGTGGCTGCACAAATGGCAGCCACAGATATCTGTGAACAAATGAATGTGGAGGCTGTGTTAAAACAAAAACGGCTGAGGTCCACAAAGCGGCACTTCTCCTATGAAGCATCTGATGAGCCCTTGATTGATGCTTTGAAGAAGCTGGAGGTGACATTTTTCAATGCAGTGGTTGATGCTGCAACATCAGCCATTCAGGAAAGATTTTCCACGTTGGAAATTGTGGGAGAGAAGTTTGGAGTGCTGACACATTTCCAAAATCTCACATTTGAGGAGCTGACAGAACAATGTGTGAACCTTAGTACTACACTACACTTTAAGGGACAATCTGACTTGGATGGCAGAGAGCTTGCACAGGAGCTGAAGAACTTGCCTGACTTGCCATCAAAGACCATATCCTTGCTTGAACTGCTGACATTTATCCATGAAAGGGAGCTCTCTGAAATATATCCAAATTTGTGGACTGCTCTCAGAATTGGTCTTAATCTTCCAGTCACTGTTGCTGAAGCAGAGAGGAGCTTTTCAAAGCTGAAGCTCATCAAATCCTACCTGAGGTCAACTATGTCACAGGAACGCCTTACCGGTCTGGCCATCATCAGTATAAATCATACAATTGCTGAGCAGATTTCATATGATGATTTAATTCATGACTTTGCATCAAGGAAGGTAAGAAGAGTCAGGCTTTAGATGGCAGTTGTGCTGTGGTGCAATTTATTTTGTTTCTTGTTCAAAGTGTAGCATAATAATTACCCTCTCTTAAGTGTCTTATTCTATTTATGTGATAGAGCATTTGTACAATTTAGAAATTTGATTCTCTAGTTTATTTATGGCAGTTGTGCAATTTAATTTGTATTTTTCCTGTTCATAGTATCATAATTACATTCTCTTAAGTGAGTTATTCTATTTACGTGATTAAGGATTTGTAAAATTCAGAAATTTGAGTCTGTTTTAGTTCTGAAGTTCCAACAATTAGTCCAATAAAAAGTTATTTTGTGAAAGAGTTATGTCTGTCCTTTATTTTGGGGGGATTCGAATGTGTGTGTGTTGGCGAACAGGGGGGGGGGGGGCTGAAGGTGAGGTTCGCCCAGGGCGTCATGTAAGCTAGGACCGCCACTGCATCTATCCACTCAACAAACAGCGCATACTAGACAAGAATGAACAACCTCATATGGAGCCTGCAACAGACTTTGTTAGTCCCTTGGTGATTGCCCACCTCACAGAGCTTAGAAAGTCAGCTGCTACAAAGGCAGGTGCTGTTTCTCGGGGAAGAAGACTCCTAGTATCACCTGGAAAAAGTGTGACCCTCAACGATATCAGCCAGCATGCATCAACATCTGGAATAACAAAAGAGAGGAAATCATTCACCCAAGTACTGTCATCTTCATCCTCTGATGCTGATGACCTTTCCTTGTCTGATGATGATGCCCTGAGTGGCATTTCACCAATTCATGAGGTTGAACCGGAATGTGGCACGGAAGAGCCAGAATCCCAGCTTCAAGAAGGAGACCATGTCCTAGTTAGATTTACATCAAAGAAAACAATTTTCCACTATGTTGGCAAACTTCTGGAACATGTTTCTCCTGGGATTTGGAACATCAAATATTTCAGGCGTTAACTATGAACTATCTAACAATGAATTTATCGTATTTGCACCACCCAACAATTGAGACCTCTTTGAAACTGAAGCTGTTAACATTGTTCAAAAACTTCAGAAGCCAACATTCAATAAAAAAAGTTGTTTTGTCGCAATGTGTTTGGCAACCATTTCTCTACATTAGGCAGACAATACATCTGTAATTATTGTACTAAAGTAATAAATCATTTTTTGCTTTATCAGCTTTGTGGTATCTGATTTTTTTTTTTTAAATGTGACTGGGTACATTTGCCCCATTCCATGGGGCAAATGTGCCATAGTCTTAGATATTTGTCCTAATAGGAAAGTTTAATATATATTCCTATTTTTTTTTTATAAAAATATTTTTCATTAACCATAAAAAACTAAAAAAATGGGTGCAATAGCCCCATGTTACAGTATATAAGGAAGAACAAGAGTATGATAGAGTCGATAAAACTTGTTTAGGAACTACATTTCTAAGTTTAAACATTACAGCAACACTCCTTGAAATCTTTTTCGCGATATAATTTACATGATCACTCCATTGCAAATTCTTATCTAGCATCACATCAAGAAACTTTGTTACAGTACACTCCTTTATGGCGATTTCATTAACATTAAGTTCATCAAGATATACATTTCTTTTATCAGTAAAAATCATGAAATTTGTTTTAATGGTATTTAGGAAGAGTTTATTGGTGGTCAACCATTTCATTACACTGATGAATTCTGAATGAAATATATTCTTAGCTGTATTAGCATCTTTGCAAGAAAAAGAGACGGTTGTATCATCTGCAAACATTATGAAGTTCAGTATATCAGATGAATGTGGAAGGTCATTTATATATAATAAAAATAACAGTGGACCCAGAACTGAGTCCTGTGGCACACCATGTTTGACAAGCGCTTTAGTTGAGCAAACCTTATTTACTGATACAAAATGATACCTATTGGACGAATAACTTTTAAACCAATCACTGATTACTCCTCAACAGCTGTAACAATATAATTTATTAAGTAGAATATTATGGTCTATTACATCAAATGCCTTACTCAACTCCATAAATATTGATATCATTATTTCTTTGTTCTCCTTAGCTATATTTACATTTTCCATAAGAGTTAAAATAGCCATTTCTATTGTTTTATTATTATGGAAGCCATATTGATTTGGAGATAATAAATTGTAGGATTCTAAATATCACTGCATTCTCTACTTTTTACAATTTTTTCAAAAACTTTGCTGAACACAGATAATGCACACACCAGCCTATAATTTGTTGCTAGTGTAGGATCACCCACTTTAAAAAAGGGTGTTATACAACTAGTTTTTAGCATTGATGAGAATATTCCTTTGGAAATACTTTGATTGATAATTTTAGCCAAAGTTACAGATATCTTACTATCTTTAACAAGTTTCAATATAGGTACAAGAATGTTATGAATGTTATTTTTTGTATTTTTTAATTTACCAATAATATTCTGGACTTCAGTAGAGGTAGCAGGAACAAAAGAAAATGAATTTAGTGGGCTGGGTGGCATATATTCTAGAGGTGAGTAATCATTATTTATTAATTGTGCGCGAAGCTTATACGTTATTGAAGTAAAGTGTGCATTTAAAGAGTCTGCAATAGCAGTATCATCAGTAATTTCTTTATTATCAACATTTAATTTCTCTATTGAATTTTTCTTAATTTTTTTTCCAATTAGATTGTTTATGGTTGTCCAAGTGTTTTTCATGTCTCCTTTATGTTTGGAAAATTGATTGTTATAGTTATATTTTGCAATTTTGATTTTAGTTAATTTGTTTCTGTATTGAGTATATTGTATTTTAGGAATTTTGCTCTGCAATTGCAATTTGAATAATTTATCTCTGTTCTTTATTGAAGTGATAATTCCTGGAGTGATTCATGGATTTGCAACACTTTTGAGCAAAGCTGTTTTTCTCCTTAAAGGAAAGTAAATATTAAAAATATGGAATAAGGTGTCATAGAAGAACTGAAACATATGATCTGGGTCATTTAAAAGGTTCATCGCAGTCAAGTCGAGTATTTTCTACAGCCCCAATAAACTTTCTTTTAACCTCTGAGAATATTCTGTAATCAATAGTTGTTTTGTCCGCAGCCTGAACAATGTTATTGAATATAGCGTAAGAAAGAAAATGATCACTGATGTTAGTGGTTATAATTCCAGAATTTATGAGGGCATTGCTATTTACAAATATATTTCTTAACAGATTTAAAATCAGCATGTTGAAACCTACAAATCCAAGTTATGGAAAAATAAAATGTTTTTGGAGATGGTGTGCATTATATTCCGATGTCCACCAAACCATAAATTAACTTCAACAACATATATTTATACAAGGATCTTGTGGGTTATACCTATCATTTTTTACAACAATTAAACTTGCAAATATTACGACAACCTAAACAATCTTCAAGGAGTTTAATGACTGGTTAGGTTAAGTTATGATATTTTCATTAGTTTTAATTGTCAAAAATGGGTTATAACTCACAAGATTGGAAATAAGTTAGAATGAATGGTTTCATTCACCAAATACGTATTACTCACAATTGTAGGTTTGCATTAAATACCGGTATATATTGGGACCCAGAAAGATAAGTAGTACCATAAAATCAGTTAATGTTTACTATAACACCAGTTGCACACCAAGTAAAATGAAATATTTCCAGTAGTACATCATAATTTACTAAGAAAAATCGTGCATGTCTTTATTTGGGGAAATTTGTATTTACAGAGATATTTACTTCTGAAATTTTAATTAACGATATCCATTTGATGTGACATCACGTCAAATGCACATTTATAATAATGACATCTCTCTTGATTTTCATCATCTCATGATTGACGCCATTTTCCTTTAAATAAATTTAGATATGGCATGTGAAGACTGTAATTACGATTTCAAGGAACTGATAGCACGTGTTTATAATAACGATAAAGCCGCTATAGAGATTTTCATCGCGCATAATGTTTTACCATCAACAAGGAAGTGTCCATTGTGTGATAAACAATATACCTATTTTGTACATGTCACGCCAATACTAATAATACTCTATGTCAGTTTCTTCATGCAACTTCACAGCTTTATCCTCCTGCGTCTGATTGAATGTTACAGTAAGTAAATGCTTACTATAGTAAACTGCATTTTTTTTTAATGTAATACAAACAATGAGAAGGTTAGGTATAGGTAGGTAAGGTAAGGTTAGATTTTTTGCAAAATACATTTTTCAGTAGTTTTTGGCATTTTATTCTGATTTGCTATTTATTTATTATGGAAATGACCTATGCTTATACCCAAAATTCCCTATATTTACTTTGTAAACTTTAATGTCTCATAACTTTTAATTGGGTCATTTCCACAACAAATGAATAGCAGATCTGAACAGAATAGTAATTATTTATTTTAGTGATCCCTCTCCTTTCTGAACCAAAACACATTTTTCTCGTGTTTTTTGGTGTTATTTGTTCAAATCTGAACTTCATTTCTTTGGGAAATGAGCCATTTTTAAGAAATTTTCAATTTTAAAATTTCCTAAAAATGGCTCATTTCCCAAAGAAAAATTGGAGACGCAGAGTGGCAAAATTTTAACCGAGGAAAGAGCTAAACACTGGGTCAATGGCCTGTAATGGCTGCTTATCAATGTCAATTTTTTTTTTTTTTTCCATAAAAAATAATTACATTTCCTTGATTTTTATCAGTTTCCCCGAGGTTTCAAGGTGTCCTGAATACAAATTTATGTTAAATTGTCATAGAATGTCTCCTTCTATCGAAAACGAAGGGAGCATTAAAACTAATATTAACCCAGAACACACAAAAAACTACTAAAAAATATTTTGCAAAAAAAAAAATTGGTGGGGGTGGTGTTATAGTAAACATTTACCATAAAATCTTGCAAAATTTCAATCTGAAGTCAGCTAATTAACACACAACTATTTACTACCACCAAAGTGGCCTACACAACTTAAGCTAAGAATATACACTATATACAATCTACAAATTCTCTTTCACTCGTGTACAAATTCTCTCACTCACGTGTCTAAATTTTTCTTAAATTAACTAACAAGCTACTATTTACCAAATCATATGGCAAGTCATTCCAAATGAAATGAAATGTACTGTACTGTAATGTAATGTAATTTGGACCTATGTTAAGCTAGTTAAGACAACTTTAAAAAAACAAGCATAACTAATGTTACATAAGTGTAAATCTCTTGAAATACGAGTAACCGCCGTCACTTCATTTCACTGCACTCACAAGAGACGTAGTCTATGGTAAATTTGGCTGACGTCGAAATTTAGTAGCGATTTAAGGCTAACCTAACTACAACGACTTCCAAGTCAAACATCAAATGCTTATTAGCTATTTAGATCATGACAATAAAACCTATGAAATAGGAACCTTGACGTCTCGACTCTTTGTGAAGAATCATCTCTCTAATAAATAACTAAACTTAATACATGACATACCTTATTGATTTGTTCGCAGAATCTCCAGACACAAATCAAGCAGATGGAAGAACGTATCAAAAACCGTGCATGACAAGAAGAATACAAATGCCGATAATACCCTCGATTAAGGGGAATTTCTAAACAATGTAGCACAACATACACTCATTGCCATTATAGTGCCAAATAACAAATATCATATGATAAAAACAAACAAAAAATGTATAATTAATCAGGAGCTAACTACATTCATTTATAAAAAGGTTAAAAATAATATATTTATCGCATATTTTGCATTAAGTGTTAAAATTATAACTACTAGCAAAAATACCCGTCATACGGGCGGGATATTCTCTTAGCAAGATTGAGTTTAACATTTACAATTAGTTCACGAATCACTTAAATTTTAAATGCAGTTTCACAGATTTTACTTGAAGCTCACGAAGGAGTTAAATTTAAAATACAACTTGTCACATTTTATTTTTTACTTATCATGGCTTCCGATGTGTAGCTAAAATTTTTGAGGGCTACATTCTTTTCTAAACTTATTCACCAACTTGATTTTCAAATAAAACTATAGGCATGAAAATCTTAAGTCTCACAAATCTTGACACAATGTGAAGCTCAAAATTTTCATAGCTGTGTTCGTTTCTATAGTTTTATCGCGGTGCTGGAGCCCTCGGGCCCAGTTGTTGTTGTTGTTGTTGTTTAGCCGATCAGCCCACCCTGATCGAGCAAGCCGGCGGTATGCAGGTAACCGATCGCCCTCTCCGGAGTGGACCAGAGGTTCAGCGCACTAGTGATGTGTTGTGTTCGTTGTTGTGCTAGAGCGGTACAGTCTGTCATAATGTGTTCAATTGTTTGTGGTGTGTCCTGGCACAGGTGGCAGGTGTCGTCTGTGGAGTTGTCTAGTCTGTGTTTATATGTCCGTAAGTTGGGGTGATGTCCACATCGGAATCGTACTAAGTTAACTCGATCCGATCTGCTCAGGCTGATCTCTGACCTGTTAATGGGTGGTGGCTTCACACCTAGGACCGCATTTGGACCGAGTCGTGTCAGTGCTTTGTGGGTTAGGTGTGTGTGTGTGTGTACATGTGTTTTCTATACTGTGTGATGTCTGTGGGGCGTGGTATGGAATGGAGTATTTGGTTATAATGTCTCTCTGGTGTTACCTTAATGGTGCGAGGTGTCGGTGCATGATTGTACATGTAGTGGCAAGGGTGTTGTGGGTTAGTTGTCGCTGCTGCCATGAGTTGTGTTCCCCTCATGTCTAAATGTTCCCTAACTTTCAGTATTTTTGTTTCTGTGTGCAGATGTTCTATTGGTGTTGTTTGAGTGCATCCTGTAATGATACGAAGTGCGTTGTTTTGTATTGTCTATAAGGTGTTTATGTGTGTGTTTGAGATAATGGGTGCCCAGCATGGGCTAGCACAGTTCGTAACTGAACGAATATATTGTTTGTATATGAGTGATGTTGTTTCCTGCTGGTGTCCAAAGTTTGTGCCTGTTAGTACCCTAAGCGTGTTAAGTCTTGACGTAGGCTACATTTGTTTTTAATGTCGTGAATGTGGTTTGCAAAAGATAATGATGTGTTGTATGTGACCAGGAGCGGCTCGCAGGTAGGCACTGTGGAACTGCAGCACCCCCATGATCTTATGATCTTTATATTTAAATATTTAAAATAGCCTCTCTGATTGTTTTTTTTTCAATAAACTTTGAGTTTTTAAATCAGATTATATCCTTTTTTCCTTAAACTATTTCAATGCCGAACGAATGAATCACGAAAGTAGCTTCAGCCTCAGTGGCGGTTCCTCATATGGGCAATATGGGCAGCCGCACAGGGCGGCATTTGTGGAGGGGCGGCATGAGCGCCTGCAAAAAAAATAAAAATAAAAATAAGAATAAATAAATAAAGAAATAAATAAAAATAAAAAATAAAATAAAATAAATAATAAAAGATCAATGACTTTGCATCAAGGAAGGTAAGAAGAGTCAGGCTTTAGATGGCAGTTGTGCTGTGGTGCAATTTATTTTGTTTCTTGTTCAAAGTGTAGCATAATAATTACCCTCTCTTAAGTGTCTTATTCTATTTATGTGATAGAGCATTTGTACAATTTAGAAATTTGATTCTCTAGTTTATTTATGGCAGTTGTGCAACTTAATTTGTATTTTTCCTGTTCATAGTATCATAATTACATTCTCTTGAGTGAGTTATTCTATTTACGTGATGAAGGATTTGTAAAATTCAGAAATTTGAGTCTTTGTTTTGGTTCTGAAGTTCCAACAATTAGTCCAATAAAAAGTTATTTTGTGAAAGAGTTATGTCTGTCCTTTATTTTGGGGGGATTCGAATGTGTGTGTGTGTTGGCGAACAGGGGGGGGGCGCTGAAGGTGAGGTTCGCCCAGGGCGTCATGTAAGCTAGGACCGCCACTGTTCAGCCTTCCCGTGAAACTGCGTACTTAACAGTTCCAGATTTTGTTCGAAACGCTTGAAACCTCGGTGGCAGACGGACGAAGAGCGAGTCAGAATCGCGGGTTTAAGAGGATCCAAAGCACTGTGGACAGAGCAGTGCCGATTTGTTTGTTTGACGTGGTAGTTGTGTTGCTATATCGTTTGCTAATTCGAAATTTAATTTCCGAATTGCATTTATCAATGATTCGTTGTCATTTATTTATTGTCGTGAGATTGAAGTTAATTATATAATAATTGGATTATTTACAATATATAGCTTCCATTTCTTAGAATATTTTTTTCGCAAGTGACTTTTTGTTTTTTGAAATTTTAACTAGGCGCCTATTCTATTATCATGGCTGCGCTAGCCCCAGAAGTGAGTCGGGTGACAGTGAGTAAAATTCAGTCTCGTAATTTTTCACAGTTATCTCTTCAAGAAAAAATAGCTATTAAAACTGAAGGACGCCCTACACCAGAAATTCAAATATCTCAGCCCGGAATAAGTAACAATAAGAAATATATTCGTAGTTTTAATTCAGAATGGTACCAAAGAAAAAGTTGGCTTTGTGGTTGTAAAGTTAAAAATGCATTATTTTGTTTCCCGTGTCTACTACTCGGTGGTGACTTGACGTGGACAAAAAGTGGTTTTACAAATATAAACAAAAACTGAAAAGCATGAGCGTTCAAAGAAGCATATTGATAATGTGATTTCCCTGTCACTTTTAGGAACGGTAAATATCAAAGAAAAACTTAGTGAGGCTTACAAACTCTCGATTATCGAACATAATAACAAAGCTACCAAAAATCGTGAAATATTGTCGAAAATAATAGACTGCATTAAATTCTGCGGAAATTTTGAGATTTCTTTACCTGGACATGATGAAAAAGATGATTCGGCAAATCCAGGTGTATTCAGGGGATTAATTAATTTCGCATCAAAATTAGATCCCGATTTGAAAAAAACACTTAGAAAGCAATACAGTCTTCAAGGGCGTTTCCAAAACCATTCAGAATGATATTCTTGACTGTGTGCTGCAGGTATCCCGCAATCAAATAAAAAAAGAAATTAAAGAAGCTTCGTTTGTGGCGGTCATGGCTGATGACACAACTGATGTTTCTGAACACACTCAAATGGTTATTGTTTTGAGATACGAGCTGAATGAGGAAGTCTTTGAGCGCTTCTGGGGTTTCTTTACTCCGGAAAATCAAACGGCACAAGGACTATCTAAGTGCATTCTAGATCAGCTAGATATTCTTCTCGAAGGAAACAAGCAGAAACTAATTGCTCAGACATTTGATGGCGCAAATGTCATGAAAGGAAAAAAGGAGGAGTTCGGGCTAAAATTAAAGAAGTTTACAATAATGCACACTTCATTCACTGTTATGCCCACCAACTGAATCTGATTATGAAAAATGCAGCAAGTACTATCCGAAATTCAAGAATATTCTTTTCTAACCTCTTGGCTATACCAACATTTTTCTCCAGGTCACCACTTCGTCTCTCTATCTTAAGCAAACATATGGCCAGCCGCATTCCTCGTCCATCCCCTACTAGATGGAATTTTCATATACGCACCGTAAACCGCGTCTATGAAAATTTCGAACCCTTAAAAAAATGCCTTGAAGAAATACAGTCGACAGCAAACGCAGATCAAACCATTTTAGAAGCAACAGGAATTTTGCACGTTTTGAATAACGAAAAGTTCATCTTTTGGTTGAAACTTTTTCATCAGATAATGCCTCACGTAGAAGTCATTTACAATCAAATACAATCTCGAGCTATTGACTCATGTAAAGTACAAGAATATATAGCAAACTTCAACAATGCCACTTTAAAAATAAGAAATTCGGAGTACTGTGAAAATCCTTCAAAAACACTCATGACTGAAGCAAAGGAAGTGTGCGACTGCGTATGTGTTGACATAGCTGAGAGGTATTCATTTACCAAACAATTATTAGCTGCTAAGCTGTTTACCAAGGAAAACTTCGATAGCTATAATATGAAAATGCCTATGGAAGAGGTAACGGTGACCACTGAGGCATATCCCATGATTGAAAAAGAAAAGCTTCTTACTGAACTACAAGTTTTCTACAGTTGACCTGATATGCACAATTACGACAGGTTAATTGATCTGCTGAAATTTATCACTGAAAATAATCTAGTAGATGTTCTTGGAGAACTAGCTAAGCTCATAAAAATTCTTTTGACCATCCCCATGACTACATCCGAGGCCGAACGCTGCCATTCAACATTAAAAAGAATAAAGACGTTCTTAAGGAGCACTATGAATCAGGAAAGACTAAATGCTCTTGCAATGATTTCAATAGAGAAAAATTTGATCTACAGTATACAGAATTTCAATAAAAAAGTAATAGACCTTTTCGCTCAGAATAAAAACAGAAGAATGGAATTTGTTTATAAATAAATTTTTTGGCAAATTCGAAATTACCCGTTAAGCGTAAGTACCCTATAATTGATTTTATGATACTATTTTACTTATTTTTATGACTGAGTAGTGAGTAGTTATCTATTTATCTATTCGACTTTCTCTCTCTCTCATATATATATATATATATATATATATATATATATATATATATATATATATATATATATAATCGACACAATTGTTCACAATTTCTGAGGCAGCACCCCCATAACTGAAAGTCACGAGCCGCCACTCTATGTGACCCCAAGTATTTTGGTCCTGTGAGTGTGTGGAATGTTGGTGTTGTTTAGTGTAAGCTGTGGAGTTATCTGGTGTTCTTTTGTGTTGCTTGTAAGCAAGGTGATGGTTGATTTTGTGGGCTCTACTTTGAGTCTATTGTGTGTGAGCCAGTCTTGTATACTGTTTATATATGTTTGTAGGTTATTTGCAGAGCTGGGCAATAAATACATTGAATGTATTTAAATACTAAATACTAAATACATGGGAGAAATGTATTTAAATACTAAATACTAAATACATTTTACGAATGTATTTAGATACTAAATACAAAATACATCAATTGTATTTAAATACATTTGTAAATACATTTTAAATACATACAAATTTTAACATATGCACTCACTAATTCATGTTTTGATAAATTTCTACTTTAGGGGACACGGTGAATTTCGAAATACACCACTCGATAGATCAGACGATTTTAAAAGCTTTTTCATCAATGAATTTTCCATCACAAATTGGATTGATTGCAACGAGTTAGTTACACAGGCCCACTTAAGGCAGAGCCGTTTTGTACGATTATTCGGTCAATTTCAAGATATTTTTTGATGTCTAAAAAAACATTTACCTTCAGATGAGTGTACAGATTCGTTGTAGCATTGCTTGCAGCAGAGACTTCGTGTTTACACAGCAAGCAGGTGCACTTTACCTTATTACCGTCTTTAGATTTAATTTTAAAGTATTTTCCATCAAACAGAGGGTGCACTAAATTGTTATCTGCAGATATATCACTGTTTGATTCACCGGATTTGCTTGTTGAAGCCATGACACGCACACGATAAAGAAATCAACCGCTTTCGACTAAGAGTGGCACACAACTGATTGAACTGACACGTTGAAACATGAACCATGCTGTACTACACTGTCGACGCGTCGTACTGTGCTAGTACAGAACGTGTATTAAACCAGTAAAAGTATTTACATTTTTATATTTTGAGTATTTAAATACATTGTATTTAAATACTCATTAAAGTATTTAAATACTATATTTAAATACATGAAAAACAATGTATTTATAAATACAGTTCTAAATACACAAATGTATTTAAATACGTATTTAAATACAAATGTATTTAAATACTGCCCAGCTCTGGTTATTTGTAGCGGTGTCGATGTTGTCGTGGGTGGCTGTTAAAGTGATGTCATCTGCATATGATGACAAGGTAAGCTTGTTATCTATGGGTGTTGGAATGTCATACATGTATAAGTTGAAGAGTGTTGGTGAGAGAACAGAGCCTTGAGGGACCCCGTTCGGAAAAAGCTTGTTTTTGGATGACTTGCCATTAAATGTGACATGTGAGTATCTTCCTGAAAGATAGTTGCTCAGCCACCTTTTGGTGTTATTGTGCAGGTTTGTGTTGAGTATTTTGTTTATGAGAGGGAAGCGTGGGATAGCATCAAATGCTTTACTAATGTCTATTGTTGCTAATAGTGTACGTTGAGCTGGTCGTCTGGAGTTGATGCCATCCATGATGTGCTGCGTGAGGTTAGTGAGTAATGTCGTGGTTGAGTGGTGAGGTCTGAATCCATGTTGAGTAGGCGATAGTGGTATGTGTGACTTGGTGATTTGTAAGATTAGTCTTTCTGTTACTTTGGAAGGTGTGCATAGTAAAGTAATGGGTATATAGGAAGCTGATTCTGTTGCATTTTTGTTTGGTTTGAGGAGTGTAATAATTTTACCTTGTTTCCATATGTTAGGAATAATACAGTGTTGGTATGAATATGTGCTGATATTTGTGAGAGCTAGTATTCCCTGTGGGCCCAAGTGTTTAAGGTGTATGTTAGATATGTTGTCTGGTCCAGTAGCCTTCGAATTCTTAATGTTTTTGATGATCTTGGTGGTCTGGTCTGTATTGAAGGGTGTAATGGTCGTGTCGAGTCTGTAGGTTTTCTTGTGTCTGGCTGTCTGTCTGCGTGTTTCTGGTTGTTGTCTCTGTTTAAGTGACTTATCTTTGCGTAGTGATTAACTAGAATGTTAGCTTGTTGTGTGTATGTTGGGATATTATTTTGGCTGCGACAGATAGCCGTGTGTGAGGTGTGAATGCCGCTATTAGAGTGGGTAGTGCTGTTTATAGTCTTGTATAGCCTGGATGTATCTGTGGAGTGGTTCAGTAATTGGTGATGGTGGTGGTGGTGGTGGTGGTGGGGGGGGGGGTTACACATATATTTCGTTCATTACTCATCACCCCCACCCACCATCGAAGTTTAGTCGAAATCGGTTCAGAAACGTAAAAGTTTTTTCTGCGAACAGACGAACAGACAGACACATTTGCTAAATTATACTAGTAACTAGCATACCCGCTCGTCCTACAGACGGTTTTTTTTTAGGTAAATACAAACAGAGCCTTCGGCTCCCTGCCCTACAGGTGGGGCTTGTGCTTCGCAAACTCGCCTACGGCGATGGCACGTTAGGGTTACCCCTTTGGGGGGAAGTCATTCTCCCTCTCCCCCCAAAACCCCCTCACCCCTTTATGCAACTTGGAGCTAACCTCCACCCCCTTGTTGTGTAACCCCCCTCCCCCACTACCCCCACCCCCTCTCCTCATTACCATCTCTCCCCCACTACCCCCACCCCCTCTCCTCATTACCATCTCTCCCCCATTACCCCTCCTCCAATTACCCCCTCAACCCACCCACCCCCATTACCCCTCTTACCCCCTCAACCCACCCACCCCCATTACCCCCACCCCAGCGCGGAAGGGGGCTGGCACCTTGCAACAATTGATCAACATTGCAATTGCATATTCACTCGAACATTTATATTTTGAAAGGATTCTGAAAGGAAATGGCAGAAAATGCAGGTGTTTTTTTAATAGTTAAGTTCAAGCGGTAGCTCGCTATCGCCCTCCGGGGAAGTAGAGTATATGTCACAGTATATGTAGCAGTATATGTCACAGCTAGCTGTGTATGTATATGTATATTGGCACTTACATATTATCGGAACTACCAAACTATCATCGGGACTACCAAACTGTTTATTATGTATTTTTGCTCTTGTCATTTTCATTTTCGAAGTACTTACATTCACTCGTAATAGATATTAAATTGCTCGTGCTCGGCCGCAGAGTGACCTAGGACCGGGAAACTTGACAGAGCACATCGGCAGTTCATGGGCTATCAGTTGGTGGTGGTTGCAGAATTTTCCGATGTGCCGTTTAGTCTGTGCACGGTTCCGAAGAAAGCGGACAGACACACAGACACATTTTAGCTCAATAGTATACAGGATGACGATGTGTAGAATTATAATCCGTTACATAGCATACCCGCTAGACCGCGGTGCTGGGGTCTTTGAAAACTGTAGCAACAAATTTTCTGTTATTATTATCATTATTATTATTATTATTATCATTATTATTATTATTACGGGCGGCAATGTGAAGTTCAAGATTTTCATGACTTCGTTCTTTTCTACAGTATAGTTTTATTGACCAAATAATTGAACCCCCAATTACTGTCGGTTCAATTAATTGGTCAATAAAACTACAGAAAAGAACGCAGTCATGAAAATCTTGAGCTTCACATTGCTGCCCGTAATAATAATGATGAAAAAAATCAAGTTGGTGAATAAATTTAGAAAAGAATGTAGCCATCAAAAATTTTAGCTACCCATCGGAAGCCATAATACGTAAAAAAAAAAAAATGTGACACGTTGCATTTGAAATTTAACTGCTTCGTGAGCTTCAAGTAAAATCTGTGAAGCTGCATTTAAAATTTAAGTGATTTGTGAGCTAATTGTAAATATTAAACTCTAACTTGCTTAGAGAATATTCCGCCCGTAGAACGGTTATTTTCGCTAGCAAAAATTATTACGGGCGGCAATGTGAAGCTCAAGATTTTCATGACTGCATTCTTTTCTATAGTTTTATTGACCAAATAATTGAACCGACAGCAATTGGGGGTTCAATTATTTGATCAATAAAACAATAAAAAAAAAAAACTCATGAAAATCTTGAGCTTCACAAATCTTGACACAATGTGAAGCTCAAGATTTTCATGGCTGCGGTTTTTTCTATAGTTTTATCGCGGTGCTGGGGCCTTCGGGCCCAGTAGTTGGGGAGGGGGCTAGTCACACACATATTTTCGTTCATTACTCATCACCCCGATCCACCATACGAAGTTTGGTCGAAATCGGTTTAGAAACGTAAAAGTTTTTTCTGCGGACAGACGGACAGACAGACAGACACATTTTCGGTGAATTATAGTAGTAATAAAATGATATATCGGATCATTACATTTAAAACTAGTACAGTTCCCGCCGCTTCGCTGACGGTTAGACAGGCTAAACTACAAAAAAAGAACCCAGCCGTGAAAATTTTGAGCTTCACATTGTGTCAACATTTCTGAATCTGGTATCTCCCAAAACCTCCTCACCCCCATTCATACAACTTGGGGGCCAACCCCCTCCCCATTACCCCACCCATCCCCCATTACCCCCACCCTTCCCCCATTGCTAAACTACAGAAACGAACACAGTCATGAAAATCTTGAGCTTCACATTGCCACCCGTAATACAATTTCTGATTTTTTTTTACAATTTCTGAATTTTTTTCTCACAATTTTTTCTCACAATTTCTGAAAGTGTGACGGACAGACGGACAGCTCTCTTATTATAGTATAGATTAGTTGTTAAACAAAATTTGCTTTGAATCTTTCACTATTTCCAGATCACTGTATATCTATCTTTATATAGATGTGTATATCCACTTTAACTTGAACAGAGGATTTGAAGACGATGCCAGTATTGCCAGTATTGAGCGTTTCTATATTATATGAGCGTTTCTATATTATGAGCGTTTCTATATTATGGTTAATTAATCTCAATAACACAAGTACAAACGTGTTTAAACGTTGCGCCGTACTGTGTGACGTGACCAGTAGAGTAGTACTGTCATTAAATAAATATTTAATAATATTATTATTTATGTATATTTATAAATATAACTCAGTAGTGTCATATTATAACATCTATTTAAATATTTAAAAATTCTTATTAATGTATCGATGTATCGATTTTTTTCGATACATTTAAGAAAATTGACCTTAGCGATACCGATAAATCGATACTTTTGTCAAGTAGCTAAAGCGATACCGATACAAAAGTATCGATCGATACGTATCGGCGATACATGTATCTAGATACTGCCCATTACTGGGCATTCCACACATCGGAAGGAAAAGGTATTTTGGAAGAGGCAAGTCGACTCTACACTCCATAGAAGGCAAGTGCATTTCATGAAATTCATGGAACTGAGAATGTTTTGAGGAGAAAATTTGTATGTAGCTGAGGTTCTTTGTACAGTTCTAGTGTTACGGAATAAAACACGACAGTATATTTTTAGGGTGGTTGGATTCTTATTTTGGACATGCATAACCTAGAAAGGCCTTGATGGCTTTGAATTATCTTTATGCTTCTTATGTTCTTATGAGGATTCCACCTAATGCCCTCAGCTCTGCTACGGCCCCACCACGATCGCATGCAGCAATGCAAGCAGGTCCTCTGTTGGCTCTGCCGACGCAGCTGCGACAGTACTTCTTGTGAGCCGACACCCAGAAAGATTTCCTTTTGTTAAAAATGATTACCGAGCTTTAAGTAAGTTTGGCATGTGCATCAGTCCGACGTAGTTGGTGCTGCCCGATGCCCATTTGATCGACAAAACAATATCGCCACTCTAAAGGACTAACTTAACCTAACTTACATAACTTAACCTCGCGTAACCTAACCTATGCTAACTTAACTTACTCTAACCCACAATAATCTGTTGATTTTACATCAAGTCAATCAGATGTCATTAGTCCGGTTGTTAATATATATATATACGAGGGCCACTCAATATATCATATTTTGACCCACCTTTTTTTTCCTTTCCAAATTTCCTTGTAGGTTCCAGAAATTTTGTACACAAGTAGTTACATACCTTTTTTACAAGTTTTTATTTTTCCCACATAGTCTCCATCCTTTTCTATGGCTTTCCTCCACCTCGAAACAAGGGCCTTTATTCTTTGCTGGTAAAAGTCCGCTGGGTTCCACTGGAGCCACCTCTTAACCTCCTCAACAACCTCATCGTCACTGAAATTTTTTTCCACGAATAGCATCTTTCATTGGCCCAAACAAATAGAGAAGTCTGAAGGTGCTAGATCCGGGCTGTATGGAGGGTGGGGTAACACAGTCAAGCGCATTTTTGTGATGGCCCCTCTTGTTTACAAACTGTTGTGTGGTCTTGCGTTATCGTGCAAAAGAAGGACGTCTTCCAGTTTTCTCTCCGGTCGAACTCGCTTCATACGTCTCTGCAGTCTCCTTAGGATAGCAATATATGCCTCTGAGTTGATTGTTTGTCCTTTCTTCATAATGTCCACCAGAATCACCCCTTTCATGTCCCAGAAGATGGTGGCTATAACCTTTCCTGCAGAGGGAGCCATTTTGAACTTTTTCTTGCGTGGGAAGTCTGCGTGATGCCACTGCATGGATTGGCGTTTTGTTTCAGGTTCAAAGTAGTGTACCCAAGTCTCAATTCGTGAAAGGAAATCATCCCCTTCTGTCTCGTATTGAACCAACGATTCAGAAGCAATTTCTTTTCTTTGGGCTTTGTGATCTTGAATCAGTTGGCGAGGAACAAACCGTGAACACACTTTTGAGTATCCCAGTTGCTGAATTATCGTATTCACACTTCCTTCACTAATTCCTAGCTCCAGTAACAACTCCTTGTATGTGACGCGCCGATTTGATCGAATGATGCTGTTAGCACGTTGCACAGTGTGAGATGTTACAGCCGATGCCGGGCGACCGCTGCGTGGCTCATCATCGAGGCTGGCTCTCGATGATCTCACACGTTTAAAACCAGCGTCCAACTGTGCTTCGATCAACAACAGCATCTCCGTAAACGTTTTGTAGACGTTTGTGAATATTTCCAACTGTTTCCTTCTCTGCAGTTAAGAACTCGATAACAGCTCTCTGTTTACGACGCACATCACTGTCAGACGCGTTAACCTCGGTTTTATAGAAGGGCGTTTAAAAGCGGTTTTATACAAGGAGGGGAGGTTCAAACTGGAAAAATCCGGTTATGTGAAGTGCAGAAGGTTCAAACTTACGTCCCAAAAGATATTTCAGCCCCATGGCCTATTTAGCTAAGAAAAAAGGGTGGGACAAAATATATTGAGTGCCCCTAGTACATATCACGTCAAAGGATTCTGATTTGCGAAAAGCATTAGGGCCTAGCCTATCGTACCTTCAAGTTTGATAAGCTCTATAACTGGAAGGATTTCACATAGAAAGTCGTAATGGGCATCAATCTACAGGAAATTTAATAAGGACAAACCCCCTTTCAGGGATTTATAATAAAAAATGAGTAGTTCAGCCTAGCAAAACAGCGAAAACTAAGATTTTTTAAAACGCCAAATTAAACCACCTACAGTTCGGGTCTCATTGGCATACTTAAATTTAAGTAAATTAACATAAGTAAGACCTTTAATTAACATATCTGAAAACCAAATGAGGTCATTCGTTAACTATAAAACTGAAAATAAAATTTTAAAATACATAAAATTCACTATTTCGTCAATACGCTTTGTTGGCACGCAGTTGAAGATTGATGACATTTTGGTCCGGAGCTGTATACACGTTAGAGATGAACATGCCCCGCCTCCGTACACGAAGGTTTCTGTAAAGTAGCAAACATTTTCTACTGCCATTCCGTCACTATTCCCTAAGGAATATATATATATATATATATATATATATATATATATATATATATAGGGTGGGGTTCATTCTATGCCTATTTATGTCTATTATTATAGACGTGAGCATTTCATATTTAGTCAAGTCCTACCTGTATCTAGTCGGTCCACGTTTGCATTATAACATGTAAATAATTTCAAACGAACGAGTTTAAACATAAATTTGTAAACCAGCCACACAGTAACATTTACCACGAGCCACCCAGATTTTGAGTGAAGCTTCACAAATTTGGTCTCATTGGCTTAAAATGTGAAGCTCAAAATTTTGATGGCTATGGTATTTTTGTAAATTTATGGTCTTACTGGTTTTAACTCGATTTCATAAAGGAATATGAAATTTTGTACAAGCATGACCTGACGAGATAGATATAAGTACGCTTTAATTTGGTTTTGTGTACCTTCGTGTTACATTTTCTTCAAAATTATCACATGATTTAGGGGAATCTAATTTTATTTAGGGGAAATCTAAAAATATCTGAACTGGCTTTCGAGGCCGTTAGGTTCAGAAATAAAAAAGAAAAAAAATGTGCTCACAAAAATCATATATATAGACGATAGTAGGTTTTAATAATCTTTTAGAAAACTTAATTTAGTAAGATATAACTGTAATAGTACCTGACGTTAGCGTGGTTATTACTTTTTCGAAATACTTTCAAAACTAATTAAAGTAGAAATACCGGTATTAATTAATGTGCAGTACCGGTAGCTTGATTTAGGCCTATCTGTCAATTACAATTTAGTCTGTGTGCATAATGAATGTGTTAATACAAATTAAAAAACAGATAAATCCTTATTTTTAATGTATTTAGAAAACAAAATAGCATTCATATTCGTATAAACTTGTACTTATTGTAAATCTTTTCGGTACAACTTCCATATTTTTTAAGTGGAAAAAGGAATAAATATTCGCACTAGTAAACACCCAAAATTTAGATTCGGATACGGATTAAAAAAAATTCACTGATTGAGACCCAGGCTCGTGTATTACTGATTTGGATTTCTATTATATCTGATTTCCCTTATGTATTATTTATTTACTTTTATTTAAGCCTATTATAGACAACCATTGTTAGAAAATCTAGAAGAGGAAGAGCCATTGTTGTCCCAAGGCGATATGATGACTAAGCTGATTGATGCAGCATTGCTTGTATACATATATTAAGTTAAGGTGTGTGTATATCCATCTCATAATTGTAAGGTTAGTGAAAAATTCGCTTAATTTAGAGCTAGCATTTTTGGGCTCTTGTGGCATCATTGTTTGAACACTCTTGTGGCATCATTTTCTGGGGGGCACTGCGCGTCCTTCCTACTCGTTTGTTGAATGCGGCACTTACAGGGCGTGGTCTTATAGAGAGCTCTCTTGCAATTAAGTTTGGTTGTTTAGATGCAAGATTGTTGCATCGTGCAATGGTGCAGGTTGTGTGTTGTTGCAAGGTTTAGAAAGAAGACCATAAATAGTGCCCCTTTTGTTTTTTATCTTAATTTTATGCAACTGAGGCCTAAAGTAGGCCCACATCGAGTCAGCAACCCTGAGGTAGGACCTAATAGGACCTCCAAGTCCGTAAGTTTTTAGTCTAGCTTAACTTGGGCTGTAGGTTAAACTGGCCTTTCAGAGCTTGGCCGTTCACGGCTCAGCTGGGATTCTGAACCCAATAAAATAAAAAATAATAACCATCAAGTCCTATATAATTTTCTAAGTACTGTATTGGAATTTTTGAGTGTAAGTGTTAAACATAACCATACCTTTTGTATTAAAGTTTTTAATAATTTGGAGATGAGTACATGCAGAGATGAACTGTGTCTGATACAAAATAATAGTAAGTGATTGTGATGTTTAACTTTCTTCGCAAGGGTCGTTACAGAATCTGGACACGGGATGGTCGCTCAACCAACTCCTCTTCAGACCCAATGTCGCTTAACTTCGTTGATCGACGGAAAGCGGTGTTATTACGTCGGTCGGGACGTAGCTCTTTTGATATAAAAGCTGTTGTTCAATTTCATTAGAAATATTTGAATCACGTAAAATTGGAGAGAAAGAATTTAACTTGAATACTGTATAAGAGATAAACAGAACTTATATAAGAGGTCATTTGGTGAACGAACAAATTTATAGTATGAGTAGATCACAAGAAGCTACAATGTACTGCAGCGAATGCCAGTGATTATCAAGTGTTGGTTCGAGATTAGAATTTAAACATGAAGCCTGTTCCTCCTGTCACTGTCCTCCTTAGCTGATCTTTTTTTGTGTTTCATCTACCCTGTGAGCAGTCCAGCATGCTCTCAAACACACACTTCTCTCGCTATTCCTCACTACATATACATGCCTCTAACACAATGCATAATCTTTTCAAAATGATAAAAAAAAAATGACGTCAACTTCAAGAGCCTCGGAGTCCCCTGGGAGGGGATCATAAATGTCTCCACTTCTGGCTATTCCCCACTGCCCGCTGCAGAACCAGGCAGTGGGGTTGGATCTGCTATCCTCATTCGAGATGTTTTGGACCTCTGTCTGATTCACTTTTCTTAAATTTCTGCAACAATCGTGGCCTTTTCTCAAATTTTCAAACTGTTAAACACCACCTCTCCTCCTCTAAACTTCATCTTCTTTTCCTCAATGAAACTCAGTGTCTGGAACAACTGACAGCAACCCCTTTTCTGTACTCTCTTACTTGATACTCAATTTCACTCCAAAGGTGCATGTTGCGAATATGTACGTAATGACCTAACTTGTTCTCATATTCTCGAACTCGAATCTTCCGAATTCTATACCCTCTGGCTACGGTTTACATGCCAATTTCAAAATAAATACATCTGCGCTGTATGCCTTTCTCCTAATTCTACTGACTATCCAAAATTCTTTTACTACCTCACTTCCAAAGTGGAATACATTCTTTCCCGCTCTCCCTTTGCTGAAATCTCTATTTTAGGAGATTTCAATGTTCACCACCACCTTTGGCTTTCCTCCCATTTCACTAACATCCCTGGTGAACTAGCTTACAACTTTTCTATTCTAAATGACCTTGAGCAGATTGTACAGCACCCTACTCGTATTCCCAATCGCCTTGGAGATAGGCCCAACATTCTAGATTTATTTCTTACCTCTCATCCTTCTTCTTACTCTGTCAAACTTTTTTCTCCATTGGGCTCCTCCGACCACAATCTTATATGTTTCCTATCTTATCGCTCCAATTTGACTTTTGGATCCTCCCAAGAGGAGGCGCCTTTGGAACTTCGACGCCGCTGATTGGGAAGCCCTTAGGCAGTACTTCTGAGATTTCCCATGGAGTGATTACTGCTTCCGTGGCCGGGGCCTTCCGAATATGCTGAGCACATCACGGAGGTGATTCTCTCGGGTATGGAGGCGTACATTCCATATTCTATTTCTACTACTAATGCAAAAAAACCTTGGTTTAACTTTACTTGTTCTAATGCTATCCACAATAGAGGAGTCTTTCAGAAGGTACCATTACCATCCAACTTCTGACTCTCATTCAGCTTATATTTCTGCCTGTAATTGTGCAAAATCTGTTTGTTTGTTTTATTTACCAAAAATTCCTTCATCTGACAAAAATGTGAAAACTTCTCCAATTCTAATTCTTTTCGCTCTTTCTGGCATCTAGCTAAGAACCTCTTCAACAACTTTACTTCCTCTTCTTTCCCTCCTCTTTTCTATTCGGACGGCACAGTTGCTGTCTCTTCTCTTGACAAAGCTGAACTCTTCGCTCAAACTTTTGCTTACAATTCAACCCTGGACGATTCCGGTGCTGTTCATCCATCTCCTCCCTCCCTCTGACCTTATTATGTCTGAAATTAGAAGCTCCTCTAAAGATGTTTTTTTCTGCCCTATCTGGGCTCAACTCTAAGAAGGCGTACGGTCCTGAGGGTGTTCCTCCTGTTGTTCTTAAGAACTGTGCTTCTGTGCTGACACCCTGCCCAAGCAAACTCTTTCGTCTTTGTCTCTCATCTGATACGTTTCTTTCCTGCTGAAAGTTCGCCTTTATTCAGCCTGTCCCAAAAAAGGGTAACAGCTCTCAACCCTCCAACTATTGTCCAATTGCTTTGATTTCTTGCCTTTCCAAAGTTTCTGAATCTATCCTTAATAGGAAGATTCTTAAACATCTCTCTTTTCACAATTGTCTTTCAGATCGTCAGTATGGATTCCGCAAGGGGCGCTCTACTGGCGACTTCCTACATATCTCTCTGACTCTTGGTCATCCTCCTTTCGGGATTTCGAAAGTGTAATAGCGTTGGGGGTGTTAGACCCCGTTAGGTATTAAGTTATTAAATATACAATAAAGGTACTTACAGGTGCTTTGATTTAGATCTTCCTTAGGTCCTACCATAGGTGCCGGCGTCCTACAACAACCTACTTAGTTTTCTAACTTTACTAATTTAGAAGCTATAGACATTACCCCTAACTGATATAATAATTAGACAACTACCTGCTTTTCTTAGCCACTTTAAAAACATCACCAAATTAAACTTAGCACCAACGATTCAGTCAGATACAAAAACACATGCTGGTTTAGCTAGCCCATTGACCAAACAGACCGCGTTCCGCTGTTTATCTTTTTGTGCTGCCATTCAGCTTTCTTTTAGTGACTTTTCCCTTTAGTGACTTTTAGACTATATACATACATACATATAATATATATATATATATATATATCTAATATATATATATATATATATATATATATATATATATATATACACACACACGTCACCTCAGAAAGCTATTGCGCTAGACATATTAAAAGCTTTTGATAGAGTCTGGCACAAATCTTTAATTTCGAAACTGCCCTCCTTCTATTCCTATCCTTCTATCTGTGCCTTTATCTCTAATTTCGTTTCTGGCCGATCCATAGCTGCAGTTGTAGATGCCACTGTTCTTCTCCTAAAGCTATCAACAGTGGTGTTCCTCGGGGTTCTGTCTTGTCACCCACTCTTTTCCTTTTATTTATTAATGATCTTTTAATTCGCACTTCCTGTCCTATTCACTCGTTTGCCAATAATTCCACTCTTCACTTCTCTACCCGCTTCCCAAAGCGTCCCTCTCAACAGTCACTCCATGATTCGCGTAGGACGGCTATGGAACACCTGACCTCTGATCTTTCTGCTATCCCTGATTGGGGCAGAGAAAACCTTGTGGCTTTCAGTGCCTCAAAAACTCAATTCCTCCTTCTGTCTACTCGTCACAATCTTCCACACGACTATCCCCTTACCTTCAACAACACACAACTCAATCCTTCCTCTTCTCTTAACATTCTTGGTGTTTCCTTTTTCGTGATCTTTCCTGGAAAGATCACATATACTCTCTTTCCAAAACAGCTTCTAAGAGGTTAGGTGTGCTGTACCGCCTCCGCAGTTTCTTCACCCCCGCTCAGTTGTTGTCCTTGTACAGAGATCTTGCCCACCCCTGTATGGAGTATGCTTCTCATGTGTGGGATGGCTGAATCCACACAGCCGTACTCTACTGGGTGGAAAAAAAGGCTTTTCCTCTCATCATTTCCTCGCCTCTTACTCACTGTCTTCAATCTCTCTCTCTCTTCACTGCAGTGTTGCCTCACTCTCTCTTTACTATTGCCATTATAACGGACACTGTTCTTCTGAACTCTCTAACTGCATGCCTCCTCCTTTATGGAGAGCAGGTAGCATCAGACTTTCTACACTTTCTCATTCCTTTTCTGTCCAACTCTCTAACGCAAGGGTTGGTTAATCGGTATTTTCACTTTTTCATCTACTCAACCGGTCAACTCTGGAACAATTTTCCTCAATCCATCTTTCCTCCTGTCTAGACCTCCAATCTTTCAAATGCAGAGTATCTAGGCATTTCGAAATCCCCGAACCTTGATTTTGGCTCTCTTCTTCTTTTATGGTAATGGTGGGAGGGGGCGCTTTTGCGGCATTCGCTCTTGGTCCCTCCTTCCTGCATATATCTATCTATCTATCTATATATCTCAAGACGATAAATTCTATTACACACGATTTTAAAAGCCCTTTTCTTACTTAATTCTGTAAACGCTCCTAGTCCTACTTTAAAAGAGGATTAATCAGATAGGTGACAAAACGACCAAATTACCATAAAAATTCATAACATCGAGATAAATCTTATGGAAATGTCATCATCTGCAATAACTTGCTTTAACGTATTTGCAAAAAAACCAGTCCTCTTGAAAAAGTGTCATATTGTTATGTAGATTACGGCCATATAGTTATTTTTTCGAAATTCAGGTGATGACAGCTCCTTAAGATTAACCAATATCGATTTTCGATAGGATTTTAGGATTTTAATTATTTTTTTTTCTTTCTCTGCCTTATTTTCACTCGTAATACTTAATTTACACTGATTTCTGTATTTTATACACGAGAAGAAATGGCCGCCTCGACTGAGGCCTGAGCCTGCAGCCGACATCTTCCTTTGAACAAAGCGAGGGAGGGGGAAATTATTTCGATTTATTTCGATTAAGATAATAAACGTGAGGGGTAGAGTGAGCGCATGAATTTATAATTTAACATTTATATCGTGAAGAGAGCGTCTAGTTAATTTTAAATCACAATTACATCTTAACCAAACAAAACACTTTCTTATAAGTTATATCCAGTGATGGGCACCGTTACATTAAATTGGGCGGCGTTACCGTTACTCGTTACACGTCGAAAATGTACTCGGCGTTACCATTACATCGTTACTTTTGAAAATCCTTAAAGCGTTATCGTTACTCGATACATGTGACGACGTTACGAGTAACTAGTTACATTTGATGTTTGTTTATATGCCTTCATACGTATTTTGAAACAACATGCATGATGTATGCAGACGATGTTGTGTTGAGTCGGGAGACGAAAGAGGAGGTGGAGCAGCAGTTGGAAAATTGGAGAGAGGCGTTGGAAAGTAGGGGGATGAGAATTAGCCGAAAGAAGACCGAATATATGAGATGTGATGTGCAGCAGGACCGGGGAGTGGAAGTGACATTGAGTGGAGAGCGTGTTAAGACGGTGGAGTATTTTAAATACTTGGGGTCAACAGTGGATGCAGAGGGGGGAGCAGAGAGAGAGATAAACTGTAGAACACAGTCGGGGTGGAAGAACTGGAGAGACGTATCAGGGGTGCTCTGTGATAAGAGGGTTCCAGTGAAACTGAAGGGAAAGGTATTCAAAACAGTGGTGAGGCCGGCAATGTTGTATGGAATGGAGACTGTGCCAATGAAGAAGAGCAATGAAAGAAAAATCGATGTGGCTGAAATGAAGATGTTGAGATGGATGTGTGGAGTGACGAGGAGGGATAGGGTCAGAAATGAGCATATAAGAGGAACAGTGAAGGTGGCGGAAGCATCTAAGAAGGTGCAGGAGGCCAGGCTGAGGTGGTATGGACACGTCAGGAGAAGAGAGGAGGAGTATGTGGGGCGCAGAGTGCTGGAGATGGAGTTGCCGGGACGGAGAAGAAGAGGAAGACCGAAGACGAGATGGAGGGACTGTGTGGTGGCGGACATTAGGGAGAAGGACTTGAAGGAGGACGCGGTATACGACAGAGGAGAGTGGAGAAGACGAACCAAAAACAGCGACCCCATGTAAAGATGGGATAATAAGCTGCGGAAGAAGAAGATAAACTTACAAATGGTAGCCATACCACATAAATTCTAATAGCTACTGTTATTGACTATATAAATGTTGTTCTCTTAAGAACGATGTATTGCACAATAATTTGCACCCCAATGATTTTTGGGAAAGATGAAGAGACCTAGAAAATATAAATTTAGTTGTTACCTCTAACACGGAATAGTGAATTGCATTTAATAGTCCCAGTGGCGGTTCCTCATATGGGCAATATGGGCAGCCGCACAGGGCGGCATTTGTGGAGGGGCGGCATGAGCGCCTGCAAAAAAAATAAAAATAAAAATAAGAATAAATAAATAAAGAAATAAATAAAAATAAAAAATAAAATAAAATAAATAATAAAAGATCAATAAATATATTTTTATTAATAAAAAACCATCTATTGCATTTTCCATAAACCTTCCCATAAAAGACCTAAACAATGCAAAATGCTTCCAGATTAATATTATTGGGAATAAAGGCCCATACTTTAACATATGTAATGTTATTTTTCTGGGTTTGGTTAAATAGTGAAATGTATATTATTTATTACAGAACGAATCTTCACACTAAGCCACTAAGGTCTGTCAAATAACCGCAAATGGATAAGAAGAGGTCAAAGCTATCAGGTGCTCAATTTAGAAAAAAGAGGAAAGAAGAAGAGGAGAAACGAGCAAAAGATAAAGGTATAGAGCTATGTCATCTACTCTTCACTGCTATATTGCACTGCTATTTTGTGATATAGCTTTCTGAGTCATTTGAAGTGTACTATTATGTATATAATTAGCCATTAACCAAGGAGGTTGTATTATTCATTTGTTTCCTATTCTAAAAGTTTAATAAATTGTGCTTAATAACATGTTAAATTAATTGTATTAGCCTATTCATGCATTGGTCTGTTATGTTCTATTTTACTATTTGCAGGGGCACTTTTGAAATATTTTGGAACACCCTCTGCCACTAGCCAGGATGAGAAGCCGTCTACTTCTGCCATTATTGAGGCTGAGGAGCCATCTACCTCCTCAGCCTCACATATGTCTCCACAAATGCAGTCTGATCCTGAGGATGAAGACCCATTTGCTTCTACTTCTCCCCGGCAGGACTCTTCAGGTGAGTTTGTGTGCACATATGTCTGTGAGTGTGTGCGTGTGTGTGTATGTGTGTGCATCCCTGCAAAGCATTTTGCAAACAGTTATAAATTATAATGTTATTATCACTGGGTCTGGGTTACTGGGTATGTGTGGTGTTTCACCACCATAATTCCATAACACCACCACCATAACAAAGTGCTGTGAATAATGTGTTATCTAACTTAGGTGTGTATACTAATGAGTAATGCTCTTGTTCTTTCTATTAGAAAGGCCTGGAGCAGAATCGCCTCCTGAGGATGAGTCTCTGTCCACCGACCCTGCTAACTGGCCTTCAGTTCTGACTGAGAGAATTCGGACACAACTGGTTTCCAGGGGACCAAGTCAAGTACCATCTGACTTTGTATTCCCTAGAAACGACAGTGACGGAAGAAGTTTCCACCATCAATACTTCAGGAAGTCATTGGTTAGTGGGGAAAATATAACCAGAAGTTGGTTGGTCTATTCCTTAAAAAACAGCAGCCTTTTCTGTTTCTGTTGTACATTATTTTCCAAGATGAAAATAAATTTAACAAGTTTGGGACTCTCGGACTGGAAGCATGCAAGCTCATTGCTCACATCACATGACAACAGTTCAGAACACCTAAATTCTATGAAAATCTGGAAAGAACTGGCAGTGAGGATGAGAAAGGGGGAGACCATTGACAAGCAGGAGATGGCACTTCTGGAGGCTGAGAAGTTGAGATGGAGAGCGGTGCTGACACGTCTCACTGCTATTGTGCATTCTCTGGCAGTTAGGAATTTGGCACTAAGGGGACATACAGAAAAATTGTTCTCACCATCAAATGGCAATTTTCTGAAAGAAGTTGAACTGATGGCACAATTTTATCCTATAATGCAAGAGCACATTAACCGTGTCCAAAAAGGGACCTCCAGTCACACCAGCTACCTCGGCCACCACATACAAAACGAACTCATTGATTTGTCGAGCAGCAAGACCATTTCAGCAATGGTGAGCGACATCAAACAATCAAAGTTTTTTTCAATAATTCTAGATTGCACTCCAGATATCAGCCACACTGAACAGTTGTCAGTTGTGATTCGGGTTGTGTCACTGGAGGGGAAGCCCCATATAAAGGAACATTTCATGGGGTTTTTGGAGGCAGAGGAGTCCACTGGTCAACATTTGGCATCTCTGATTCTGAAGAGACTGGAGGAGCTAAAAGTTCCTTTCATGGACTGTAGAGGACAATCATACGACAACGGGGCCAACATGAGGGGAAAAAACAAGGGTGTTCAATCCAGGCTCCTAGAAATTAATCCCAGAGCTCTGTATGTTCCATGTGGGGCTCATTCTCTGAATTTGCTTGTGGCCGATGCTGCTAAGGGATCTATTGATGCCACAAGTTACTTTGGCATCTTGCAGAAGCTTTACAACTTGTTTTCAGCCTCCACACAACGATGGGCCATTTTGAAAAAACATGTGAACATCACATTGAAGATGTGGTCTGATACAAGGTGGGAAAGCAAGATCAAGAGTGTGGAGCCCCTGAGATATCAGGCAGCTGCAGTGAGAGATGCACTGATCGAGGTGAGGGACCACACCAAAGACTCTGTAATAAAGGTCGAGGCTCAATCTCTGTCAGAGGAGGTTGGGTCATACCGCTTCGCCATTTGTTCAGTGGTGTGGCATGACCTGTTGTGCCAAATTCAGCATGTGAGCAAGCAGATGCAGTCTCCTAGCATGCACGTTGATGTTGCAGTAAATCTCCTAAAAAAAACAGAGAGAGGTCTCCGCAATTACAGGACAACAGGTTTTGTGGCTGCACAAATGGCAGCCACAGATATCTGTGAACAAATGAATGTGGAGGCTGTGTTAAAACAAAAACGGCTGAGGTCCACAAAGCGGCACTTCTCCTATGAAGCATCTGATGAGCCCTTGATTGATGCTTTGAAGAAGCTGGAGGTGACATTTTTCAATGCAGTGGTTGATGCTGCAACATCAGCCATTCAGGAAAGATTTTCCACGTTGGAAATTGTGGGAGAGAAGTTTGGAGTGCTGACACATTTCCAAAATCTCACATTTGAGGAGCTGACAGAACAATGTGTGAACCTTAGTACTACACTACACTTTAAGGGACAATCTGACTTGGATGGCAGAGAGCTTGCACAGGAGCTGAAGAACTTGCCTGACTTGCCATCAAAGACCATATCCTTGCTTGAACTGCTGACATTTATCCATGAAAGGGAGCTCTCTGAAATATATCCAAATTTGTGGACTGCTCTCAGAATTGGTCTTAATCTTCCAGTCACTGTTGCTGAAGCAGAGAGGAGCTTTTCAAAGCTGAAGCTCATCAAATCCTACCTGAGGTCAACTATGTCACAGGAACGCCTTACCGGTCTGGCCATCATCAGTATAAATCATACAATTGCTGAGCAGATTTCATATGATGATTTAATTCATGACTTTGCAGCAAGGAAGGTAAGAAGAGTCAGGCTTTAGATGGCAGTTGTGCTGTGGTGCAATTTATTTTGTTTCTTGTTCAAAGTGTAGCATAATAATTACCCTCTCTTAAGTGTCTTATTCTATTTATGTGATAGAGCATTTGTACAATTTAGAAATTTGATTCTCTAGTTTATTTATGGCAGTTGTGCAATTTAATTTGTATTTTTCCTGTTCATAGTATCATAATTACATTCTCTTAAGTGAGTTATTCTATTTACGTGATGAAGGATTTGTAAAATTCAGAAATTTGAGTCTGTTTTAGTTCTGAAGTTCCAACAATTAGTCCAATAAAAAGTTATTTTGTGAAAGAGTTATGTCTGTCCTTTATTTTGGGGGGATTCGAATGTGTGTGTGTTGGCGAACAGGGGGGGGGGCGCTGAAGGTGAGGTTCGCCCAGGGCGTCATGTAAGCTAGGACCGCCACTGAATAGTCCTCATGAATGGAATGGCAATGTTATCAAATTCAAATTCAAGTATCGATTTATTATTGTTAGTTTGTAAACACGATTCAATAGCTACATATGATACAACTGCCTACCAACCACAATCCACAGATCCACATCCACATCATGTGGACTACATCATACACACGGGCATAACAAACTAATAATGTCTAAATTTGCTATCTAGAGGCTAGCTAGTTCTGTAACGTTTTAAAGTAATGTATTATGATTATAGGTTTATAGCAGTAATGAAATATTGAATGCATCTACAATAAACTTTATTGACAATGTATAGCTACAATAAACTTGATTAAACAAATAAAAATAACGAAATGACAAAAAAATGATAATGGGCGATAATGAGAAATCCCATTTTCCGATTCGATTCCAAAATACAAACAATCTTATTATATAAAAACAAACGATTTTTTAAACATTTTAAACATTTTAAACGTTTTGATTTAAAAATTCATACTATTTTCTTTACAGCAGTTTCAAGCGAGTTAGTTAAATTTTGATCGAAAGTTTTTTCATAATTTCCGTATGTACCAACTTTTTTTTGGGTTTATAAGCTTTACACGTGTAACGAGTAGCGAAAACATCCATTACATTGATAAAAAATTTGCAAAGCGTTACCCTTACAGTGATACATTTGAAAATCTTTCAGGCGTTACCGTTACTCGTTACTTTTGTAACATTCGTTACGTAACGTCGTTACATGCAACGCGTTACTGCCCATCTGTGCTTATATCTCACTGGGCCCGAGACTGGCTTTTGGGTATATATGCCTTCGGCCCTCAGCGCATTTCAAATCTCTCTCCATGTTGCCAACTAGTGTTTTATATTTCAAACAATTACATTTTACATATGTTAATTTCATACAATTAAATCCGTTTACTACACTCCAAAAAACATCATTTTACTACACTCCAAAAAACTATTAAAATTCCTATTAAAAAAACAATATATGACAGATACCTTTATGCCTTTATATCTTCTCGTAATGCTCCTCTCCTATAGAAGAAAAAATTCTCATAATTTACGTTATCAAAACGATTTAAAATTTTGAACACCTAAATTAATTCTCTCAAACGCCGAGTTTCAAGCGTATACAAATTCAACTCTTCCAGTCTACATATCTTTTGATATGTTTTACTACGTAACGTTGGAATAAGTTTTGATGCGCGGAGTTGAACCCTTTCTACCATTCTACAGTATATCCTTACTCATATAGGACGACCAAACTTGTACAGCATATTTTAAATAAGGCCCCTCAAGCGACTTATACAATGGCAAAATAATATTTTTAGATTTATATAAAAAATTACGAGAACAAACCTCCACTACTCTATTAGCTTTATTACTTGCATCCAGGGCCGCTGACAGCTGGCACTGGGCCCGGGGCAAGATGCATGATCAGGCTCCCACTCCCTAAATCTCCCTACCACCCAAATTTTACTACTTTTTTAAACGAGTTTTTTAAGTGACTTAGGGTTAACTTAGGGTGAGAATGAGTAGCAATGACTGATAAACATTTATTAGAACGAAATAGTTCTGTAATATATTTATTAAAAATCAAAACACTGTTGATAAGCGAAAAAACTTAACATTCTTTAGTAGTGTTAATACGTTTGAATAAAAACATAACACCAAATCAGTCTAGTTGTGAAGTTGTCTACAAGTCTACAACTCATTTAACGATGCTTTGCGGGCTTTTCTTTAGCAAATGTTTCAATTATATCATTAAAGTTTAGGTCTCTTGCAAGTCTGACCCTTTTTTGCTTTTTCATCTTTTTCTCGCATGTTCCCCGGGAAAATTTTGAAAATTAAGGCTCTCAGAAACGCGTTTTTAAGCAATTTGCCGGGTGTTTGTTCAAGTTTATTAGCTTTTACAACATCTAAGTTATGTACTGATTTGCAAGAAAATTATACAAGGAAAGACAAAATTCGTGATAAGTCTTAAAGAAACACTGTCTACGAAAATTTGACAATATCAAAACCTAAATTTCTGTTGAAAATTATACTTTATCATCCTGGATTTGTTCATTAATATAATTGAAGTTATTATATTTCTTGACAAAGTTTTGTGTTGACTGAGATATCAGTTAATCTCCCGACTCTCAAAGACTGGATCGACGAGCGCCATTCGTCGGGGTTGCTGTTCAGCGAACCGTTGAACTACAGCTTCGTAATCCACGGGCTTGTCGTAATGGATGCTCATCAACGCTAAGTCCGACAATCTCTCCGTGGACATAGTAGTCCTAAGGTACCCCTTCACAAGTTTCAAGGTACTATTGGCACGTTCTTTGTCAGCAGAAGTGACGGGTATGGTGTAAGCAATTCGCAACAAGCAGTTGATGTTTGGGAATATATCGGCATCGCAAGCCTGGAAATAAAAAGTGATAAAGTTACAATTAAGCTAGAAAATTTTACACTAAATATTAATTAATCGGAGCATACGAAGAATTGTCACCCCAAGATGGGCATACGAAGAACTGTCACCCCAAGATGGTCATATGAAGAATTATAATCTACCTTTAATGCAGGTTGAAGCTACTGCGAATCCGCTTTGCAGTCGGGGTAGATTGTCCTTCTTCATCACTGTCAAAACGAGAGACAATGAATTTAATACGATCAATCGATCAGTAACTGTAAGTAGTTTTTAAAGTCATTGTTTTAGTTTACAATACAGTTACTAACCTTGCCACTAACGTGGGATGGATCAAACTTGATGGACCAAAAAATCGGTCAATTCTTGTTTGCTGTTTAACTCTTCTTGACATTGTAAACCGAAAATTCTATTGAATAAATACTTTGAATGAATATTGCTTTTTAGACCTTTGAGTATTAAAGTAAGACACAGGGTCGACTAACGATCTGAAACAAATTAAACAAAATGGTATATTAAATGCTTTTAGTGTTGTTTGTAAAATAATTTGTATGTTCAGTCAGTTAACTTTGGGAGCGGGGCTTTCTGGTTTAGAGTGGTTCTGGTTCGAACCCCCCCTGGATCCGCCACAGCATGTGTAATATGACTGGTATTTTTGATAACTGACTCGGACTGAAAGCCAGTCATTTGATTTCCCTGAATTGAACATTTTGTGTTTTAGTGGATTTTAATTTCGGTTATCATTTTTAATTCAGTGGCACACCTTTTCTTGTTGATATTTTTTTCACTAAAAATTAGTAAAAATTACACTATAATATAATTTATTTTTGTTAAAGTGCAAAGCTGCAAATTAGCATTGTAGGCATAGCCTAAGCTATGTTTCTGCAGTATTTGAAACGTGGCCTAGGCTCTATCCTTTATTATATTTATCATTATTGTGTTAAAATATTTATATACGGGGCTCTAATAAACCTTAGCCCCCCCCGCCCATGGCCTAAACCATTAGAGGTACAGTAAAACTAAACATATCTTACAAAAGAGAATTTAATCCTGCATTTAATGAGAGACAATTAAAACTTGGTGTTCCCGCCATTGGCTTCCAAGACAGCCTGAATTCGCTTTGGGTAGCTTGCCAAAAGTGACGTGAATAGATCTTGATCGTTACGCAAATTTGCTAAAACAGTTTCAATGTGTTGCGTCATTGTATCCTTCGGAAATCGATTTGCTGCAGGTTCTTGAAACAAGAGACATTCAACCTTGTCCTTTATAACTGATCCAATGTGTTCACAGACGTTCAAGTCAGGAGAATTTCCTGGCCATTCTTCATTTCCAAAGAAATCGATCTCATGGTTCCGCAACAACTGTTGAGTGGCTAATGTCTTAAAGCAGGGGACCTTATCGTGCAGAAGTGTGACCTGATCGACATCCGTAACATTGTTTGGGTTTCTTAGAAAAGGAATGACATGCTGGGATAGAATAATATCACGAAAATACGGTCCATCTCAACCCTGACCATTTGGCTTCAGCACCCACATGAGCTACTTTGTAGTGAACAAAACAAACACACCAACACAGTCTGGACTTTTTAATAATTCGCGATAATGTTCATTGTCATCGATTTCATCTGGCGTTGTGGCCCACACTCGATCATTTTGGTAGTTAGGCCGACGTGTTACGTAAACAAAAAATTCATCGGAGAGAGCTAAATGCTTGAAATCATCCACATCCCAATCTTCAAGATAATGGGCAAACCACATTCTGTCAGCGATGTTAAGTTGAGTTTTTCTTGGCTGTGGAAGTTCATGCCAAGGCTTTAAACCTTGCCTATGACGGTACAGTCGAATGATCTCACCACTAACGATCTTTTCTCTCAACACTTCGATCTCTCTAGAAAGTTTAGCACAGCTGTTTTTCCGCTTACACGTACCGCGTTCAATGATTCCTTTGTTTCCTGAGAGAGGCAAATTTGGGCGCCCAGATTTGGTTGTATCCATTTCACATTCATCCAAAGTTTTATTCCAATTTCTTTTGACGAAGTCCTCACTTCTTCGCAACTTTTTGGCAACCCATGAACGTGTTATAAAGGTGGCTCCAGCATCACGAGCTTCCCGAAATGTTATTGCTCGTATGCGATCTATCACACGTTACCTCTCCGAATCACCAATTAATTGAGAAGCCATTATATTCTCACTTTATCAGCTAGAGTAATTTTAATACCTGCAATAAATAAAGAATTTTATATATTTTTATAATCACTAAAAACTATTTCGATATAAGTAAACATGTAAGCTGCAAATGGTGCGGCTGAGGTTTTTTGGAACCCCTTATTTATATTTAATATTAACTAACTAATCTACAGGGTGGGCGGAAAGTAGCTCCCTATTTTGGATTGGTAAAACAATACGTATATTATCCATTTATTTCAGAAGAAATAATATGAAAAGGTAGGCATACATGGTAGGTTTTCTCTAAAATTCAATGTGGGCTCCAACTCTTTCCACCAGCTTCTGGAGCCGCCCAGGAATGGCGTCCACTGACTTTAGCAGGAACTCCGGCGGGATGGAGGACATGACTTCCCGAATTCGGTCCTCCAGTTCTTCCAATGTCCTCGGTTTGGTGCGGTAGACTTCTTCCTTTACCCACCCCCAAAGAAAGAAGTCGCACGGTGTCAAGTCGGGGCTCCTGGCTGGCCATTGATGTGGACCACGACGACCCATCCAACGCCCAGGGAAGTGGGCATCCAGCCACTCACGGACAACAAGAGCGAAGTGCGGAGGGGCGCCATCTTGCATAAATATCAGATCGTCGATGTTCTCCCATGTAAAGGAAGAAGTCTACCGCACCAAACCGAGGACATTGGAAGAACTGGAGGACCGAATTCGGGAAGTCATGTCCTCCATCCCGCCGGAGTTCCTGCTAAAGTCAGTGGACGCCATTCCTGGGCGGCTCCAGAAGCTGGTGGAAAGAGTTGGAGCCCACATTGAATTTTAGAGAAAACCTACCATGTATGCCTACCTTTTCATATTATTTCTTCCGAAATAAATGGATAATATACGTATTTTTTTACCAATCCAAAATAGGGAGCTACTTTCCGCCCACCCTGTATATTTATCTAATGCTTAAACATTTTAAGACTTTATTATCATTATTTTTTTAATTTTTAAACCGGGAAATCCCGGGATCCCGGGACAATGGCAGATTTTGTTCTGGAAACGAGAAACCCTAGTAACAATGACACCTAAATCTTTTTCCTCAGAGGCTTCGTTTAACATACCATTTCCCTTAATGTAGTTAAATTTACTGTTGTGATAACCAGGGCCGGACTAAGGCTGTGAGGGGCCTAAGGCTAATAAGAGGGAAGAGCCAATATATTTTTTTATGCAGAAAGGAGGGGCCAAGGCCGAATACCCTGCAAAAGCGCTCCTCCCCCCCCCCATAGAAGAAGAAGAGAGCCAAAATCAAGGTCCAGGGTTTTGGAGATGCCTAGACACTCTGTGTTTGAAAAATTGAAGGTTATACAGGGTGTCCCATAAGTCCGGCATCATAGGAAAAATAATAAAAAAAGACAACAAAAACTTTTATTTACAGAACCTGCTCAATATGTCCACCATTGTTCTCAATACACAAATTCAGTCGTGATATCCACTCAGCAAGCACACGGTGAATGATGTCAGGAGTAATGGTGTTACATGCCCCAATAATGCGCTGCCACAAATGTTCAACACTCCTAATTTTCTCTGCGTATACCAGCGCTTTCAAGTGGCCCCAGAGAGAAAAATCTAGTGGCGTGAGATCCGGGCTTCTAGCTGGCCATTCCTCAGGCCCTCGACGTCCTATCCAATGACCAGGGAATTGTTGGTACAGGTATTCCCTTACTTGGGTGCTGTAATGTGCATGAGCGCCGTCTTCCTGGAACCATGTTGGGAAATTTCCTTCTTCGTTCAAGACACTGGGAAATGCTTCCTCCTTGAGCATACGTAGGTAGGTGCCTCCAGTGACATGTTCATAAAAAAAGAGGGGGCCTATAATGCGATCCTTCCAAATGCCACACCATACCATCACCCGACGAGATGCACCTTGTTCCTTTGAAGAGGTATACTAGTGAGGGTTGTTTTGAGACCAGTAGCGGGTGTTCTGTCGATTTACCTCACCATTTCCATAAAAAACAGCCTCGTCACTGAACAGAATGGTGGACGGGAAATTGGCATCCCGAGCATATGAATTATGGTTTGTAGAAATAGAAAAATATGAATTTCTCCTATGATGCCGGACTTATGGGACACCCTGTAGATAGGGGGAAAGATAGATTGAGGAAAATTGTTCCAGAGTTGACCGATTGAGTAGATGAAAGATTGAAAGTACAGATTAACCCTTGCATTAGAAAGTTAGACAGAAAAGGAATGAAAAAGTTTAGAAAGTCTAGTGCTGCTTGCTCTCGTGATCTTTCCAGGAAAGATCACAAGAAAAGGAAACACCAAGAATGTTAAGAGAAGAGGAAGGATTGAATTGTGTGTTGTTGAAGGTAAGGGGATAGTCGTGTGGAAGATTGTGACGAGTAGACAAATGGAGGAACTGAGTTTCTGAGTTTCTGAAGCATTGAAAGCCACAAGGTTTTCTCTGCCCCAATCAGAGATAGCAGAACAATCAGAGGTCAGGTGCCACATAGCCGTCCCACGCGAATCACGGAATGACTGTTGAGAGAGACGCTTTTGGAAGCGGGTGAAGAAGTGAAGAGTGGAATCATCGGCAAAGGAGTGAATAGAACAGGAAGTGCGAATTAAAAGATCATTAATAAATAAAAGAAAAAGAGTGGGTGACAGAACAGAACTCTGAGGAACACCACTGTTGATAGGTTTAGGAGAGGAACAGTGGCTATCTACAACCGCTGCTATATGTATTATGTATTGCGTATGATTCATAAAATCTTCAGACAAATAGAAATGTATATTTATCCAAATTTAACAACTAGCAAAAATCAAAGCTATGTATATTAAGAAAAAAAAAAAAAAACAAACCCAGCAAAAACGGAATACAATTCAAATAGAGAATGACTTCTTCCTTCCTGGACTTAAACTGTGATATCAAACAAAACATTCCCCTTTCTTTGACATGCTGAATAAATAATCATTACACTAGGCCCAAATTCCTAACGTCTGAAAAACAATTTCGGAAAAAGATTCACCCTTTGAAGCCCATCATACAAAATGAGATGAAAATTAGCCACATCGACAATAATACACCATCAGATACTGTGTAATGGCAAAAAATTACTTTTCACCTCTCAAGAGATAATGATACAGTTAAATATGATCTTACTTAACCAACCTTGTGACAGAGATTTAGGGTTTATGATACTTATAAAAATTAGGGCCTAAAAACTGAGGGCCTAAGGCTATAGCTTTATTAGCTTAATGGTTAATCCAGCCCTGGTGATAACCAATATGCATGACTTTACATTTATCTACGTTAAGTTTCGTTTGCCACTTTTCGTCAGCAAATTTAGAAATTTTCTCACTAAATTGACATCAAGATCGTTATCATATATTATGAAAAATACTGATCGCACAACTGACTCTTGCGGAACACCGCTAGTTACATTAGTCCACCCTGACTCTTCCCAGTTAATTACTTCCCTCAGTTTTCTACTAGTTAACCAATCACACTGGTCAACAAAGTTTTTGTTGCAGATATTTTTACTTGAACTATGTAATTTTTTACGTTGATTACGGAAATGAAAACAGAATTTTTCTACCACCCGCAGTTTTAGAGTGACACACGAATTTACATTACTATTGAAAAATTTATTGAAAAATTATTTTATTTTTTGAGAGAGATTATTTTTATTTAGGTGCAATATTAAGGCTAAGTTTACTTTAAATAGAGACAGTAATTCTAGAAATAATAATGGCCCATTTAGACACTGTCAACATAGCTACAGACTTTTTCACGGTAGGCTGCTGTGATTTTAAAGTTAAAATTTGGTCGGCAGCCAGATTACTAACTATGGTCAAGCTAAATTCATTAAAATTAATTTAGACTTACCAAAAATGAAGTTGCCAGTTGAACGTTACCCTTTCTGTTTCTAACTAATCCATAAGTTTCATTTAGTTTCCAGATTTGAATTTTATTTGTTAAGTTACTATTTGGCACACTGCTAAGTTATTTATTTATAGGGGCTATTTCCCAGACCTAGGTTTTGCAGTTTAAGTTAGGCTAGGGCTGTATTGCCCTTAAGTTTTTGTTTTTAAAGGTTTAAGGTTTTAAACGTTTTTACTCAAGTTAAGTTAGGGCTATATTGCCCTTAAGTTTTAATAGGGGCTATAACAGCCATTTAATTATTTAGTTAGGGCTGTTGTAGCCCGGTTCGAGTTTCTTCTAGGTACCTAGTTTTAATCTCTTACCTTAGTTATGTATTTTAATTAAGTTACTTACACCTAGTTCTGGTAGGCCACTATTTAGTTAAATAGGGCTTTAGTTTAATTGCAGTGTTAATATTGAGATTTAAAGGTTGACTTTAAGTTGCCCGGTTAGTTGGGGAACTACGAGAATTTTTTATGAAAAAACTAGCCCACTTGATTCAGCAGTCAAAATTTTTCGATGATTAACAAAGAGCTCCGTTTTTCTTTGTCTCAGAAACTTTTTTCTTTCTTCTTTTTGTTAATTAGGGAAACCCAACTTCACTAGTTGGTTAGAAACGAGGGTTGTTATTTTTATTCTATATTTTTGTTTCTATTTTATTTGGAAATATATGTGGTTATTTCTACCCAACTTTTTTTAAACAATTACTTAGGATTTGAGTCAGAATAGGAACGGGGCGGGGTCTTGCACGTCACTGTTGACTTTCATTTGTCAGTTACTCACTTGATTTCGTTCAGTGAAAATTTTAGGTGAGTTCAATATGCATTTTCTACTTTGATATTGCTATTACGTCTATAAATTAGTCTAAATTTCATTTTCGATTCACTCAATATTGGTGGGTGATAGACAAATTCTGCGGTCATTTTTTAACTCAGCGGTAAAAAACCTCTAAGATCCACCCATTTTTGTTTATGCGACCAAAAAAGTTTTGTTTTTTTAGTCATCCAGTGTTATCAATGCAGTTAAGAACTTGACCCTTATTCCGTGAGTTTTACGTTTTTCCAACAACGTTTATACAAAACTTTCTGAAACATCTTTTGAAAATCTAAATATAGTATATCAACCGCTCTATTACAGTTATAAATATCGATGACATCACGAAAAAACTAAGAAATTTGTTGAAGAAGATTTATTTCTAGGAAACCCATGCTGACAATAAGATTATTGTTTTCAAGATGTTCGACTATATGATCTTGAATAACTGATTTTCCTATAATAGAACTTAGACTAATCGGTCTAAAATTTCCCGCTTGTTGATTTCTTTTTAATTGGAGTTACATTGGCTAATTTAAAATCCAAAGGAAAACCCAGCTAACAATTTTACATAGATATGACGTCATAAGATTGCATTTTAGCACTGTGGTCTTCACAACGTTTTGATATTACGTAAACAGATACAACGTTGTCTCAACGTTTCAAGGATAGAATTTGGTCCAATAAAGGCGCCCTATTTGAAATAGCAGTATGCCGTATGTAACTCCGTTACAATTTTATAACAAAGAATAATGTAATACGAAACTATATGCTATGGATGTGAAACCTTATGTGCAGACAACGTCTATGATACGTACAAAAAATTACGTAAGAAGTTTACTTGTACTTCACGTTTACGTCAGTACAACGTCAATTTCTGACATCACCAAGATTTAACCAGTATACAACGTTGTATTTACGTAGTGTGTTTGCTGGGAACCCTTGCAACAAAGATTTATTACATTTATTCCATTCTTTAACTCTTTTAGGTGATTTGGGTAAAAACGGTCAAGACCTGACGATTTGTTAATTTTTAACTTATGTATATCGTAAACAATTTCTTCAGTGTAAACATTTATATCAGTAAGCAATAGAATCCCATTTACGTCACTAAACATAATACTAGCTTCCGGAATAAACATGCATCCTGATGTAAAAAAGTTACTTAAATAAAATTATTGCTATCTTCCCATAGCTATTTATTAAGTTACCGCCTGAGTCTACCAGTGACTCAATATTATCCCCCAAAGAATTTCTGTTGCTAACAATTGTAAGACTTCTTTGGGTTTTCTTCACAGTCACGAACTACTTGAATTTCAAATTCGCGTTTAGCACTTCTAATTAAGCGTTTAACCTTTCAACGTAAATCTGTATAAGTCTTAAAGTGTTGCTGTCATGGTCCCTTTTATAGCTCTTGTAGGTTACATTTCTATCTGCGATTACTTTTTCTATATTCCTACTCCACCATTTACTGTAGGTTGCGTACTGAATTTACCTCTCTTAACTCTCCCTCCTAGGTACACATCGCTTGTTTAAATTTATTAATATATTATTGAAATTATCCCACATGCTAAGAACATTATCTACCGTAACTAAGAACACTTTTTACGGTACACACACACACACACACACACACACAGGAGAGAGAGAGAGAGAGGATATTGCTACAACAAAATGGGAAAGAAAATATAGTCTAAACTTAAGGTAGTGTCTCTAAATCCTTTAATGCTACTTTAAACTAATTTTTTCCCCCTTCCCTCTCGGCACAAAGCTTAAATGTTTTGAAAGAGAATTCTTTCGTATATATAAAATCACTTAACATCTTATCTTCCACTTCATCTTTAGTTAGAAATTTCGGATCATCTGAAGATCAGGGCCCACATGCATTCTTGTTTTTGCACAGCTTTTGAAAAGAGGAGTGAAGCGACTAAAAAATATCACTGAAGTAACTCAAAATCCTGTAGAAAACAGGAAAGAGTGACGCAAAACCCCCTTCTAATAGTAATTTTGGAGCAAGTGTGGTTTACGTCCCTCTGTGGAGGCTGGTGTAATTTACGTTCCCTACATTATCGTAGTGTAGTTTACGTTCCCCTACATTATCGTAGTGTAGTTTGCGTTCCCCAACTTTGTCTGCGTATACCTAATCAAATAAAACGTTAAAACTAACGAAAATATTACGACTTAACCTAACCAATTAGGTTAGGTTAGGTTAAGTAATATTTTCGTTAGTTTTAACGTTTTATTTGATGGATTCATTTAAAAAATGTCTACTAAAGATCCTAATATAGTTTACATTCCCCAACTTTGACCAAGTATAGTTTGTGTCTCCTTTTGCGTCAGAGGGACGTAAACTACACTTTCTCCGAGATATGTGAACAATATGGTATAGAAAATGACATCACCTATAATGGGGCAAAGTGTTGTATTTTGAATTTTAGGTGTAATCTACTGAAACATGTATCATGTGGGTCTTTTGAAATGAATGGTCAGGCAATACCTGTCAAAGACCCATGTAAATATTTAGGTCATGTAATTAGTCTAGGGATGGAAAATAACCGAAAAGTGTAAAACCGGTTTTCACTGTCGCTATATTCTTAAAGCCGGTTTTTACCGGTTTTCACCGATGGGATTCTGTATGCTTTTAGGGAGGTAAATGATCAAAATATTAAACAGAAATAAGGTTTTAATTGATTCAATCAAGTATGTGTAACATTTGAATTAAAAAGTTTATTATCGAACTTGATTTTTGAAATAACACTTGAGAAAACAAAGAGCATTAAATGTCTGATCTGACATTCTTGATCGAATCTTTGTGACGAATAAACCAGCAGCTGAAAATACTCTCTCGGACTCTACGCTGGTGGCTTTTATTGTAAGCAACGCCTCGTACATTCGATCCAAATTTTCGCTTCTATTCAAAGTAGCTTCAAAATATTTGAATTCATTGTTTACGTCAAAGGTCTCAAAAAAATCTTTCTTGGGTTTCATTTTCAATTTGTTCATCTCACACATGTACTCGTTCATAAGTTGATCGTCATCATTTACTTCACGACCTGAGCTGCATTGTGAATCTTCGAGTTTCGAAGCAATTGATTGGACTTGGTCGTCTGTTTCTGAAATCTGGCAAGCTTCTGGAAAAAGCCTCTTAAATGTATGATCCGCATACTTCTTAAGAGCTTGTCTTGAAGGAAAGAGGAACGGTGCTGATGATTCATTTTTCAAGACCTCGGGATTGTGGAGAAAACTCAGCAAGGCGTAACTCAAAAGCTAAAGGATTGTTTTTGCTTTCAAATTTATCCAAAATGAACTTCATAGAAGATTCAGCTTTGAGCAATTTGCATCTTCGGAACAGAGTCCCTTCAAAACAATTTCCAGTAGACGAAGCGTGTCAAAGAGGCTCTTTAGAGCATTCCATTCTTCATCTGAAATCGTCTCTGTTGAGCGTATCATTCTGAGGGCCTTTGGAATGCAATTTTTGAGTTTCAAAAATCTTTTTATCATGTCCAGAAGACTGTTCCACCTCGTTCTATAGTCAAGGATAAGTTTCATTTCCTTTCCATTAAATTCATCTTTGACAAAATTCTTCAATCTTTCATTTTTCAAAGGAGACTTTCGAAATATGCGGCAGATTTTTCTCACCTTATTTATTACAGGGTGTCCGAGAATTATCTGTACAATTTTTGGCTGTTATTAAAAGTCAACCATGAAGTGTAGAAATTCCAGTTTGTCCCATTTTACAGAGAATCTCATTAAGTTTTTTCTGATACCAAGTTGTGACAAGTTTTTTAGAAATTCCAGTGTGTCCGAACATTATCTGTACAATTTCATCTTTTAATAAAATTCTTGATAACACACGTAAAATTCTTAAACAAGATTATTTAGAATCTGTATTTTCAAAAGTTTCTTTTATTAAAGTAACGTTGTTACAAACATTCGATATGTGCACCATTAGTGATTCGCAAAACATCCAATCGATACTCCAAATGTTGCCATGTACGCTGCAGCATATCCACATCAATTCGCTCAATAGCAGCTGTGATTCTTGCTTTTAAATCATCAATGTCTGTCACCCGCGTACATTTCTAAACAACTTGTCAAAACGTGGTATCAGGAAAAAACTTAATGAGATTCTCTGTAAAATGGGACAACACTGGAATTTCTACACTTCATGGTTGACTTTTAATAACAGCCAAAAATTGTACAGATAATTCTCGGACACCCGGTACTTTTAAGTAATCTTCTCGAAGTTTTGGAAGAACAATTACGTCATCTATGTCGGACTCAAAAATTGTATCAGTGCATAAAATTTCACACTCATCTTCGCTTAACTCCTGTGCAGAGTGTTCATCTTCAGGGGTAGGGTCACTTTCCCCTTCAACTGAATTTTCAGCAGTTTTTTAATACAAGATATCCGAAACCGCGAGATGTATAGCATGTGCAATGCATTGCTGGTGATCAGGTACTATTTCTCTTCCAAATTTGACCATTACTGAGGCACCGTCGGTGGTGCAACCCACGATATGCTTATCTAGGTCCAAGCCAAAGTCTTCCAATCTTTTCCTAACGATTGCAATAGTTTTGGTGCTATCTAGAGAACCATTTATTTTCATGAGACCAAGAGACCAATGTTGATTTTCATCATGAACATTAATATTAATATATCTTTGGTTTTGCAAAGATGTATACTCATCCATAGTTAATGAACAGCGGATTCCTTGTCTCACCTGATTCTTGAAGTAGTTGACCAATTCATGTTTCTTTTTCTCATAAAAACTAAGCACCATTTTTCTGACACTATTATGGGAAGTTGGATGAGGCTTGTCGTATTTTATCTTTCTTAGGCTTTCTTGAATGAATTCACTTTAAGCAATTGATTGGAAACTCAGTCCATCTACACACGCAAGTTTCGAAATTTCCTCTTCTATGGACTTTTTTTTGCACAAACTCTTCCACTGTTCTTTGTTTCTTCAATGGCTGATTAATCTGGTCGATGTTTATGCCATGAATATTTTTCATGTGGGATGATAAACTTGAAGTAGAACCTCCCACTTTAAAACTTTGTGACATGTCCAGGGGCGTACCCCCCGCATAAATAATTTTAAAATTTAAACACAAAAAAATATATTATGTTTGCAAGTAGATTTTTAAACAGTACAGTGCTGTCATAAGCAAATTGGAAATAAGAAAAATGCAGGACATTAAAAATTCACTGAACAAGTAATACTGCATTTTATTTTATACAAAAAACACAGGAAATCCAGTCTCAACGCTCAGCCTATTCTTCAAAGGTAAATAGAGAGGATTCACAGTCTCTGCTTTCGAGCCTTAATTTCTGCAAATTGATCAATGACCTCATCAAAATTCACCTTCTTTGCATATTCATGTTCAATTGAAAGTAAAGCCAGATTTGTCAATCTTGTCTGACTCATGGTCGAGCGAAAGAAATTTGTTATTAATTTCAATTTGGAAAAACTTCTTTCACATGAAACAATAGACACACAGACAGTCAAAAAGAATCTCAAACACAGTGACAAGCTTGGCAAAGATTCACAAAAATCCCATTTCACAATAAACTCCAGAAACTGCAATGCTGTCCATTTCTTTGCCTCTTCAACGCCGATTTTGGCAGCTTCCAATTGCCTCCGAAGTCGTCCAATTTCCAATCTATCCAAGGTTCTAAAGAAAGTCACACATGAAGAAACGCTTCCAAAGGAGTGCACTCCGCAAAGGTTCAGAGAATGATTTGCACAAGGCACAAACAAAGCCTTGGGATTAATCTCTCTGATCTTTGACTGAACACCGCCATGAACCCCAGCCATAGTTGCAGCGATGCAGCGTTGCCATATCTTTGACCACGGCACAGGTTTATGTCCAGTCCATCTCTCTCCAGATGTCTCAGGATATCACCTGTGAGCTCAGCAGCAGTCTTTCCGGCAATAGGGAAGAAGCCCAAGAATGATTCCTTTACTTCAACTTTGTCACATTCAATATGGACGTATCTGATCACTTCACACATCTGATCAGTGTGGGACACATCAGGAGTGCTGTCAAAAAGAATCCCAAAGTACTTTGCTTTCTTGATATCAGCCACTATTTTCTCTTTGACGTAATTCCCCTAAAGGCAAATGAACTTATTCTGAATCTTTGGAGATAAATACGAAGCCACTCTCCTTCCAGATGGAATAGAATGCTTAATCCTTACAAAATGTTCTTTCAAAACTGGATCATAATTTGACAGCAACTCTACCAATTCCATGAAGTTTCCTTTGTTTGCTGATGACATGTCCTCTTTGTGACCACGAAAAGGAAGATTCTGGTGAGCCAGAAACAAGGTTACGTCCAAGAGGCGATGTAAAATATCCCTCCATTTCTTTCTCTCCTTGTCCATTGTTGCTTGATGAACTTGATCAATGGTTTCTTGAAGCTTCAACCCTGCTCCCAAGGTCTTCCATTTCTCCAGGCATGAGAGATGCTGCTCAGAAGCCTCATGGTCAAACACCTTTGGGTTTAGCTTCCACCATGCTTGAAACCCAGCGACAAAGCTGGATGTTCCAAATCCTTTGTCATCAAGAGCAAACAGTCTGCAGCAAACACAAAACAAACTTTCTTTTGATAGAGAGTAAACCATCCATGTTCTCAAAACTTTCTTGTCATTTGGCAGAGCCTTATAGAACCATGCAGTGGTCAGTTGTCGACTCTTCCCTTTGGATTTCTCTCCTTGTCTTTGAACTGCAGTGAAAGGTCCATCCCTATTTTGGAAGGGTTCACTTCCCCTCTTAATAAGATCAACAATCAAGTCATTTGGAACCGGGATTGGCCAAACAGCGACATCAGAATAAATTGAAAATCTATACGTCTCCTCTTCTTCATCAGAGTCTTCCTCCTGTTGGTGTGGACTTCTGCTGGCGTCTCCTTCCTCTTCATCAGTTTCACTGCTTTTAGAAGATGAATTGCCATCCTCCAATCCTTGCTCTCTCTCATTTGAATTCTCTTGTGAAGATGCTTCTTGTATTTGCCCTTCAGATTCACCAGGCTGAATATCTTCAGAACTTTCTCCTATTGCACTTGATGCTGAAGGCGTCACATACTTCAAAATTGATCCGGACATTGCCTGAGCCACCTCTTCTCTTGCCTTCTTCATTTTTCTTTGTTGGAATCCACTGGGTCGATTTCGCTTCAATGTGCAATCATCCACATAACATTCAAGACTGAAGCATCAATTATTTACCAGTGTGACCATTTTTTTCAGAAGGAAAATACTAAAGAAATCGCCATATATTGCTAACATTTACTAAATCATTACATAAAAATACTAAAAAGATACTGAAAATATATATATATATATATATATATATATATATATATATATATAAATTATTTCACGAAAGTAACACGTGAAAAATATTTATGATGAATAAAACCACGAAGGAAAGGAAACAGAATGGTGCTCAAGCGCTTTCGTCTAATGTCATCCTCAGGAACACTGCCAGGATGTCATTAGACCAGGGGTCGGGGAACCGGGGTAAATTGCCCCAAATGGGGTAAAAATGAAAATCTCGGGGGTAATGAAGGCTCAATAAACATATAAATAAAATTGCGCAAAAATTTATTATTCAATAAGCGAGGCTAATTATGTTATATTTTTTTCGAACAAATAATTTTTAGTTTCTTAATAAAATTAAAAATCTAATTATTATTAACTTTCAAGTCTAGGGAGTAATATCGTTGTACACAAATATATTTTGGGGTAATACCCAAAAAAGTTCGCCGACCACTGCATTAGACGAAAGCGCTTGAGCACCATTCTGTTTTCTTTCCTTCGTGGTTTTATATATACAGAAAGTTTATTCCGTTTCAAAGTCATTTTTATACATTTCACTATTACATAATTTTACCATTTCTTCTGTAAGACTGAAGTTAGTGTTTCTATGATTTGTTTTTATTAAAGACACCCGCGAAAATATCCACTCAACATCAGCATTGGCTACAGGGATTGATAGTAGGTCTTTAATTAGGCTACACAAATGAGGATATTTTTGCGTTTTATTAATTTCTCCCCAAAAGCTGTCAATTAAAATGGCAGGATTTTTAATATGATATTCACAGATTAGTAATAATTATGTAAATTTAAAAGTTTGGTCACTAGTATATAATTTACATAAATCACCACCATCAATTAGCAAACACAATCATTTACTGACATCCGAGATCCGACTCACAGAAACAATGACTGTGATGCAGCATATTTTCGTTATTCATAATTTTCGTTATCATTTTGAATTAATTGAGAGTATCATGATTTTTCTCAACTTCGATAAAAATAAAATACTAAATATTTACTGGTAAACATCTTGAATTTACTAAAAAATTACTAAATATCCAGAATTCCTAGAAAAAATACTAACTAATCAAATTTTCATGAAAATTTACTAACATAGTAATAAAAATACTAGATCTGGTCACACTGTTATTTACACCTATAAACAAACAAAAAACGATACGAAACGATGCAAAACGTAATTACTATGTTTTTAAACGTTTGGAAACGTTTGTTTCATAGAAAATGGCCCAAAGTGATCGGAGACTTGCGCAAATGTGTGAAAACCGGTTCTTACCGCGCGTCAGTTTCCGTGATGATTAAAAATTTTCATCACCTGTTAAAAACCGGGTTCCATTTCTAGACTAATTACTCACGAACTGCGAGATGAACTTGATATTGAGAGGCAACGTAAAAAGCTGTATGTACAGGGTAACATGCTAGTAAGGAAATTTGGTATGTGTTCAGAATCAATTAAAACTTATCTTTTTAGAACTTACTATACGGCATTGTATACACCCCATCTGTGGTGGAACTATACAAAAACTGCTATGAATAAACGCTCTGTTGCTTATAATAATATTTTCTGTATGCTATGTAGGGAACCAAAATGGTGCAGTGCCAGTTTTATGTTTACTACGCGTAACCTACCTACCAGCCAAATGTTAATCCGGAAGAATATATACAGGGTGTCTCAAAAGTCACTATCTATTTTGAAAAATAATGGGAATTACGAAAAACTGGTTTAAGACATGAAAAATATATTTATTTCAAAGTAAGTGCCACAAAGAATTAGTGCTATTTATTTATCTGTCTCCACATGGCGACCACCAGTGTCTCTACAGAGCTCAAAGCGATAAGTTGTTTCCCGGAACACACTTTCCAGCATTTGAGGTGTTATTTTCTGAACTGCATCGGTAATACGATTTCGAAGTTCGGCTACATCACTAATTCTTCTACCAGTGTACACCTTAGACTTAATGAAACCCCAGGCGAAAAAATCTAATGGTGTTAAATCGGGTGAACGTGCTGCCCATGGTTTTGTTCCTCCACGACCAATCCAGCGACCGGGGAAGCGTCTGTCAAGATAATCACGTACAATTATTGCATAATGTCACGGTGCTCCATCCTGCTGAAAAACTACTGTGTCAAGAATGCCATCTGTAAGAAGTTGAGGTTCGAGGAATTGTTCAAGCATGTCAAGATAATAAACCAATTAACTTTTTTTAAATACACAAATTTGCACCAGAAGTACATATCTTTATGCCAGCATAGCATTTTTTAAAAAAACATCTAATGTCACCGAAATAGATAGTGACTTTTGAGACACCCTGTATAATTTCATTACTAGGGTGACTAGGGTCCAAAACAGCTCCAATGTGCTATTGTGCAATGTTCTGTCTTCAGATACTGTGTACCTCTCACCTATATGGTAGTCTTGGTTCAGACAACTGCTGGTTTACAATACCTTATTTTTGTAATGTAGCAAAGATTATATATGCATATTAAGTTGTGTTATAATAAGATTGTATTTGTATGTTGGATTAAATGGCTATGCTGGCCTTATTTTTGTATGTGTATGTTAGGTTAAGTGGCTATGTTGGCCTTATTTTTGTATTACGTTCAGTGTATAATATGTAAGATTGTACTTGTATGGTATGGTAAGCGGCTATGGATTGTGAATGATCCGCAATAAAGATGTTTTGTTTTTGTTGTTTTGATATTCCAGATGTGGTAAATTTCTGCCATGCCTCTTAATTTGAAAACAAGTGCATCTTAGTCCTTAATCTTCCCACCCCTCCACCAAAAGATAGGAGAAAATGTTTAAGAGATGAAACAGTTTTTTAGAATAAAAAATAAAGAATAATGCATCAATTTTCATAAATACGACAATACAATGGTCAAATATTATGAAAAATTACAATAGTTAGTCAGTAAATTCCATTTTCTTTCAAAATATATAGAAATTTAGAAAACGTTAAAAGATTAAAGAATACATTCTTAAATGTTTGGTATCGTGATTTAAGAATGGCAATGCCTTATATTAATGTAAAACTAAAAATTTGATGTAATTTATAACTCAGAGAATAACAACATATAAATAATAAAACGGAAAGAGAAATATTTATTTTTTGTTATTAATAACAAAAACACTGATATTCCAATCGAAAACAAAACAAAATTCCTTTTGACGTCATATTTGTTGACGTCATTCCGACAACAGTGAATCATCTTACAGTATCTGAGCTAACGAGAACGCGCGTATTTCGCTGAAACTCCTACTACTGCGCAGACGGGGTACTCTGCCATAATTAAATAGCTTTTTTCATGTGTGTTATTAATTCGTGTAGTTTGTACGCCATGTGTTAAAAATAAGTGTCAAGATAGTGATTATCAGTAACTATCTGTCTTTAGACATCAATTTAACATCGACCATTATCAGCAATGACGAACCATGAGTCTGGAATAGATCTGAATTTCGATACATTGGAACTAGATTGGGAAGATTTTGATACAATTATAAAACAAGTAGATGAGGAAGGGTATTGTCAACTTAAATGGAAACCTCCAGCTGAAAGGCAAGTAGACTCATAGGCCTTTTTGACTACCTTTTAAATAAGTATATAAAATACTTATCGTGCCTTAAACGTGGAACATTATCAGTAGGGTTATTGCGCCATGTTTTGCATAGCCTATTTTTGCTTGTTTTTTTTTCCTAATTTTTGCCTGGCGACATAATGATTCCAAGAAAACCAAATTAATAATTGCTCTCTCTCTCTCTTCTCTCTCTCTCTCTCTCTCTCTCTCTCTCTCTCATACATATACAGTGTTTTTTTCTAGAAAAAAAGGTGCTGGTACTATAAAGCAATATATATATATATATGCAGCTTTTTAACTGATTGGGCTATGTCGTAGCTATTGGAACACCATTTCCCGTTGATTAGCGAAGTTGAGCGACATTGGATTGGATAGTAGTTGGATGGGAGACCGTCCTTCAGACTACGTAGCAACCCGTGGTTCGGATCTCGCATAAAGCTGTAGGTCACCTCCGTTACATGACCTTAGAAGTTGCGAAGGAGGTTAAAGAACCCCCATCATTACATTTAATCAAGTGCTCTCAGTGTAATACGCTAGCTTAAACCTACTTGCTTTACCCTTTGAATATATATATACACACACACACACACGAGTGTGTGTGTATATATATATATATACATACATACCTTATATGTATATATATTAAAAAATTAATGTTTGTATTCAGTTAAATGTATTATGTTACAAGTTTTATGTAGTAAATTTGTTTTTGAGAGAAAGAGAAGAGAAAATATGTGTGATGGTGCGGGGGTGGGGGGGGGGGGGGGGGGAGAGCAGGCGTCGAAACTCCTCGATGTCCCTGACACCTTGATTGCATCACTGCAATGACGTCATCCTAAGCTTTGCAAGCAAGTCTGCATAATATACAAGATTCTATACTTACCCATCCATGCTCGTAATAAAGGGAAAACGTCATTACAATATTATATATATATATGTTGATTATAATATATTATTTTTTTCCTTTAGGGAGGGGATGGCTGCAAAATTAACAATAGACGAGAGCGTGAGCTTGGTTTTAATGCATGGAATACCAGGTACTACAAATCAATGAATCGGTACAGAATTCTGTACCGATTCATCGATTTGTTGTACCTGGTATTCCATACATTAAAACCAAGCTCACCCTCTCGTCTATTGTTAATTTCGCAGCCATCCCCTAGCTAAAAGAAAAAAATATATTGTAGTCAACATTGAAAATTCCTATGATGCGCGACTTTTGCGCCACCCTATATATATATATATAATATATATATATATATATTATATATATATATATATATATATATATATTGTAATGACGTTTTCCCTTTATTACGAGCATGGATGGGTAAGTATAGAATCTTGTATATTATTCAGACTTGCTTGCAAAGCTTAGGATGACGTCATTGCAGTGATGCAATCAAGGTGTCAGGGACATCGAGGAGTTTCGACGCCTGCTCTTGTATGTTTAGATATCACCATTCAAAGGAATAATTACCATTGGGCGTTATTATTCAAACACAGATAATATTTTGAAAAGAATCTATCGTTTTTTACGAAAGTATCGATGATCATTTTCTGCGTTAACAATCCTATGCGATCCTGTTTTGTATCACCAAACTTTCATACGTAATTCTTATCCGGTCTATTAAATGTCAAAGGCTGTATTGTTTCCTGTATTATTAATTTTACTGAGGATTTAGGACGATGAGGTTTTCAGAAAAAGATTATTTTAAAGAGTTGGAAAGAATATCGCATTTAACGCTATGCCGGTATAGGCTTTTTTGAGTTTGCGAGAGTAGGCGCTTTTATTTGTGGGGTGGAGGGGGGGTGAGGGGTGGAGAGAAGGGATAGTTCCGGGATAACGACAGGTTCTCGATGTGAGATTTTATCGGCTAGTGTTTTTAGGGGGGTAGATTAAGTCGGGCTAGGTTGTGTTAAGTTAGAGTATTGCTAGAATATGTAGAAAGAAAGGATATTTTGAATGAATTTGTATCCGGATTCGAAGATTTGTAATTTAGTATAGGTTATGACTAGGGCGGTCAAAAGTCAATAAAGTCAAATTGTTTCCTATGGGGCACTTTTCGCTGAAACGACTGAAAATGCAATAAAAACACCTGTAGGGGGTATATTACCAAAGTTAATAGGTCAACCAAAAGTCAACTTTTACCTGTTAGGTCAAAAAATAGCAATGAGGTAAATAAAGTCAATTTTTTGGAATAAATAATTAAAATAACTAAAAATTGGCATATGAAACCATTTCTTCTATCAACCTTGGCGAAGATATGTGTTCAGTCAAACAATACATTGAAACAAGACTCAAGACAAATGGTATTTGTGAAATAATTAACCTCAGTAGACCTGAAATCTCACCAACAGTTTATGGTCAGCTTTTGCAATGTCAACCAACAACTGCCGCTGTAGAGAGATCTTTCTCCATGCTTAATAAATTATTAAGTAAGGATCGCAATTTTTTGCCAGAAAATGTCGGCAAATACTTCATAATTTACCACAATCGGTCAACTGATGTAGAAGAGCAAGAATAAGTAATTAAAGTATCGTTTTTATTATTGAAAGTAAAGGCAACTTTATAAGTCAATTTTTTCAATTCGTAAGGTCAACTTTCTTAATTTTTTCGGTCAACTTTTGACTGCCCTAGTTATGACTTATGACTCAGTATCGTAATGGATTAAGATTTTTTCTGTATAAGCGACCTTATAGGCGGTGAAGCCTTTTGAAAGAAAAACCTTTTAACGGTCCACGAACTACCTATACTCTATATGAAATGCTTGTAGACACCGATCGACCAGGAGGGACGTTAGTCAGGAGACGGGGAGTGCCGGCGGAACTCCCGCTTCTTCTTCTGTCACTGTTCTCCTTGGCTGATATTTTTTCCGCGTTTTATCTACCCTGTGAGCAGTCCAGCATCCTCTCAAATAGACGCTTCTCTCTCTATTCTTCACTAATACTATCTGGATGTGAAGTACTTCTACATAGGGGAAACTACACAGAGAGGCACAATGCAGTCTGCAGGCTAATTCACTTCAGCTTATGCAAGAAATATGAAATAAGTCTTGAAACAGAGAAACAGTGGGAATGTATTCAAAAAAGAATAAAAAATAATGAATTGCTACGCCTATATGATCGTGAGATACCAACTGACATTAGAATAACAGGATGCAGACGAGACATAGTAGTGATAGAAAAGGAGGGTAACAAATGCCACCTGATCGAAGTTGGGGTCCCGGGGGACTGGAACGTCGCAAACTATGAAAGAGAAAAGATCTTAAAATATCATGAAATACGGAGAATGGGGAATGTTGAACCTGAGATCATCCCAATAGTGGTGGCAGCGACAGGAGCAGTAGAAAAATCTACAGTAAAGTTCCTTGACCAACTGACCATAAATGTAACCTCTGAAGAAATAGTAGGGGAGGGCTTGAGATGCAGCATCTGTATAATACGCCTGGTACTGGGCTGTACCTAAAAATTTCTGAGGGTTAAGGTTTAACCCCGGAAGTGAGAAACTCTCTCCAACTGGAGTAGAAGGGAAGAAAACCCATGCATGCATCTTACACACTACATAATCTTTTCAGAATTAAGAAAGAAAACAAAATAGCATCTTGATTTCGGGCCTCTCCTTCTTCTTCTATAGGGGAGGCATTTTTGGGCGCTCGCCCTTGGCCCCTCCTCCTTCCTGCATAAAAAAATCTGAGAGCCCAGTAAGACCGAAATCTTAAGGAACAAATTAGACAGGAAAAATAAAAATTAATATCCCAATTAGCAATGGCATAATCTGTTAGAAATTATTGTAACATTTAATTTTACCAGTAAAGGTTGATTAATAATAATAATAATAATAATAATAATAATAAAATATTGGACTGGCACTCGCAAGAATTAGAAACATCGACCTAATAAGGAATAAATCCACGAGAAGTAATGGATTTATTAGAATCAGTATTTCGGCCTATTTTAAGGTCTTTTTCTTCAGGTGGCGAGTGAAGATTTTCGCACAGTGAGAATAGGCGGAAATCTTGCGTTTCTACTAAATCCGTTTCTTCTTGTGGATTTATCGTCTTTCATTGAATTTCTCGTAATTAAGAATATTTATCCAACATTGACCTAATATTCACGGGGGAGGGGGCGCGTTTTTACGTGTATTTTTCAGATTACTTTCCTCCCATCGTTTGAGAGGATTTTTGTTTATGTAGGAAGGCGGAGCCAAGGGCGAGCGCCCCCAAAAATGCCCCCTTTTCATAAAAGAGTTTTGTACTTAAATACTTAGACGCTGCGAAAGAATTATAATTTTATTTCATTGGATGCCCGTATAGATAGACACAAAATATGACAAGAACTTCTGGACAGCCTTTGGCGCACTGTAGTAGCCCACAACGAAAAGGAAAACCTCCCCACACAATCACTGTCGATGTTTGAGCAAAACTTTAATTTAGTTTTGGCAAAATCTTTTGAACCTTCCATCATACTGATTATTTTTCTTTGAGATGTGTGTGTCCTGTGTCCTAGCATTTCAAGCGTTTCATAAGGCTTGTGAAGAAAATAGTATACAATCAGATTAATACTCTCGTTTATTTTTTTCCGTGCACCTTAAAACGTCCGTCGTTCCGCAACGGTTGGACACAGCACCTATGTTGTATTAACGTTTTTACTCGCTATCACCCCCCCCCCCCCCCAAAAGTATGGCAGATCGGTGAAACACTCTGTATATACAGTGGCGCTCATAAGTATTCGTACAGAGAAATATTTCAGTTATACAGGGTGCGGCATAAGTCGCTTTACCGAGAATAATGAAGTTACCTCGTAAAGAATCATATTTATTATTTATTACAGAAATTGTTTCAAGTGCCCCATTGTGGAAAATGGCTGAACAAGTGTTGCCGACGCAGAACGTTCAGGGCGGCCGTCCACATCGACGGCGTCGGCGACACTTGTTCGGCCATTTTTGAACATTTCGATCCATTCGTACACGCTCCGCTGTGGCAAAACTTAATCACCATACTGTACAGTAGAGATAATTTTCTATGAATTTCAGCCCACAAAAAACAAACGACAGCACGCTGCTCTTCTTTGGTGCAAGTCGAAAGTGGTGCGGCTATGTTTACATCGCGATTACAACTGAACAACTGAGTGTCAAGGTCTCAATCCCACGAAGCAGCGATTTGTACGCTCATCAGGGTACGATGAGCACCCTGATGAGCACGTTAAATTTTTTTCCAGACTTCTGGAAAAAAACACAAATTGCGGATACTTTGTGACACCCTCATATATATATATATATATATATATATATATATATATCTCTCTCTCAAAGTAGTAAAGCTTAGAAACTAATGTCATAGGACAAGAAGCAATATGAAAGCAAAAGGACAAAAGAACTAGTATGAATGCGGAAGTTATTCTGTAAGTATAGGAATCAAGAAATTTGGTCGGTTGTTCTTTGAAATGCTGCTGTTGAATGAGAATACGAAAGACAGAAGAATTGCCATAGCCGTAAGTTGATCAATTTTGTGAAAAATTCCAAAATATATTGAAGAAAAATATGAACATGGTGTGAATATATTGATTTGGGGGAGGGGGTTGTATCTATAGAATAATTAATAGTATAGGAATCTCCCAACGTTTCCATGCATGAATGAACAAGTAGATTAGTGTAAAATGGGCTACGAAGCACCAAAATGTTAATATCAGGCGGTTAATGCCAGTGGCCAGTTAGATAGATATTTATTTCAGAAATTAACGCTTATAACTTAGTGTTCAGTTTTGGGGTTGTATAATGTATATAGACCTCCTTCACTGTATTAGACATTGAGATGTATAACATTTTAAGTAACATAGTTACACGTAAAGAATCAATTATTGTCGGCCATTTTAACTGCCCAAATATTAATTTCATTGCCTTCAACAGCGATGCTGTGGGTTTACTTTGATGCTTTTTCTACAACATAATTTTCTTTTTCAAAAAGTATTAGAACTAGAATGGGAAGATTTTGATACAGTTGTAAAAGGAGTACATGAGGATTATCAACTTAAATGGAAACCTCCAGCTGAAAGGCAAGTAGGCTCAATAGGCCTTTTTGACTCCCTTTTAAATAAGTATATATGTGAAATACTATCAGTAGGGTCGTTGCACCATGCTTTGCTTAGCCTATTTCTACTTGTGTTTTTTAACCTAATTTTTGCCAAGCGACATAATGATTCCAAGAAAACCAAATGAATACTCTCTCTCTCTCTCTCTCTCTCTCTCTCTCTCTGTATATATATATATATAATATATTTAGGGATGAGCAGAAGAGCTCATGCACTGAAATTCAGAGTTTGATTACGGTTAACTTATGAAGTTATGATACTGTATCATTCGTGTGTACTCATGCACTGTAAACAGGAAATTTCGTGAAACTTCAAGTGGAACTATGTAAATTGTATATTTGTAACTTTAATATTCCTAGTAATAAACAGTTCCTAACATTGACTGTATAGATTCGTTTCTTGGTATAATTTTTGGTATACTGTATAGTTACTATAGTGTATAGGGTCAAAAAGAAAGCCAGTACGTTCCCGGTTAGTGTCTATGCAGTCCCTAATTTGGAACTTCATTCCGAGAGGAAAGATTTTTTACCTATTTTGAAATGTAATAGGAAAGCAAACGGTTTAAAATATTTATGTTAATTAAAAGGAACTTTCCTGTTTACTATTTAGGCGTTCCAAACCATAATAAAAGGGTAATGATCTATGAGCTTTATCGATAGTGATATTCGGGAACCTCATAAGTAGTAAAAGCACAATTTTACGTAAGATAATACTTGAATAGTGTCTAATGTCTTCAAAGTTTACGAGTGTGCGAAACCTAACTGTTACGATGGCAAAGAGATACGAGTTGACCCTTTTAAGTTTTTGTTTAGGATTATGCATCAACGCGAATTAAAGCGATTGTTAGAAAATCTACGAGAGGAAGAGCCATTGTTATTCCAAAGCGATATGATGACTAAGCCGATTAATGCAGCATTGATGTATAGGTCTATATTAAATTAAGGCATATACCGTATATCCATCTCATAATTATAAGGTTAGTGAAAAATTGTCACTTATTTTAGAGCCAACTTTTTTGGGCTCTTATGGCATAATTTTTTTTTTGGGGGGGATGCTGGCAGCGCCCTTTCTCTTCTTTTGCTGAATAGGGCGTGTTCTTATAGAGAGCTCTCAACGCAATTCATTTTGGTAGTTTAAATACGGGATTGTTGCACCGTGTAGTGGTGCAGATTGGGTTGTCAACACGAATTAAAGGATAAATTTAAAAAAAAATATGGATTAGTGGCGCTTTCGAGAGTCCGTCTTACAAATTTGCTTTTCACCTTGTGAGCATCAGAAATGACAACAATGACCTTAACTTTAGAAGGAATGCCACGAGGCGAGCTGTTTCAAAAATGGGGTAACATTAATGAAACTCGTCGTTTCTCACACTTTCACTGAAGATGAAAGCTCGCGTTTCGCACTCGGCAAATTTGAGGAAGTCGAAATGTTTTATTAAGACTTCTCTTTTAAATTCCAACCGTTTCGCGTTCGTTAAGTGTTTCACCTCCTCTTTATTCAATTTTTTTAATTTTTATAATTTTACTGTATTCAAATGATCGCTTTTCCCCTATTTAAAATAGGACTTTTTAACTAACTTTTGGGGTTTATCTTTACAGTATAATTGTATGTTCATTAATTGTTTCGCCGAGACGGACTGACGTCACGCTATCGGATTAAGTTACGTTAAATTTGTTTATTAGAGTGTTCATATAATGCCCCATCATTCAGATGGGCATAGGTCCTGGTCCTGGCCCCTGGGTGAGACACGTCGCCCATTAGAAAATGCATTGAATAGCAGAAAAGGCTTTTTACTTTTGAGCATCTGAAGAAAAGCGACGACGAATTGAATGAAACAGTTTTGGGTTAAAAAGAGAAAGTATAATGTACAGGGTGATCCAAAAATGGCGTTCGCCCCAAAATAATGAGCAATATTTTATTTTATTATTTTTGGGGGGGGGGGGGGGGGACTTTTGTGGATTACCCTCTATATTGAACCTTCATAGTAAAGCTTACCTTATTTATATAATTAATTTAAACCGATTTAAAGTTAGTTAAAAGGGTAACTATAAAGAAGACAGCTTCACGAATATGATCTCGTTAACCTCGTTGCAGCTCCGTGCGTTGGTCTCTCTTCACACGAAGGTCAAGCTGGTGGCCCTGCCTCTAGACCTGGTTTAGTGGAGGAGCGAGTTGCTCTCTTTCGCTCTCCACCGCACATATATATATATATATATATATAATATATATATACCGAGTGATTACAAAAGATCTTCCCGGTTTTAAACATCTATTATGAAAAAATTAACAAAGCTGCAGCGAAAAGCAAGATATACAAGTAAAGAAGAACTCAAAAACTTTTATTTACAAGCTATTGAAGTCCAATATGAGCTCCTTTTGTGGCTCCTTTGGGGGTTGCAACATTTCTGAATGATCACTTGCCTGATCGTTGGATCGGGCTTTGGGGGCCCATTCCTTGGCCGGCTCGTTCGCCCGATCTAACCCCCTTGACTTCTTCCTCTCGGGTTATGTAAAAAATGAAGTTTTTGTTCCACCAATGGCAACAACTTTAGAACATTTGAAGGGAAGGATACTTGAGGCTGTTAGAAAAGTTCAGTATGATATGCTACAAAATGTACGGAGGGAAACAGAATACCGCTTTGATGTCTGCAGAACCACAAAAAGAGCTCATATTGAACTTCAATAGCTTGTAAATAAAACTTTTGGACTTCTTATTTATTTCTATATCTTGCTTTTCACTGTAGCTTTGTTAGTTTTTTTATAATGTTTAAAATCGGGAAGATCATTTGTAATCATCCGGTATATATATATATATATATATATATATATATATATATACACACATATATACCTTTGGTGTATATATACATATATACCTTGGTGTATATATACTGTATATATTCAGAGAAGCTTCCCAGCCAAGATCAATGGTGCAATGAACTAAATTACTGGGAAAGGTTACGCGAATTAACCTATATTCACTGGAAGAAGAAGTGAGAGATATACCATTATTTATACTTGGAAAATAATGGAAACTAGTCCCTAATCTTACTATGAACCCTATAACCCCCCAAACAGTGGAAAATAGAAAAGGAAGACTGTTCGAGTTCCCAATTAAAGGCTAGAGAGGGAACACCCCGAAGGAAAATAGTTTTGTTGTGAGAGGACCAAAACTGTTTAACCAGTTGCCCAAGGAACTAAGGAACACGAGTGGTGTTGCGGTGGACATCTTCAAAAGAGATTAGACGCCTGGCTCAGAACAATCCCAGATGAGCCGGGCGTACTTGGCTATGTGACGTGGATAGTACAAGAAACCAACTCTCTACTTCACCAGGCCAACTCGAGAGGAGGGGCGACAAGCTTGATCTTCGTGAAATGAAGAATCATTGCACGGAACATTTGAAAGGTATATATATATATACCCCCCCCATATATATATATATATATAATTATATATATATATATATATATATATATATATTATAGCCTATATATATTTGCTAAACCTGTAATGATTCGAACTTGGCATTTGAAAACCGACAATCATCGTCTGACTAGACACGAGACAGGAAATATCTCTTTGATATCCCATTGTAAACAAATTTTAGGAAATATGAAACATAATATGTATACCCGTGTGTATATATATATATATATATATATGTGTATATATATATATATATATATATATATATCGGTGGGCAAAAAAAAAAGGGTGACCTCGAACTTTGGCTGTAAAATCCAAAGTTATGGTCAGATTTCAGTATTTTTTCACACCCAACAACTAAGTAAATTTCCTATACGGTGAGCGGATTTCAAAGAAAACTAATGAAAATTACGGATTTATTGAACATTTCTTTATGCCACTGAAAATTCTCCATTTACACTACTACTGCATTAGGGTGTCAATTTTAGTAAACTCAACAATTCAAAAAACTACTAGTGACCAAATGATGCATTTTTATGTGCTAAATCGAAATATGGCTTTAAAATCCAGATTTGACCACTCCAATCTACTTATATTTGAAGTTGAAGTTCACGAAAAATCAACAATTTTTGCAAGTATTTTTTTTATAGTATATAACTACATTTTACATACATTACATACAATTAAAGACATTTTGATTGTATTTCATTACTAAAACTTAAAAATATAGATAGGTTTTTTGAACTTTGCCAAGGATGCCATGTCTACCTTGCTCTTGTTTCTGGACATGAGCTCCCTACTGGCCACCTGGCCACTGATGTACGCTTCCCTCCTCTTTGTGAGTAAACATGTTGTGCTGCTTCAGTTTCATCCTTACACACCTCTCTACTGACTGTGTGTGTGAGGGCCATGCAGGAACTTTCATTGGTCTATCCAGAAACTCCTTGATTGCAGCAGTGGTGAGGGAGCAGGTCAGAGGAGGGTCAGTCACGCCAGAGTTCCAGTCAATAAGCTCCGAGAGTTTGGTGGCATCTGGGTTGATGTCAGGAGTCTTCCTGGGTCTGACACTGCAGTCTCCTACCTGTGTGTCCTCATCTCCTTCACCTCTGATTTCCAGTAATTTAGGGTGTGTCAATTTTAGTAAAGTCAACAATTCAAAAACTACTAGTGCTCAAATGATGTCATATTATCTAGCAAACTTAGAGATATCTTTAGTGTTGTTTAAAAAAGCCATTTACCTACTTATATTTGACCATAAAGGTTTGAAATATAACCTAAATATGACTGTAGCATCGTATATCAATGTGCCATTGATACGTGTGGTCAACTTTGGTTATTTTTGGTGTGCAGTATGGTTTCTAAGTTTCACATAGTCACAAATGCTGTGCTGGAGTTTTGATTGTGAATGCATGAGTGGAGGAGGTAGGGAGGAGAGAGGAGGACGAAGACTTCATACCAACTCAGTCTGGTATGAAGTCTTCGTCCTCCTTCGTCCTGGTCAAATATAAGTAGGTAAATGGCTTTTTTAAACAACACTAAAGATATTTCTAAGTTTGCTAGATAATATGACATCATTTGAGCATTACATTACATCATTTGAGCATTAGTAGTTTTTGAATTGTTGACTTTACTAAAATTGACACACCCTAAATTACTGGAAATCAGAGGTGAAGGAGATGAGGACACACAGGTAGGAGACTGCAGTGTCAGACCCAGGAAGACTCCTGACATCAACCCAGATGCCACCAAACTCTCGGAGCTTATTGACTGGAACTCTGGCGTGACTGACCCTCCTCTGACCTGCTCCCTCACCACTGCTGCAATCAAGGAGTTTCTGGATAGACCAATGAAAGTTCCTGCATGGCCCTCACACACACAGTCAGTAGAGAGGTGTGTAAGGATGAAACTGAAGCAGCACAACATGTTTACTGACAAAGAGGAGGGAAGCGTACATCAGTGGCCAGGTGGCCAGTAGGGAGCTCATGTCCAGAAACAAGAGTAAGGTAGACATGGCATCCTTGGCAAAGTTCAAAAACCTATCTATATTTTTAAGTTTTAGTAATGAAATACATCAAATGTCTTTAATTGTAAGTATGTAAAATGTAGTTATATTTGGCATCCTTGGCAAAGTTCAAGAAACCTATCTATATTTCTAAGTTTTAATACTGAAATACAATCAAAATGTCTTTAATTGTATGTCATGTATGTAAAATGTCGTTATATACAATAAAAAAAATACTTGCAAAAATTGCTGATTTTTCGTAAACTTCAACTTCAAATATAAGTAGCTAGGAGTGGTCAAATCTGGATTTTAAAGCCATATTTCGATTTAGCACATAAAAATGCATCATTTGGTCACTAGTAGTTTTTTGAATTGTTGACTTTACTGAAACTGACACACCCCTACTACTGCATTGTCGGGTCGGCAAAAAAAAAAGGGAGACCTTTTAAATCCTTCATATCTCGGCAAATACGGTATATAGAGCCATGAAATTTTAGTATGTTAGTACTAGGTAATTTTATGGTTTGTATAATATTTTTTAGCATTTTAGCTGAGAAATTCGATTTATGGCGAATATTCCAGAAAAATCTTGCGATAATTAAAGCGATTTTAATTAACGTAAGCCAGCTGCAGGAGGTTTGGACAAGCTTCTTAAGAAGATCGATAAAACAAGAGATGCTAAAAGATGGCATACAAACCATAAAATTACCTAGTACTAACATACTAAAATTTCATGGTTCTATGTACCGTATTTGCTGACATATGAAGGATTTAAAAGGTCTCCCTTTTTTTTTTGCCGACCCGACAATGCAGTAGTAGTGTAAATGGAGAATTTCCAGTGGCATAAAGAAATGTTCAATAAATCCGTAATTTTCATTAGTTTTCTTTGCAATCCACTCACCGTATAGGAAATTTACTTAGTTGTGGGGCGTGAAAAAAATATTGAAATCTGACCATAACTTTGGATTTTACAGCCAAAGTTCGAGGTCTCCATTTTTTTTTTTGCCCACCCGATATATTAAACAAACCATTTTTTGTTGAAATAAAACCAAGATTATGTTTGTCATTGAAAGAAACGTCTCCGCGAATAGGACGTAATTATGCCTTACCCTATCTCAGTCGAGTTTTAAGACAGTTTAATCGTATTTTGTACCTGGTTTTACCTTTAATTTTTTTTTTCCTATAAATGCATCAATATTCTTTCGTAAATTTTAAGATAACAAACCTTGAGGTGTTGGTGAAAACCACGATAATTTTCTCAAAGTAATTTGTAGGTCTAATTTTCTTATCGCTAAACTTGCCAGTAATAGCGTTTTAAACGTTCTTTTTCCCACATCGATTTCGTTCATAAAATATGATTCAAAGTGCACCGTTTTCGATAAAGTAAAACGGTTTTTTTATAACGTTGTATAAAGATTGTTATAATTAAAGGGATAGTACAGTAAAAAAACCCCCCAAAAAAAAACCCAGAAAACAGAAACGAAGGTTCCTAAAATAGGTGTTTCAAACCTGTCAAGAAATACGATGAAATTAGGTTCACTGATAATTTCAGGACGAACCTGAATGACTATCAACGATCTCATAATCGGATATTAAATACCACAGATTAGACCACTAAGAGACACGTAATTTGCTCAGTAGTGCGGGAAACTATGTCAAAATTGTTTACCTCTTGGTAAACGTAATTTACATCTGTAAGGGCTCAATTAGGGCACGTTTCAATGAATTTTCTTTATGGATAATACTGTACATGTTTTTTTTTATGATCGCACCCTCATATATATATATATATATATATATATATATATATATATATATATGGGTGGTCATAAACGCCTCATTATAGGTTGACAGTTTTACTGCAAGAATTTTATGCTTTGTTAGTAGATTATATATAGAGTATATATTGAATGAACCCTTTCAGTTGAATCAAGTTTATAATTTACTCAAAAACTTCGAACCAACTAGTCAATGAACTTTTCTACGTATTTATACCATACTCTTCCACACGACTATCCCCCTTATCTTCAAGAATACACAACTCAATCCTTCCTCTTCTCTTAACATTCTTGGTGTTTTTTTTCTCATATTCTCTTTCTAAAACAGCTTCTAAGAGGTTAGGTGTACTGTATCGGTTCCGCAGTTTCTTCACTCCCAATCAGTTGCTGTCTCTATATAGGAGTCTTGTCCGCCCCTGTATGGAGTACGCTTCTCTTGTGTCGGGTGGCTCAACCCGCGTATCTCTACTTGACCGGGCGGAATCAAAGGCTTTTCGTTTCATCAGTTCCCCGCCTTTTACCGACTCTTCACTCACTTTCACTTCGCCGCAATGTTGCCTCCTCTTTTTACTATCCCTTTTATAACGGACACCACCGCTCTTCTGAACTCTCTAAATGCGTGCCTCCTCCTTTAAGGAGAGCACGCAGTACCAGACTTTCGACACATTCTCATTCCTTTTCTGTCCAGTTCCCTAACGCAAGGGTTAATCAGTATTCTCAATCTTTCATCTACTCAATCGGCCAACTCTGGAACAACCTTCCTCACCCCATCTTTCCCCCTGTCTATGACCTCCAATCTTTCAAACGCAGTGTGTCCGGGCATCTCAAAACTCTTGGACCTTGATTTTGGCTCTCTTCTTTTATGGGCGGGGTGGGGGTGGGGCGTTTTTGTGGGTATTCGCCCTTGGCCCCACCCTACATAACAAAAATTATACACACACACACACACACATCATGTGTCCCCCCCAAAATGTCCCTATTTCTAAATAAATGTTCTAAGGTAGACTAACGCTTTTCACTCACCCGCCAGCCGGGCCGGTGAGTCAGCAAAGTGAGTCGGCCCTGAAAATTTTCAACCCGCTAGAACAATGTTCTTTAAAACTAAGGGACATGCGTGTTTTCATGAAATTAATGGGTCTGCACACATCTACATAGCCACAAAATGGCAAAAACAGCAGCATAATCATGAACAAAAATACAAATGTGACGAAGCAAAAATAAACTATTTATTTAAGGAATGTTTCAGTAAAGGAAAACACATACAGTAACTTCAGTATTACTGAATATACTAAATTCACTGAGGTTGCCAGGAATCATTTTCTTCTGACCAATATAATGTCGCGAGATTCACGGTTGCCAGATTGTGGCCGACCATTATCTCTAAAATTGGTAGCACAGACCTCTACAAATCTCTGACTTTTTTCAACTCCTCTAGAATCTTCCTACGGATCAAACGTTGTGTTTCACAAGAACAAAACGAGGTAATTAAATTTAGGCTGGGAAGTCCGGATTAAACAAATAAACAGGTAGCAGCTGCGCTTTGGGCGTCGGAAAGTCTGGATGAAGTTTAGATGCTGGGACGTTTGATTTCAGGTCCCCAGTCGGGCCGGTAGCTGCAGCTTTTGAACTCGCCCGACATGATTTCAATTCGCCTCGAGCGACCGGGCGGGTGTTCAGTGTACACCCCTGCAGCAGGTACGTAAAACATAGGAGTTTACCAACCTTAATTAACCAATATTTTTTAACACGATATTCAACCTTACACAAATGTTTGTCATCATTTTTGGAAACAGCTTAGCTGGGATGTTGTTGATTATTTCACAGACGTAAAAGATAGGAGTTTATTAACCTTAATTAAACAGCATATTCAATGTAATCGCTATTTTTTAAACACAATATTCAACCTTACACAAATATTTGACATAATTTATGGAAATAGCTCAGCTGGATTGTTGTTCATTACCTCATAGACTTCAGTCTTTAGGTCTTCAAGTGACTTGGGCTTGGTAGAATGGATCCTGTCTTTATGTAACCCCACAAAAAAAGTCAGGGGGCGTCAAGTCAGGTGAGTATGAGGGCCATTCATTGGCTTATGAATGGAGATTAGTCGTCCTGAAAAATGTTTCCTCAAAAAGTTGCGAGTTTCACAAGCAGTGTGTGGAGGTGCTCCATCCTGCTGAAACCACTTTGAATGTGGAATAATGCAGTTACAGTATTTCTTTTACGGGACAAACTAATTAGTTATGGTAAGTAGAAATCTTGTAGCATCTGACGATATGAATTTTGCTTTACTGTTACTGCTTTTGCAGTTTCATTCTCAAAGTAGGGACCTACTACACCATACCATCCAAGTATTGAGTTTAGTAACACTATGTGGAAGCTCTATTGGAGCGCCGGCAGACTTTCCCAGTAATGAAAGTTTTGTTTATTAATCTTCCTAGACAGATGCCGCTAACACTCGTCACTCGTCAGGATCTCTTTTTAGCTTTGCTAACATCCATGTTGCGAATTCCATTAGTTTTTGTTTTTGAACATTAGTCAGGGAAGGTTGTGAATGAATTTTGTAGAGAAAAAGTTTAATTTAGTACGAAGTGTACAATGCGCGGATGTTCGTGAAATATCTACCTCTCTGCGCACAATAATTTCATGAACCATATTTACGCTTTGCGCAGTTCTCGTAGATCGTCGCTTACTACTACTACTATTATTACCCTTATGTTGATCGTTTACATTTCCTTTTGTTTGAAATTTTCTAACGATTCGTGATATTGTCTTTCTTCTGGGTGGATCTTTGCATCCATATTCTCCGCAAAAGTTCCGCCGTACCCGCGTCACAGAATTTGGCACGCGAAACCACTCAACTATTTTGATTTTCTGTACCAGCTGCAAACGCAGTATAACTGTTTGAGGGTTCAGCCATATTGTTCCGCATAGACAAAGTCCTCAAGGAGGCTTAGTCAAGACTTAGCTTTCCTTAAAGACTTAGTAAAACCTTCTATCACCTTACTAGGCTATAGTCTATTGGTAGTGGTATCGTTTTTTCCTAATTTCGAAGAAATTAGGAAAAGTTATTGCTTTAAGTATGAAATGGTGAAAGAACAGTTTTAATATTTATTAGTTATTAATTAACGAAAAGTTAGAAATATATAGGTATATGGGGAATATAAGCCGCAATCTGTTACCTTCCTCAAGAAGAAACCACCAATAATAAAATATACGTCCATTATAAAATAACGGGCAAATAAAAATAGGGAATTTGTGGGGAGCCACTATATATATTATATATATATATATATATATAGGGTGTCCCCACAAAATTTCTTTACTTAATAACTCATAAATTCATAATATTGAATACTAAAACCATGTAACTGTATTGAATTGAATTGAATAACCTTTATTGATAAAATAAGTAGTTTTACAATTTTGTTTTTGTTTTAACATAAATAATTGAGAAATTGGACTATTTATTTTATGTAGCCCTCAAACTTTAGGCTTTCCTGGGCTCTTAATTCAAAATGAAACAGATAGTTATTATTAATAATAATGCATAAATCATGGATAAGAATTATTAATTAGAGTATGTATTAATCGTAAGTTATTATTATTATTATTATTATTATTATTATTATTATTATTGTAGATATAAAACAAATACAAAGTCATTATTGAAGGTGTAATGTCAATATTATACAAAGAAATCAGTATTAGACACGAGAGATGAACAATAACAGTAATGTACATTTAATCCTAGATTACACACGAGAAATGAATAAGTAATAGTAATCTCCGTTTAATCCTAGATTTTTGTTAGTATTCCATTATTAATCGAGATTCACATATTTTTTATATCAGCATTTAAATCATTCCATGGTTCCAGGCCAAGAAAATGGGTAATTTTTGAGATGAAGATAATCTAAATTGAGGAATAACGTGCTTTGATCTATTTCTGGTCTGATATGAGCGGATTTCTTGATGAGTTACAAAATTTTACCCATTGTAAGTTAATGTTTTTTTCTTATACTCGTAAATAAAAATAAATGTGCTAATTTCATTACGTCTTTGAGCTTAAGTATTTTTAGCTCTTTAAATAATGCATTAGAATGATCATGGAAATCAGCATCAGATTTTCATCAGATTTCAGATTCCCCACTTGTTGCTCGTTTTTGGATGTGAAGATACTATTTAAAAGAGTTGTAGGATATATAAGGAAGAACAAGTATAATACAGAGTTAATAATACCTGTTTAGGCACTACATTTCTAAGTTTAAATATTATAGCAACGGTTCTTGAATCTTTTTTGAGATATAATTTACACGATCACTCCATTACAATTCTTGTCCAGCATTACACCAAGAAATTTCGCCACAGTACACTCCTTTACAGCGATTTCATCATTAAATAGCTCGGTAAAACTCAAATAGCTCAGTAAAACTCATTAAATTTGTTTTACTGGTATTTAGGAAGAGTTTATTGATGGTCAACCATTTCATTACACTGATAAATTCTGATTTAAATATATTCTTAACTGAATTAACATCTTTGCAAGAAAAAGACAGTTGTATCATCTGGCACACCATGTTTAACAAGCGTTTTAGTTGAGCAGACCTTATTTACTGATACAAAATGGCTATATTTGCATTTTCCATAAGATTTAAAATAGCCATTTCCATTGTTTTATTATTACGAAAGTCATATTGATCTGGAGATAATAAATTGTAGGATTCTAAATGTCACTGCATTCTACTTTTTACAATTTTTTCAAAAACTTTGCTGAACTCAGATAACGAACACACCGGCATGTATGATAATTAGTTGCTAGTGCAGGATCACCCCCTTAAAAAGGGGTTATACAACCAATATATATATATATATATATATATATATATATATATATATATATAAACCCCCAAGGGGGTTCTAAGCTCGTGCTTTTTGTGCTCGTTTGTACATGCTTGTTCCTGGAGGTTTCACGTGCGCCCTCCTGGCCCTAGCACCCAAGGATGATGGGGCTCGACCCTGCAGTCCTTATCATCCTTGGTCTTTTTCCACTTAGACTGTCCCCTCCACCCTTTCTTTTTCCTCTGTCTTTCCTCTCACTTTTTCTTTGTTTTTCCGCCGAGATATGCCCTTTCAAATAGAGGCAAATCGGTTCTTCCTGAACTTAAAAAATATATATATATATATATATTTATTTATTTATTTATTTATTTATTTATTAGGGCGAGTGAAACCAGACAAAACTTTTCTTTCCCTTTAGGCACACTGAAATTATATTGTAGTTTTAATTGGGAAACACAAAGAAATTGAAATAATATTCTAGAGTATCTTGAACTGCCCCATTTTTGCCAAAATATGAAATGGGTGTCGTAACTGGGTTTACTGTGGTTTATAACTGATTCTTGGCTCTGTTGTGTGGGAACAAATAGATATAACCCACAAAACTTAATAATATATCTTCTGCATATATTTTTTGTTATTTAATGAATTTCTATATACTTTTTCTTTTCTGAATTAATTATCTCGAATTTAGTTTTGTCGCGAGGAATATAAAGAAACGAGGAAAGAAAAACAACCATTTTTTTAAATTTGTTTTATTAAATACATATATAGTATAGAAACACGCAGCAAATGAGTACACGAATGGTAACTGCAAAAAACAACCTTAACTATTCGAATAAATAAGGCAAACTTTTAGCAAAATCCTTTTTGGTTTGTACGTCTGGCATCAGACTTCGTGAAATCATTCTAGCTCTGATAAAATCATCTCTTGCTTCAAACCCAAATATCGAACTTGAAGAGTCCGTCACTAATTTAATACAACGCTCTACATTCTGGGTATGATTGGGATAATTTGGAATATTCAATGCATTTTCTTTGATAGCTAAAATTTCTGCTTTTGTTAGCTTCATCGTAAGAGGTGGCTCATTTAGTTTAGTATCATTACAATTAATTATTTCATCCCAGCGCTTTGCGTGAAAATTAAGATTAGGAACTTTGAAATCTCTCAATTCTAAATTTTGACCAGTCTCATTTCGCGTGTCCATGATTTTGCTCACAGCTTTTTCACTTTTTTCTCAAGCTGAGTCACGCAACATTGTCGGAAGAATATTTTCCGGGTGAGCAAAGTATGCATTTCGGGATACTGTATATACTTCTTAACAATTTCTACTGATTCTCTAGTCTAGGCAAATGCTTAACCTTATTAATAGCAGAAAACACATGCCTTGGGCCGTCTATGCAATTAGGTCTACACTTGATGTCAAACCAATTAGGGTCATAATTTGTCCAAATGAAGTGTGTTATTGTGTAAAGTTCCTTTGTTGGTTTCATCGTTGAAACATAAAGCCTACAAACCCTATTAGCAAGAGTTAACCATCTAGCATGAATAAGAGGACCTGGCTTTACATGAGCAAGGTGTTCATCAACTGTACCATTTCTGATTGCTGAATAATGCGGTGTAAGTACTGCTGATCTCCATTAACATCATCACAATGTGTTTGGCAGATATAATAGTGCTTTACCACTAGTTATAGGTTTGAATTGTACTACTGGACTCACAAACTGGTGGCTTTCCCAATAGGACCAACAAAGGTACTTGCCCCAGATGTTGTACCATCCAACGCTTCAAAAATATGTCTTAGAGGTAATTCATTCGTATGAAGCATACAATGAACCACTGAAGTGGCCTGCCAAGTGCTTTCTCCATAACATGAATACACCTTTAAAACCACTGTTGGTATTTGTGCTATCACAGCCTATTACAACTATATGATTTTGTAGATGTCTCTCTTTAATAACTGACAACACCGAATTTGCTGTGTCTGCAGTCTTACTCGATGCTGGTGTCTGATGGGTAATATACTCTCCACCTGGTTCAGCAATCAGTACAAGTGTTCTTCACTCTTCTTTTCACTGTGCCACCTATCATTGACTTTCACTTTACTTAAAGTCTGATCCTTTTGACCATCGAAGTATATGGAAGTAATATGATTCACTTTATCACTTTTCAATGTTTTTCAAAGTCTTTCTCTTTCTCCCCGCACTTTACCTCTGTCTATTACGAGATGGTCATCTTCTTTGGTGATCATACCAACGTCTATCAAAGTTGCAGTTGCAATAGCAGCAGTAGCACGATTTGATACACCAAATCTATCTGCCTGCATTGCAACATGCCGCAAAGACATTCTCATTTGGCTTCCAGTATTTTCAAAACCACAGTTTCCATTATCCCATTGTCACTGTCTTCATCCGAAGAATTTTCTACTAAGTTCAAAGGTTGAACTTCAGTGGAACGATTGATGGTTTTCTTTTCTTGCTTACTTGTTCTGAGAGCTTCCTCTCGTATCTCTTTTGTAAAATTTGTGTGGCATGCACATCTACACTACCTCTGTACATTTTACGATCACTCCTCTGAGGAAGTAGAAACTGTAATTCCTCTTTTGGTACTTTTTTATTTCCGACATACGCAATCTACGTGATTTTCTTCACAATCATCACTGCATTCTATGTCCGTGTGAGTTTTTAAATTACATTTACAGGCACATATATCGAACAAATTACTGAGACTATTCATATACTCAATTCTTAGCTTCACTGATGTTTTTGATCTACTCAACGTTGCTCCTCTTTCTATGAATCTTGCTACCTTTTGAAACACAGCTTTTCCCTGAACTGTGGGATTTGATGCTTGCTACCAAAGTTTTAGTAGCTGCTGAGTTATTTGTCTGATGATTGGCTTGTTAGCTGCATTTTTCCTTTCTTTAAGATATAGAAAGTACCGAGCCACTCGTAAATTAGTTGGCAAAAAATTGTGAGGCAACTTCTCAGGAGTCCCAAACATACAGTGTTGCTGAGAATGCCTTGTGCTCACAAATTTTTTCTTTGTTAAATAGCATGAGGAACTTGAAAGCGTAGATGCTGCTGCATAGAAAGCTGTTGTTGTAGAGTTGCTGCAAGAGGGGATGTTGCTAGCTTGATGTGAAGAACATAGGCGTATGAGGCGGGGGTCTGGGTGGACAGCAGCCTCCCAGGACTAGGGAATTTAGCATTTTCAGGCAAATACTGAATTTTCAGGGCAGGTTTTTCCTGGCATTCCTTTGATTTTTTTTTACTTCGTGAGGTGAATTAATTACTCGCTACTGTACTTGTAGTTAATAATTAAAGCGTAAGTTGAGGACTTACTCATTCTATATCAACTGCAATGTCGTAATTTTGCTTGTCATTTAGAAATGTTGCAGCAAATTTTATCTCATTTTTGTAAATTGTTATGTTTTTTATATATGTTTTTTATATATGTTACTCATACTCTAACCTTTGTGTTATTTTATGCTACACATAGTGCTTATGTGGAATCAGGGCACCCTGAAAATTTTTAGGGCAAATTTTTTCCGCCCTCCCCAGTAAAGTGCCATCCCATACGCCTATGGTGAAGAAGGATGTTGTTTCAGTTGTGGAGACACTGGTGTGGGGTGCTGATTCCATCTCTGTTCTTCTATAGGTGAATTATTAACTGAAAAATAAGAAAAAAACTCAATGAATTTCAGTGAATTTTAATTGCTTCAGGAAAAATAACAAATATTTACTCAGTTTACTCACGTCAGTCAAATGTACATTGTAACAAGCGTAACAGAATATTTTTTTTATCTAATTTCTCATCGGATGCTCACTAGCTTCTTACCTCTGGATTCTGTAGCTGGGGGACAACTACTGCAGCTGCCTGTCAGGCGAACTGTGGTGCCTGGGGAGTCAGAAGACACGATGCGTACGAGTATACAGTACGACTTTGGCAGGAATTCTTAAATCTGGGAATGACGCAAAATAATATACTAAAGTTATAAAATTTATAACTGTGGTTTCATAATGACATTAATGGGGGTTATTCATACGATATAATGTTGACGGGTGTATGCTAGATGAGAACTCTATTTTCTGTGTTTGTTAAATTGATTCATGCAAAAATGGGGTGGTTAGAGAAACCTGGCACAATTTGTACATCATATTCGTTTTTCTCAGCAAAAACTATTATACAATAAAATATTGTGCCATTGTAAATTATCATTTTCACTCCGTGTGTGTGTGTGTGTGTGTGTGTGTGTGTGTGTGTGTGTGTGTGTGTACACGATATATTATGACCAGATTTACTAAGTTGCCGCCAAATATACCGTAAAAGGTTTCACAAATAAAAAGCAGCTCTGGTTTTGAAAGATTTACAATCTTTTTTTTATTGGCTTATACTCAAATGCAAAATTTTAATATAATTTACATAAAAAAGGTTGGGACAAACCCAAAGCAAAAATATGTACAAAATGCGGTACACAAACAGTTATAAGAGGCCATCAAGTTCAACCTATGCCTAAAGCCTACCTATAGACCAAAACACTGACCCACAGAATTTCAATATCGATACAGAATTGTATTTATACTCGAAACCTATGAAACCTATTGAAAATTGACCTATGAAATAAACAAATGTATTCTCGCGTATTATTACTAATACCGGGTGTCCCATAAATCCGGTCTCATAGAAAAATTTATTTAAAATTAAATTTATAAAAGTTAGTTAATTACAGTTAACTACACTTAAGTGAGTTAACTACACTCCTGAGGAAAAAGCCTCCGCCTTTTCCTCACGAGTGTACTAGCTTCCATATTAGCCGTTGCGTGTTATTCTACCTGCAACAAAAAATAAGGTCCCAAAACAAGACATAAATTTGAACATTTGTTTTTATATTGTATATATTGAGTACATTTATTTCAACCCCCCCCCCCCCCCCCCCCCCCCCAATGTATTCCTTTCAACTTTCAAAAGTTCCGTGCGATGATTCATCATTTGACGAAGGTCAAGTTTGTCGCCCCTCTTCTACACATTTAATATCCACTCACGCAGTGAAGCGCGCTTTCCCCTCGTTTTGCGTCAATGAATCTTATTCGCAATTCACTGAAGTTAACCAATTCAAAATGGTTTTCTTTCATCGTTAAGTCTCCAAAACCCCGACAATTTTAAGTATTTTAATTGTTATTTACGTTATATTAGAAAGAGTATTCCAATAATATTTCACGTTCACGAAAAATAACTTCAAATTTACTTCGTTACAATTCATAAGCAAATTATAGACTAAAAGTACATATTGAACCAACCCTTTAAATTAAATCTAGTTCATATTTTACCCAAACTTCAAACCAATTATTCAGTGACCATACTTTCTCTTAAAAAAAAAATATATATATATATATATATATATATATGCTTCATAATTTCATTTTTAGGCATTCGCATATTTCTTAAAAATTTAAACTTACTCTCCCTGAAGAACAAATTTTTATAAGATGTTCATTATTAAGTTTGTTTTTTTAGTACTGTACTTTCACTACTACTACTACTACTATTACTACTACTACTACTACTAATAATAATAAAAAATAATAATAATAAGAAGAAGAAGAATGCCAGCGAAAATTGATTGAAAACCACGTCATCATTAGGTCAAGAAATAATAATACTGAGAAAAGTAATACTAATATGTAGCAGACATGTCAGTTTAATAGCTTTCTCTGTAATGAAGGGGTTCGATCCCAATGAGTTGGAAAAAATTATACATAAATAACAGTCTCAATGTTTCGGCGGAGATACGACTACCTTCTCAAAAGCCAACGGGAGATTTTTTAGGGTCGGGGAAATAAACAAATGAGGAGAGTCTTTTGGGGCGAATATTTCAGAAAAGTATGAACGAGAGTGGGCGGGCTCAAAGTAGAGTTGCCAACTATCCGGTTTTTGGAGATGAATCCGACTGCTGGCACGATATTTGAACTAACAATGTTCATAAATTTTTTGGTGAAGCTTTGACGAATTTCTTTCACTGACGAATGTTCTTTTGTTTTTAATAACTAACTTATTTATACGAGTCTATATTGGTTATGTTAAAAAAAAAGTAAATATTATCACAGTCATCTTCGGAAAAATGCAAACCTAGCTTAATTTATTAATTGACCTTACATTTGATTAAATATATATTAAGCTATGTAATGATAAATGTTGAAATATAATTTAAGCTGATGACCTTTTTTTTGCGGGTAATTTAGTTCTACTTCCAAGCACTAGATGGCTGAAGAGGAAAAAAAGCTAACGCAAAAGTAGGTGCAGTTTCGGATTTCGTTATAAATAATCTTTGCTATAGGTCTCCTGCGGAGCTGGGCAGTAACGCGTTACTAGTAACGGCCGTTACATAACGAGGTACGTTTTTGGTAACGGCGTTACATTTCAAATCAAGTAACTCTTTCAGTAACGACGTTACTTTTTTAGGGAAATACATTCGTTAGTCGTTACTCGTTACTTTTTTATCGTAGCTCGCAATTAGTTTCTTTCGATCCTCACTCATTATTCATTAACCGTTAAAAATTTGTCCCTTCACTATGAGCGAGGTGTGCGTGCTGGCCGTTGGCATGCTGGCAGCCTACCCATATCCACCCTCCCCCTACACTAAGGTGACCAGAGTCCCGATTTTGGGCGGGACAGTCCCGAATTTATGACATGTGTCCCTCTTTTCAAAATGTCCCGAAAATGTCCCGCATTTGGAGCAAATTTTCATAAATGTCCCGCTTTATTAAAATTACTGTTACATTAGACATTAGATGTCCTTTATGAATTAATAGAATTATGCCACATTCCGAATTCCAAATCTAAATACTAACTTGCAAACTGAACTGGTACGATACATGTCGCCGTGCGGCAGTGCCGTGATTCCCGACTAGCGTTTCAGTGTTTCATTAGCGGCCTCTGTGTAAAGTTGTGTTGTAGTGTAACGCTTTTATGTTTTTATGTTTGCTTAATTAATAACCTTAATTAATTTTTATCCCGGCATCCTTTTTTTTCTTTTGCAGCTAGGTTAAACTTTTTCGTTTGAAGGATAAGGAAAGTTATTAATTGTATCGTACGTAAGGTCGTAGGCCTAGTTTGACAACACAAAATGTCTAAAACTAAAAGGAAGTGTACATTTAATGCACATCTGCAGTCTAAATATCCATTTATTACAAAAACAACAACATAAAGTGATGTACGGTGTGAGAAATGTAGAAGTGACCTCAGCATTGAACATGGTGGGATTAATGATATTACTAAGCATCTTGGCTCAAAAAGACACAAATTGGTTGATATCGGTGCTTCATCTAGTAAGATGTGAGTGATTATTTTAAAAGTGTGACGCCTAGTAATAAGGATTTAGAAGTAGCTGCTGCTGAGGGTTTGTGGGCTTACCATACAGTCAGGGAAAATCAAAGCTTCAGATCTACTGACTGTGCAACAAAAATTTTGAAAACATGCTTTGAACCAAAATTTTCATGTGCCAGAACAAAGTGCGAAGCGATTGTTTCAAATGTATTTGCACCATATGCTAAAACAGAATTAAAAACAATTAAAGGATGCTCATTGCATAACATTGCTAACGGATGCAACCAACCATGGAAACATCAAGTTGTTTCCTGTTTTAATTGGCTTCTTTCAGCCATATGAAAGTGCTCAAGTGAAGCTTATTGACTTTAAATCTCAGCCTGGAGAAACCTCAGGTATTGTGGTGAAATATTTAACTGATATTATTGAAGAACATGACCTGGGCAGAAAATTAGTTGCTTTCTGTGGTGATAACACTAACTGTAATTTTGGTGGTGCTGCAAGAAAAGGCGTGAATAACATTTTCAGGAAGCTAAATGACTACATTGGTAGAGAACTAATTGGG